>JARYHS010009186.1:21310281-21372603 GCA_031002005.1 Vandiemenella viatica
TTATCAATGTTTTACGAATTTTAGACAGTTGGTGGTGTAACGGCTAGCGTTCTGGCCTCACATTCGGGAGGACGGCGGTTCGAATCCCCGTCCGGGCATCCAGATTTGGGATTTCCATGGTTTCCCAAATCACTCCAGGCAAATGCCAGGATGCTTCCTTCAAAAGGCCTTTGCCGAATTCCTTCCCATTCCTTGCCCCCCATCCTTTCCCGTCTCTAAAGACCTCGCTGTTAGAGAGACGTAAAGCAGATAAAAAACAAAAACCAATGCGATCCTGTTCTATAGGAGTGTACAGTATAATCTCAGTACCTGTTTCCTCGTTATACACATTAAGTTGGTATACGGGGGCGGGAACACGATGCCGGGATCCGCTTTTCATTTTCACTCTGTTACTGCCTTGCATCATCTTTGAGGTACTCCTGTGACACACAGTGTCGCTGAGGTGTGACATTCTTAACTTCAGAGATGATTTATTGTGTTGTTAATAATTCCAATTTTTCACCTTGTGTAGGTAAATGTACGTGTAACAAATAAACGATAAGTTCTTGCTGTTCAACGTTTCAACGCTGCACGTTAGTGAAAGTCACTTACTGCCTTTACTTTGACCACTGCACCTGAAATTCTGACTGCATTTTGTTGTTGCAAATTACACTTTCCTGCCTAATGCCAAAACAATTGATCTTTAACTGCCAACATAAATCCTTAAAACTCATAGCAAGAAGAAATTTGTCTATACAAACATCTTTCAACTAATTGGCGTAGTGTTTAGTTTTTTCTCTACTTTGTGTGCCAAACATGTAGTATCGTGAACGTGCTATCCGCGTTTAGAATGGGGAAGGCATGCGATCTATCTGAGTTTGACCTATGGCAGACTGTGATGGTCCGGAGGCTCCGCACGAGCATTTCGGAAACTGCACGACTTGTCAGGTGTTCGAGGAATACTGTGGTGAGTGTCTTCAACAAGTAGCCAAACCAAGGTGAAACCACGTCCATACGTCAAGGGGTTGGGAGGCCATCCCTCATTACAGATGTCGGACGTGGTAGGCTGGGCAGACTGGTAAAACAGGACAGGCGGCTAACTGTGGCTGATCTAACATCAGACTTTAATACTGGGCAGAGTACTAGTGTGTGTGGACACACAATGCACCGAATACTACTAACGATGGGTCTCCGCAGCCGACGATCCATGCATGTCCCAATCTTAACACCACGACATCGGCATGCATTTCAGGGCATTTAATTTAATTTAATTTAATTGCAATGGAGCACAGGCTCCGGTGGCAATTTCCCTACACACCCATCTTCCCCCTATCATGCACCTACCTACATTTACCCTCTACAAATTTTATCTTTAAATTCTTTCAAAGTTTTCGGTAAATTATTCATTATTTCTCTTGGTAACTCATTCCAATCCCGACACCCTTACCTAAAAAAGAGAATCTTCCCACACACTTGTGCCTGAAATCGAGTGCCAGCTTGTGGTCATGGTCATCTTTTCCCTTCCATGCACTACTTTTCGTACCTATTGCAATATCTTTCCATGCCTCATCGCCATTATATGCCCTGTACACTCGTCATCTTCCTCCTGTCTTGCAATGAATCCCATTCCAGCTCCTTTATCATATCCGTCACTGCATTTGTGACCATGGACGTTGGAGAAGTGGTAGAGCGTTGCATGATCTTGTGAATCCCGATACCTTCTTCATCATGCAGATGGTAGAGTGCGAATCCGTCGTTTTCCAGGGGAACAGCTTCTTGACACTTGTACTGCGGGACGGAGA
This sequence comes from Vandiemenella viatica, assembly GCA_031002005.1. NCBI lineage: Eukaryota > Metazoa > Arthropoda > Insecta > Orthoptera > Morabidae > Vandiemenella > Vandiemenella viatica. The sequence continues at coordinate 21,312,063 of JARYHS010009186.1, forward strand.
CAAGCTGGCGGCGGCTCAATTATGCTCTGAGGAACATTCACGTCGGCATCCATGGGTCCGGTGGAGCCCGTGCAAGGCACCACGACGGCCAAGTATGGTACAGTGCTTGCAGACCACGTACAACCATTCACGACGACTATGTTTCCCAACGGTAGCCGCATTTTTCAACAAGATAATGCGCCATGTCACAAGGCCAGGAATATGATGGAGTGGTCAGAGGAACACAGTGGCGAGTAGCAACTGATGTGCTGGTCCCCAAATCGCCAGATGTGAACCCGATTGAACACTTCTGGGATTTAGTTGTGCATCGCATCAGAGCTCATCGCCCCCCTAGGTGACTTGTGTGTGTAGATGTGGTGCCGACTCCCTCCAGCGACCTACCGAGGCCTCATTGCTTCCACGCCAAGACGCGTCACCTCTTTTATCCATGCCTAAGGTTAACATACCAGCTATTAGGTACGTGGTCATAATGTTCTGGTTGATCAGTGTATCAAAACCCAAATGTAACAATTCAATAAATTAATGATGCGTTGAGCGGGATATTACTTTGTATAAACGACAAACACCGCTGCATCTGCAACTGATATTAATGCCATTTATTTAGCACTAAATCTTTAGCTATTTTAATTTTAATAATGACAAACAATTTACTAAATAAGCTCTTAGCAGATCGTATGGATTCAAAAGTTCTTTGGGTTAATTTACCTATATTATTTGTTCTCAGAGCAAATTTTATCATTTAACTTTGATCGTCTAGACTTCTAAAGCGTGAGATTCTAACAGTGTTAAGGGATTCAGGTCGTTGCTTAGTAGTTTAACACGACTACAGTTTTTGGTGACTCATAGTCAAACCACACTGCTGGTAATACTTCAAATCAAATGGTTTATCGGAGAAAAAGGTCAACTGAAGTGCGAATATCAATATCGTGATGGCAATATCGTAAGGTTTTCGAATGTAAGCCGGCGCATTCTGTCTAGTTTAATCTAGTGCTCCTCTTTGGTTTTTCCTTAACATATTCATGAAGATGTATTATGCAATTTATATAAAGATGTAAAATTAAATATATATAAATTTATAGGTAAGGGATGGCGTTTGATAAATTCTCAAGGTTCTTCCAATCATCTCACCACTGCACCAACAGGATTTTTTCCTTAATATATTCGTGAAAATGTATTACACAATTTACAAAAAGACATAAAATGGAATATATAAATTTATAGGTAAGAGATAGCGTGAAATTCTCATAATTATTCCAGTCTTCTCGCGACTGCACCAGCACAATATTAATCGCAACTACTAAGTCCATACAAGGAGGTTTTTCTAGCAACTGTTAACTTGCGTGTCACAATTAATTTTTTCACTATAGATGTGAATTGTAAAAAGTCCAGTTCTAATTACAATGTTTCTAATTGAAACACGGCTTACATTTTAGCGAAAAAGCTTACTAATTCTAAGTTATATAATCCCTACGGACCTTGCTATCTGTAGAGTGTTAACAAGGCATTGCAGGTTTATATCGGATAAGGATTTATACTGTGTTCCACTACGCACGGGCTATAGGCTTAAACTACAGGAGGAAGTGCGATCTTGCTGTGACGTAGCCACATCAGTTATGATGGAGGCAGACTAGGGGGCATCCATAAATTACGTGAGGTGTTTTTCCGGATTTCCGGACCCCGGCCCCCCCCCCTCTGGTGAGATTTCGTGAGATATGGCCCCCCCCCCCCCCCCCGCTTTGCTGAGATATGGTCCGTGAGAACCCCCCCCCCCAATTTTTTTAGGTCTCACCCTTCAAAATCCGTTTTTTCGACGAAATTCCTCCCTAAAATCGGTTTTCACGCAATTTGTAGACCTTTTTTTTGTTTATCTCTACTATGCGAAAAAAAATTTCGAAACCTCACGTGAGATTTTCTTAGATCCCCCCCCCCCCTGGGTGAGATTTGGTAAGATTTCGCCGGACCCCCCCTCCCCCATTTGACCTCACGTAATTTATGGATGCCCCCTAGTCTACTGTTGCTTGCTTCCTGCGTACACTATGCACCACGTGGAGCACAGCGTCAGACTCCACAGCTGTTCCGTCACACGTGTACTCTCCAAACATGGAATAAATTCAAAACTAATGCTAAATGATAAGTTCTTTTGTAATCAGTTGGCTTCTGATCGTATCACTGCCCGAGTTTCAGTCACGTGACTATTCATAGCTCCGTTGTGTCCTGTTTGACCCCGGCGGAAGCGAGTGGTGTCTTATCGCCTGGTTTGCGCAGCTGTTTCAGCTGCTGCTGGCGGTGGTGGCGGTGCTGAGCCCGGCCTGCCAGGCGGGTCTGCTGCGCGTGCCGCGAGTCTACAACGCGCTCATCTCGACCAATCAGCGGCTGTCTCCTAGCCGCGCCGACACCGTGTCGCTGCCGGCGGTGCCCGTGCTGGGCCCGCTCGCCGTGGTGCCCGCCCTCGTCGCCGCCGACAAGGCTAACGCCACGGAGCCTGCCGCCGCCGCGGGTAACCACACCGCCGCCGCAGTGCTGCCCCTGGCGGTGTACAGCCCGTACTACTACCACCCGTACCACTACGCGTACCACTACAGCAGCCCCTTCCTGCTGCCGCCGCCGCCGCTGCTACATGCCTACAGCTACGGGTACCTCCCCCTCGCCTTCCCCGTGCCCGCCGCGCCGCCTGGCGTCGACGACAAGGCCGACGACGCCCCCAAGGAGCAGCCCAGCGACGACGACTCCAAGGAGGCCGTCACTGTCAAGGACCTCTGAGCGGTGCACTTACTGTACAGCACGTACGCGGAAAGAAAGTTTTCTGATGTAATTTCTTGTAAATTTGCTAGAAATCTTTTGCGTTTTACACGGAACTGAATGAAGGGAAAGTCATATCTTGTGTGCATTCACCGTGTCTGATTCACTCCTAAAATTATTCTTTGTCCTAAACTTTATCACATCGCTGTCGATACTCTATGGTGTACTTGATGTAACATTTTGTTTAGTTTACTAATTTGTTTTTGTGCACTGACCGTGTGGCGTCATAATGATTCCATACGATAAACGACGAACATGTTCGCTATCGGGATAGGCTATCGGAGTATCAGCATTTTTGTTACGACAGCTCTTTTTAAAGTTAAATATTAGAGGTTTAATTTTTTTCGTGCAGGTATTTAGAACACTTATATAGTAATAAAAATACGAGTATTTTAGGCTGAAAGAAAATTCAAATATAAATTTAAAAAAAAACTATTTCTTTCTGCCTTAATGTGACTAAAAAGTTATTAGATTTTGGAAGGAAAGTTCTGAAGCCTAAATTTTTTTTAGTTACAATCTTTTTAATTAAAAATATAAAAGTTTTCTTTTTATGTATTGTAGTTTAGCTAGTTTCTTCTAAGCATACTAGGAAATATACGACTCAGTGTTTAAATCGTTGATGGATCGACATCTGTGTGTTCTTGTGAAGTTAATGTGATGTAATTATAAATAAAAACCTCAATTTCTTGTTATATTTAATAAAGTAATGTAGACAGAGGAGGGACTAAATACAATGAGAAACTGATTTATTCACAATTGTTTCATGTTACATGTATTGACAAAAGATGTATGGTAATAATAACATTAGGCGAAGGAAAAGCAGGTATATAAAAGGAGATGTGAATGTCCTTCCAGTCTGTTTGCTGACTTGTAGTACGACAATGGATTCCCTGTTCCTCTTACCACATGGGCCGTACAGACAAATTAGATTTCTCTCTGCCTCTCTGCGCGGAGGCGATAAAATCACTGCCAGCTCCGACCTGGAAGAAAGTGGAAGTCCTTCATTGTAACGGGTCCGAGGGATTGCGAGATGTTATTCCGACCACGCTCTAACGGCTGCCGTTACACAACCTGTAACATACGGAACTATCAGATACGGCGTTCACTCGGTTAGCTCTTACATCAAATTCAGAATTTTCACTTTCATTTCGTGTTAAAACAGTCTCGCGAATGTGTAGCAGTATATCATTCAAAAAACCAACAAATAAATTGCAAATCAGTTACTTATCATTTACAGTTCCTTCATACCCATTTGTTTCAGCCTCAATGAGCCGTAAATCCTAATGCAAAACACCCCCCCCCCCCCCCCAGAAGAAAAGATAAGTTGCCTTCAGTACGGTTCGATGAGTGAAGAACTGGCTCAGGAACATTTTGTGAGAGGAAAGATTGACTGGATTATGCCTGATGAGTATGCATCGAAATTTCGTGAAAGAACACCTTGAGATACTGAGAAACAAAGTTATTGAAAAATTTTCTAAGAATCCGAGACTTTTAATGTTTACATAAACTATAACTGAGTTACGATCTTAATTTACTACATAGTAGGTCCTTAGATCAAGTGGTTGGATTACTATATTAATCAATAATAAAAATAGTTTCCACCATAGGTTTGAGTTTCATTTTGCAAGAAATCGTCATGTTTCAGTCCCCCACACCACTTCCTGGAAATACGAGTTGCTCCCCCCAGCTCAAATCTAGCCCCCCCCCCCTTTTTCTAGTTCTGATCCTGGATACGCCCTTGTTTCAGAGTTAGTATAATTTATAGGATTACTCGCACACAATATGAAAGAACTTTCTATATTTTACTATAATTGCCATATTTAGTGTATAACTTTCAAAACACCAGTGTCGGTCGTTACACTTGTTTGTAGTTTCAAATCACACCAAATCAGTTATAGTGAGCAGTTGTATATCAACTCCCGTTTCCTGTAACACATTTATTAATCGAGGTTTTTTTTCTATCATCATACATATCGCCAGTGGTTTGATGTATTCCTCCATCCCTTCCTATATTACACTAATCTATTCATCTCAACATACCTACGTCCTCAATAATCTGCTTCGAAATTCTAATCTTTGTCTTCTCCCAAAGTTCCTAGTGTTAGTTCCACTAACAAGCAACGCCGAAATTTTTAAAATATAGCCCACCCTCCTGTCTTTTCTTTCTGTAATGACTTAACAATTTTCGTCCATCGTATGAAAAACACGATCATTTTGTACATCCTTCTATAAAGGCAACATTCCTAAAGTCGAAACTACATTTCGTTTAGTCCCGTGTTCCATACATCTAACTGTAAAAGTTCTTTCTTATTGTACTAGATCAATTTTTGAAACTAAAAGATCAACTCCAGTAACAAAACTCTTTAATCAGTTAAAATTCGTTCTGCAGTAAAAAATCTTTGTGTTTGGACTCTCCTCTTTGGCTCTGATTGTTAGGTCCTTAGAATTTGTCGCAAATACATTTCTTGTTAGCTTGCGATCTTTCTTCAATAATTTTTCTGTTAGGGTTTTACGCCCCATCGTAAACGAGGTCCTTTCAGCCGGGAGAGTCAATGAACGGGAAGCAATTCGGCCATTGTTTTTTGAAGGAATCGTCCCGGCATTCGCCTAGATTGATTTTTGAATGCCATGGAAAACCGAAATTGGTATAGTCAAACCCTCGTCCTCCCGACTGTCATCTTGCTTCATACTTGCGTGCATTACTGATGGAAATGTGTTTGTTTGTCTCAGAAGGTAAACTGCGTGGTTCAGATTTATTCTTTTTTTTTTTTTTTTGTAACTGCTTTACGTCTCTTTTTAACATCGAGGTCTTTAGAGACGGGAAAGGATGGGGGGCAAGGATGGGGGGCAAGGATGGGGGGCAAGGATGGGGGGCAAGGATGGGGGCAAGGAATGGGAAGGAATTCGACCATGGCCTTATGAAGGAAGCATCCCGGCATTTGCATGGAGTGATTTGGGGAAACCATGGAAGATTTTTTCATGTCACACTTGGTAAGTTCAACTCGTAGAGGACTGTTTATTCAACACAATATGAGGATTCTAATTATTCCAGGCCTCGCATTCGGGAGGACGCGGGTTTGAATCTTCGTCCGGGCATCCAGATTTGGGTTTTCCATGGTTTCCCCAAATCACTCCAGGCGAATGCCGGATGCTTCCTTCAAAAAGGCTGTGGCCGAATTCCTTCCCGTTCCTTGTCCCATCCTGCCTCTAATGACCTTAGCCATCAACGAGGCGTAAAAGCAATAACAAAAAAAAAAAATCTAATTATTCCAAGCAGCGATACGAGCACAGTAATAAATCCTGTTACAGTGTAATACTTTTTTCCGAAATCAGAAACTCTTTCCAAATATTTTTCCAGAGATTAGCATTCAATCTGGTATTTTCAGAATCGTCGTTCACATGTTTAAGCTGACGGTAAGCGTATGGTTAAAATGCTTCCTCAACAAATGAGTACAACAAAATTTCAACTCCCGGCGTCCCACGAACGGTTTTAATTCTGTTACGTGTTGATAGTTTACAACTGAGTGTAGATGGCAGGCCTTGCATTTTAGAGGACGTCAGTTCGATATCCGGTGCATTCAACCAGATTTCACTTTTCGCTGTTTTTAAGAGATCATTCCGGACGAATGCTAAGATGGAACCTCCGAAAGATCTTGTGGCCCTATTTACCTCGACGTTTACGAGCAGTAAGTACGTAAATTTAACTATGGTTAACACTACACGAAATGTCTCTCCGAACGCTGAATATGATAGTCCGGGTTATGTTTGGTTCTGTGGTATTATTTGAGGTATCTTTTAATCCAGTTAATGTTTCAGATAAGTAGTTGCCCGTCCCATGGGATTTCCGTTACTGATCTTCCTCGACAGCAGAATACGGTCAGCTTGTATGCGGTGCTTCTTTGTAGTTGGTAAACTCTTCTGATCAACAAGAGGCTTCAACTGCAACTCCATTGTCAATTTTTGTTTCTATCCCGTCTTCCCGGTTTTTTTTTTTTTTTTTTTTTTTTTTTTTTTTTTTTTTTTTTTTTTTTTTTTAAATAAAGGCTTTTTTAATGTATTACTCTATTCAGGGAATGGATAAGGAAATTAAACCGATCATATAAAAAATGTAAGTCGATCCATTACAAAAGAAAAAGGCAGAAGGTCAAGGACGATCCAAAAAAAAAGTAACAAACAAAAGTACGCTTGATGTGTGAGTGAAGACTTTCCCGGCGTTCTGGTTCATTGTAAGCTTCACGGTTGTTCAAGTGGATAGCGTCAGGTATGTAAGTTAGAAGACACCGCCTAGACTAGCTTAGTAGAAGTCCGTTACTGAGCCAGTCTAGGCGGTGACTTTTAGCTTACATCACCTGAAGCTTTCCACACCTGATGAAGACAGCAAGCCAGGTGTCGAAACGTTGTGTTTTTATGAAGCTATCCGCCTGAACACCCCTGAAGCTTACAATGAAAAGTACGCGTGCTAAATTTGTCCAAATTATTAAAAATACATACAATTTTATTTATTTATTCCTTTTTATTACTATCTACTTCCGTTTGATTCCAACGACGTATTCAGGTTACGACGGGAAAGTCTGCCTTCTTTATTGTTCACATTGTGTTCTCCTCCGAGTGCTTCAACGCTCAACATTTGCTTCATTTGTGTGTTGAGACTGTGTGTTTAGCAAACAGTGTCCAACTGTCATGTATTATGCTCCACTTCCGCATGACCAAGGACTTGACCGAAATATTTTGAAATGTGTCTTTTGTGTCGTCGCTACCCTCCAGTCTTTTTATGGAACCGGCTTATGTTTCCTATACTACTTTGCTTTCAGTTTACCTTAAGCCATTTTCCTTCTAATTATTATCTCTGTTACTCTGCTTTCTTATTTCAGTAACGCATTTGTTTCTGTAACCGTTAAATATTTTTAGTTTTTTAGGTTACCAATTTTAATTTTTTCTGCGAATCTTTCAAATGTTTATTTTCTTGTTAATTTTTTCTTTCCCGTCTTATGCCTGTAGTAATTATCACTTGAAATATCTTCCTAGTTTATACAGCCACATGGAAACCATCTGCTGGCTTATGGAATGGTTTCATCGTCACAATGGGAACTTTATCGCGTGATTACATGTCTAATCATCATAATTTTTCCTCTTTGTACTACGAAATGTCTGCTAACACGTAGTGGTCAAAGGTTTCTCCAGCAGATAACAGGTTTCAAGGTGTTTAGTGGCTATACTTGAACTCTTTCAGGTTTTGTTATCTCTTTTTGTATGCTCTACCGGTCTTGTTTCTCTGCCTTTGTTCCGCACACCTTTCCCGTGATCTCAAGGCCACCCACTGGCAGAACATATTCCCAGCAAGATCTGCTCTTAATGTCCCGTGTGTTGTGTTCTTATTTACCACTCAGACATATGGTGCGGCTAGTTTTGCGGAGGGGGAAGAGACTGGTTCGGTTATTAAGACAACGGACACACATTAGCATGATTGCCTCCATTTCCTTCCCTCCGAGTATGGTGGGTGGGCAGATAGCGTTCGGGTCTGGCTAACGTGAGGACGTGAGCTCGACGCCCCGGCAAGCCATTCAGATACAGTTTTGATCGATATCGTGCTATTACTCCAGTTAAATGGATAAGGGCAAAAAAACTGAACAAAGTTTATGTCATATCATTACAACATCAGAAATTAGTTGTCGAAGTGTCAAAACATGATTTTAAGCTGTCTTTATTCCTGGTCACATCGACGTAGTTTAGTGTGATAACTGTAACATATACAGGGTGTTACAAAAAGGTACGGCCAAACTTTCAAGAAACATTCCTCACACACAAACAAAGAAAATATGTTATGTGGACATGTGTCCGGAAACGCTTACTTTCCATGTTAGAGCTCATATTGTGGATGGCTGTGATACAATACGCCATTCTCCAGGGCTGCATCAGCGCATCAGGGATTCCATGCGACGGAGGGTGGATGCATGTATCCTCTCTAACAGAGGACATTTTGAACATTTCCTGTAACAAAGTGTTTGAAGTCACGCTGGTACGTTCTGTTGCTGTGTGTTTCCATTCCATGTTTAATGTGATTTGAAGAGAAGTAATAAAATCAGCTCTAACATGGAAAGTAAGCGTTTCCGGACACATGTCCACATAACATATTTTCTTTGTTTGTGTGTGAGGAATGTTTCCTGAAAGTTTGGCCGTACCATTTTGTAACACCCTGTATATTAATTAGCAGATGTTGCTTCGCGTTTGGCTAAGCTAATATATTACTTCAGGTGATGATCGCCAAACAGTATGTTTTGTCAAAATAATTTGTACACATTTCCATCCTGGAAAAAGAAAACGGGGAGAAAAATATTCGTACATCAGAGGAAAATTTACAGTAAATCTAATGGTACTAATGGTATTTTGAAAAAGATATCTCTGGATATCATATACACTATTTACGTCTATCAAATAATCCATGCCAATACTGAAGTTACGTCTGTTCGTATTCCACAAACAATTATGCAAGAAAAGCTGAGATTCAAAGAAAGATATATAAGTTTCATCGATTCTTTTCCAAATTTGATTACATCTGAAAAAGCTATGAAGAAAATATGAGTAACGTTTTTTTGTTGCATAGCTATTGAAAATTATTGAGTTCAAGTTAGTAACTGAGGGTACGTATAACAGAAAAATTCCTCTTGTTCACAAAGACCTGAAATTATTTCCATAAACAGTGGAAAATGTAACACACAGGAACTCGATCTTAAAATTGGTGTCCGTTGTATTCTTCATGAAAAAACTGAAATAAATCAAGAAAATAACACAAACAGTAGGAAATAATCTATAATAAGTTAACATTTGACACAAAAATACTAATTAAAGTAAAGTTTATTTTATTTTTTGCAACATAAAGAAATCCCGAATAGTTTGTTTGAACGGTAGAACATACAAACTTGTCGTAAACACACTCATTCTCCTTAGCTGTGAGAGACAGCCGCCTTGGTACTGCAGCCACGAGTTCTTGCTCTGTCAGCAGCGGCGTCCACAGCGAGGTCGCCAGCCTCACACGTCTTCAGTCTTAATGTATCAGTGTTGTTAATGAAAGTGACTCGTGGAGTTATCAATTATGGTCAGGAATAAAAGTGGAATTAAATAAGGCATATGGAGGATAACCGCATCTCTTTCACGTGCACTGGCCTTTTTTATTTTGCTGTCGTCAGTCTTTCGATTGGTTTGATATAATCCTCCATCCCTTCCTATCCTGTGCTAACCTCTTCATTTCAACATACCCCTTACAACCCATGTCCTCAATTATCTTTTTCATATATTCTAATATATTCTAATCTCTGTCTTCCTCTACAGTTTTTACCTTCGACTGTTCCCTCCACAAGCAAATTAACCAATCCAGCATGTCTCAAAATATGACCTACCAGCCTGTCTCTTCTTTCTGTAAGCTTCTTCCATATACTTCTTTTCCCACCAATCATTTCCAAAACTCGTTCATTTCTTACTTTGTCTGTCCACCTAATTTTCAGCATTCTTCTGTAGCACCACATTTCAAATGCTTCAATTTTTTTTCTTTCCGGTATTCCTAAAGTCCATGTTTCGCTACCGTAAAGAGCTGTGATCCACACATAGAGTTTTAAAAAGTTCTTTCTAATTCCTAGATCAATGTTTGAAACTAAAAGATTCCTCTTTTTCATGAAGGCTCTTTTTGCTAATGCTATTCTGCTTTTAACATCATTCCTGCTTCTGCCATCGGTTGTAATTTTGTTTCCCAAGTAACAGAATTCACTTACTTCTCCTATTGCATCCGATCCTATTTTTATATTTAATCTACTAGTGTTGGTATCATTTCTGCTACATTTAATCACTTTTGTTTTGCTTTGGTTTATATTCAGTCCAAACTCTTCCCTCAGTATTTTGTTCATGCCATTCAGTAACTTCTCAATATCCTCAGCACTCTCTGGTAACAATGTCATCAGCAATTCGTACCATACTGATTTTTTTCTCCCTTAAAACTTACGCCATATGGAAATTTTTCTTTGACTTTCTTCATTGCTTCTTCTACATACTAGTTGAATATTAACGGGGATAGACTACAACCTTGTCTCACACCCTTTTTAACTGATGCATGTCTTTGTGATTATCTACTTTTATTATAGCCACTTGATTCTTATATAGTTTATAGACTATTCTTCTATCTCGACACTGGAATAAAATATACAAAATACAAGGGTGATCCTACATTCGTCGACATAATTGCTCATGTGTGAAAGGGATATACGCTGTACAAAGGTAAACTGAAATATATTTATCGTTGTACAGAAGTCGAAGAGAGGTATATTGAAGAGAGAATAAGGTAAAACGGCTTAAAACCACCTGGTTATCTTATAGTTACTGACAATTCTTTTTCAAATCACAAACTGGTAACTAGTGAAGCTATGCACTATCCAGTACGCCTGTGTTGTAGAAAAATGGAAACGTTGCGTATCTACAAAATCTAATCGCGATATACTGAAGCTAAACAGATATTTTTGTAGTATGTTACCAGCTTTACTAAGTTGTTTAATAGTGCAGTTTTCATATTTTTTTTAATGAGGTACAAATTCTTCTTGTCCTATACACTTATACATTCGAAGTTTATCAAGATTTTAAACCTGAGTGGACATTTGGAATCCTCTGCCTGATCATCCAGATATCAGTTTTCTGAGGTGTCCTGAAACCACTGCGTGCTTAAGAAGGCCATGGCGGAATTTCTCCCCGTTCCTTGACACCAGTCATCTTCTGACCGTGATTGCCGCTCATCAGGTGAATTGTAACATGTCAAAAAGAATAGGTCACTGACTGTTATTTCTGGATCATATTTTTTTTTAAAGTAACTTCTGTAACATAATATTTTTCGATCTTGTGAATCTTTCGAAGAGAAAGCGAGAAAGATGATGTATCAATCACGTGTGAGAAATATGAGTGGGTTTAGAGGGGTTGGGACAAACGACTTGTTTGACACGCGGATTGAAGGCTCATATCTTCTTCTAGAGCACGTCCTCTACACACAAGTTGTATGGATTAGCATTGCTTCAAAAGTAATGCTGTACAGGCATTGAAATAGCCAAATGATAGGAGTACTTTTTTTTTTTTTTTTTACATGTGGCTTTACGCCTCGTCGACGTCGAGGTCATTAGAGACGAGATGGGACTGGGGGACAAGGAACGGGAAGGAATTCGGCCATGACCTTTCGAAGGAAGCATCAGCATCCTGGCATTCGCCTGGAGCGATTTGGGGAAACCATGGAAAACCCAACCAAATCTGGGGTACTTTGTGAACTAACGCGGTATGGAGGTGAGTTTGACAGCCGCCTTCGTAGCTCATCAGCATTAAGGACGGACTACCAATTCCAACTAAATGACAATAGTCTAGTGACTCATTTCCAGTGGTCGTTTGTCCAGAGAAAAATCTTAGCTACACTTCTGTTGAATGACGTCTGCTGCTTGCCACGCCCGGCTGCCGGCCTTGGGGTCCGCGACCTCTGTCGCGTCTGTCCTTGCACCCGATTTGGCCCGGCCTGCCCGCCCCGGCTCCAAGCGGATCTGCGCCTCGCTGACGTCTCTCTGTGGACGCCGACACCTAAAAACACTACGTCCGCAGCTAAATTTCGAAATCGGGCTTATTACTTAAAAAAAAAAAAAAGCGGATTTATGTCAGTGAGCGCTTACGTAATTAACTATAGTGAGCCATCCACATGCCCATTATCAATGTACCCGTATTTAAGGTGAAATAAACATTTCCATAAAATATTGTTCCGATTTTGCTTTAAATACATGTCACATTTTTTCCAAAGGGGTTAATGCTTCTTGTTTGATAACAAACTCGGTTGAGCAACGCACACGGGTAGGAAAGGTTGGAAAGTCGTCCATTCATTGTAGATAGTAGTCACAAGATGTGCCATGAAAGTGAGGTAATTCAGATACAAAACACGGGTCAGAAGACCATTGCTTCAGTGTGGTGAGGAAGTGTGAGACTCACAGTACTGCATAGCAGATGCAGGAAAGAGGTTGAAGGGTTTGTAACGTAAAACCCTTGGTGTCTTCGTAGATGGACAGTATTTTCTGAGCCATTTTAATGCAGAAGACATTTGCGGAGCCATTTACAAGCTACTCCGCATGTTACTGCAAGGGCGAGTCCGTCGTAGATTTTTAATAAACCATATTGCCATGGTATCTTGACGATAGCCCACGTTACGCAAAGTTATAATAGGTAAAACATGAAATTCCAATTACTGATGGCCAAAAAAAGTAAAAAAAAAAGTCAAACAAAAAAAAACATCCACTTTCAACATTAATCACTGCGTAAATGTCCAGTAACGGGGTCGTGAAAAGAGGGTCTCACAAAAATTATATCACGTAGAAGAAAATTTATCTTGTATATATTGGTGAGAGTATGCAGAAACAAAGTTTTCGACCTCCAACACCCTCGGCACAATTTTCTGTGGCCAAAAAAGGTCAAAATTTTGGTACTGGTTCCAGTTTTTCGTCTATAACTCCTTCCTGACGAATCCTAGCAAGAAACACACTATTTCCAATTTGAAAGAGGACAATACTTACTACAACTTTCGTAGTACAAACGTTTTTCTAAACTCAAAACTAAGCGAGCTACAGTTCTTCGAAAATCAGCCAAATTTCACACTTTTCCTAAAACTTAGGGGTTTACCTACTTTGCCGCTGAAAATGACCTGAAACCCCTGTATATATAACTGATATACAGGGTGTTACAAAAAAAAGTACGGCCAAACTTTCAGGAAACATTCCTCACACACAAACAAAGAAAATATGTTATGTGGACATGTGTCCGGAAACGCTTACTTTCCATGTTAGAGCTCATTTTAGTTTCGTATTGTGGACGGCTGTGATACAATACGCCATTCTCCAGGGCTGCATCAGCGCATCAGGGATTTCATGCGACGGAGGGTGGATGCATGTATACTCGCTAACTGAGGACATTTTGAACATTTCCCGTAAAAAAGTGTTTGAGGTCACGCTGGTACGTTCTGTTGCTGTGTGTTTCCATTCCATGTTTAATGTGATGATGGCGGCAATGAATCTAGTCGCCGAAATATCGTGTGACAACGCACTCTTGACTCGGCTAGTCACCCGAGAGCAGTTTATACACATTTTTATAATTAGAATTACGTTACGTATTTAGTACGATTTTCTAACCATATAATAAGTAGTTTTTATGTGTTGCACACGTTATCTGAACTAAACAATTAAAGCTTTTTATTCACGGTTTCATTATTCCATTTTCTGTATTTGCAGGTAAAGTAATTGTGACAATTTCCTTATTTGCGGCTGAAAATTTGATTATTCGTTGATACGAAACTAATGTTACTCTAATTTTAGCGATCGTATTCCTGTTTATTTAGCAGCTATCAAAAGGCAATTGTATATGCTTTGACTTATTATTGTTGTTTTGACAGCCGCATCAATGCGTTTCTTTGGCACAAGCCGTCTGCTTACATGTGCCAATCAGGTTATCGATTAATCCCTCTTCTTGTTATTATTTCTACTAAAGGCAAAAAAAAGTTATAATGAAGTTTTCACGGGTTTATTGACGAATTGTGTTGTAAAAACACCACACTTCGACGGCGGCCTCCGCCGTCTTCCTCACGTGTTTTTACAATGAAATCCGGAGATACAACCTATGAGGACTTCACTGCAATCATTCGCCGAGAATGTCTCCTTTCTTACTAAAAAGTAATAATTTCCACTCTAAAAACGTCGTTGCGCCACATAAGTAAAACTGAAATACTTGACAGTTTACGTGTTGGTGAGTAGTTTCTTTTAATAACATTGAATCAACTGTAAGATCAATCAAGGAATCAGGAGATAGAATAATGAATCCCATAAAAACATTTCTTGTAAAAAAAGACCAAGTCTCGTGCTTGTGCAGTGACAAAAAGTTAAGAGATCTTGTCTGAGCCAAGTCTACACTTCACAGAGCGTATTCACTTCACTTTGTGAAATGGAAAGCTTTCTCTCGCCAATCCCGCTAAAATCCCGCGGGATTGAAAACTCTGTGGGATTGCAATCCTTAGACACAATTCATTGAAAAACCGGGACAATTCAAACTGAAAAGAAATTGATTGATGACCATGATTTAGCTTATTACGAATTTATTATGACTTAATAACTTTGCGCCATAACATTATGCATCCATTTTCGCTCTATTATCATCAGTAATAGAGCGATCTGGTAGTTCAAGCCGTCTGACTGGTGATTTTCAAAGGCCATTGACCCGACCTTTACCACTGCCACAGTTGCTATGTAAAGTGAGCCAGCAAGATTCTGTAGTTTTGATTCACCTTAAGCTGTAGGTTGCCTATATCCGATATTATTACCTGGTCATCTTAGATAGCCTCAAAGGAGCGCATTGTGCGGTGTATCGAAAACACTGTCTCCTGGAGGCCGAACAATCCTTCGGGATCTACCGGCCAACAATGCTCAGGGACGTATTCTCTTAAGGGCGTAGGGGCGATCGCCCGGGGCGTAAGCTACCAGAGGGGCGTCCGGAGGATCGTCTCTCTGAGTTCTGGTGGGGACTTCCGATCGTCTCCGATGGATGGACCTCTGACGTATAAAATGTTTTTTGGTATAATATATTCACGGAAATCAATTTTTATTACTTAAAGTACAACGTAGGTACTTGTGAGGTGGTAGGTTCTGCGTAGTAATTAATCGCAGTCCTCTCGTTGGAATGGTAACATACGTCGGGGAGAGGAAGGGAAAAGCCGTGCGCGAGTGGGTCGCGTGTCACTCAGCTGTATTGTTTTAATTCGCTTAGTATCAATTGTTTGTCATGAGTGCCGTTGCCAAGAAGAAACGTTCTAGTGATCATGCGTATCGAAAAGAAGCTGAACGAAGGCTGAAAAAATAAAATGAGGTTATACAGCAAACCCATAAAATAAATAAGTTTTTCATTAAAAGAATGTTTTTTTGCTTGGGCTTTACGCCTCGTCGACGGCGTGGTCATTAAAGGCGGGATGGGGGACAAGGAACGGGAAGGAGTTCGGCCATGGCCTTTTGAAGGAAGCATCCCGGCATTCGCCTGGAGTGATTTGGGGAAACCATGGAAAACCCAAATCTGGATGCCCCGACGGGGATTCGAACCGGCGTCCTCTCGAACATTAAAAGAAATGAAGACTCGTCTACGTGCAGCTGAATCTCTAATGTCGAAGACGAGAATCAAAATTCCTTACAGGTAAAGTAGCTAAAAAAACGTAAAGGGGCTGGTGTAGATAAAATTACTACAGATCTGTTAAAGATGGTCGGATATGATATTGTACCTTACCTTTAAAATCGATTTAAAATGAGCTTGGAGTCTTGCTGCTTACCAGAGGATTGGTAAAGTGCTATAGTAGCACCGGTTCATAAAGGAGGGGTTACAAATAGGGTTGAAAATTATAGGCCGACTAGTTTGAAATCGGTGGAATAAATATTTGCATGCTTCTGTGCAATCTGTACATTATTTTAATAGTAATGAATAATATGAATGAAAAGCTTCGTGGCTTGGTTCGAAACCCACCCTCCACCTTTCTTTCCCCCTCTCCCCACCGCTTAGCCCAGCGTAGCTTCCTACCCAACCTCTCCCCCGCCCCCCTCCCTTTTAGACAGAGCCACGTAATTTATGGACGCTTCCTAACGTATAGGAATGTAGTGCAGAGCATCAGGAGAAGCTTATTATTATTTTCATACTTTTATATTAAATGTGGCTGGGTTAACTTATTATGTGACAATTATTAATTACTCGCTAAAATAACATCATACTGATACCTAAACAGTTTGAAATATATTGTGCAACCTGAAATATATATTGTGCCGTCTGTGGGTGATATTGCGCAATATCCCCTCAGCTGGTCTCGAGACACGGGCACGATCACTAGTCTTCCCTTGTATTTTGTTACTCTAATATATTTTTTTTCGTTGTTTTTTGCTTCTGAAAATGAATGCAGGGCGTTTATTATTGAGAGCAAAATAAATAAATAAATTATGCAAGCTTATTACTGTTTAGTAAAAGTTCTTGTGAGGTGATTAATAAGCATATCTCCAAATATTGAACATTAAGAAAGCCATCATCATACACACGAAGACACATACATTCGACGTCTACCATTAAAAACTTGTAATTCGCGTTTACTATACCTAACAGAGCAATACTGAAAAACTTATAAAAAGGAATTCAGAACCAGGAGTTATCTTGATAACTAGATGTCTCCTGCGTAAAGCACCAAGAAAGACAGTTTGAAGACAATTCCCTCATGTGTGAATATTTTTTTTACACAGCACAGTAAAACAATAGCAACAGTTGCTATGTACTGCTCGTCCGCCATCATTTCGAAGTCAACTACACTATTGTGCAATAATTATTGAGCAGTCTAGGGAGAACGTCAATATTATTGCTCAATAATATTGATCGTATAGGGGCTGCTTTTCAGAGAGTTGTTTTGGCTGTAAAAGCACTTCCTACTCGGGGATTATCTTTCCGGGCAGGGTCAGACAAATTTGGATCAATTCACAACAGAAACTTCATGACGATATTAGAAGCAATTGCTGAATTTGATCCTTTTTGGCAAAACACACACAAACAATGCGTAATCCTGGTAAAGGTCACGTGTCTTTTTTGTCATTTGCAACTTATGAGAAAGTCAAAAAAATTATGGCTGATAAAGCAACCCACTCTATTATAAAAAAACATCCAAAAGGCAAAATATTTTTCCTTTAGTGTTGACTCTACCCCTGATATCACTCACGTGGACCAACTTTCTTTAATTATCAGATTCGTCGAAGAAAACGGACAACCCGTTGAACGGTTTTCATGTTTCCTTCCTAACACTGGTCACAAATCAGAAGACATGTTGTAAAGGCAGTCCTTAAGACTTTTAATATCAGCATTAATAATTGCAGAGGTCAATCTTACGATAATTCTGGCAATGGTCTACAGGGAAGAATTAAGGAAATATGCCCTTATGCAATTTATGTACCATGCTCCGCGCATTCTTTAAATTTGATAGGGTCGTCAGCCGCTCAAGGTTACCAACAGGCTATTCAGTTTTTCGGGTTGTTGCAAAACTTATATATTTTCTTCACCGTAACAACAAAACGGTCAAAACTGTTACAAGAATTCCAGACTGAGCCTGAGAATGTTTCTCTAAAAAGTGTATCGAATACTCGATGGTCAGCTAGAGATGATGCCTGCACTAGTCATAACAATGACTGGAATCAGATTATAGCAGCTCTTCAAAAGATTAAAAAAGATTCGTCACAAAAACCTTTGGTCCGCAGTGAGGCGACTGGACTGCTGTTGCAAATATCTATATTAGAGGCTGCCATAATTTCTGAATTGTGGGGCTCCATATTCAAACAATTTCATTTAGTCTCGAATGCTCTGCAAGGAGTATAAATTGACCTTAAAGTCGTTGCAGGTCTTTACGAAGCATTAATTTTATTTATTGAAAAAAAGAAGAGATTCTTTCAAAATATATAAAGAGGCCAGCAAAAGGAAATCTCAGGTAAATGAATTTAAAAGATTCACAAAACGCTCTATCAAAAGAAAAATTTAGTTGTGACGAATCTGGCGAGGAAGAAGTATTACTGCAAGCAAGTGACCATTTTCGGGTGCATGCATTCCTTCCAATTTGCGACCAGCTTTCAAGTGAACTTAAAAGGCGAAAGATTGCTTATGATAATATCAATGACAAGTTTTCATTCCTTTTAAGAGTTGAGAAAAAATGAGAAGGAGAAATAAAGAACAGTGCCAAAGAATTACAACGGCTCTATCCGGAAGATCTTGCGGACGGTCTGCAAGATGAATGTGTGGTCTTCAAATATTATATACAATCCGAAAAAAAACGAGAAACCAAAGAGCTTGAGACAAATAGGGTTTTGGTAAGAGAAAACAAACTGGAAGAGGTGTTTCCTTACATTGATATTACATTACGTATGTAGTGACTAACTCCAGCGTAGAGCGTTCATTCTCCGTGCTGCGACGAATTAAAAGTTTCATGCCCTCTCGCTTAAGCGAAGAACGATTAGATAACTTAGCTATCCTTAATATAGAGGCAGATTTGACGAAATCATTGAGCTATGATGATGTTATTGATGATTTTGCCAACAGTTTGGCACATCGCAAACAGTTATTTTAATATGGCATGTTTAACAAAGTAATTTAGCTTTTATTTCTTTCCTCAATTTTGAACAAAAGTTTATACCATTTTTGTTATAAAATTTAAATATTTCGTTATGTTTGATGTTTTGGAATACTGAAACATCAGAATAATGTCTCAGTTTGTCAGATGATTTGTAAATATTGCATTAAGTAGTCTTAATAAAAATTGAACATATATATCAACCCATATTACATAATTGAACATATATATTTATTAGTAGTTTGTAATATTTGGTTGCACAAGTAATAAATAATCATAGAAACAAAGTATAAGTTTTTATTTGTCGGCTTATTGTATTTTTCACTTTTGCTATCGGGTAAGTTACAGGGGCGGCCTATTATATTAGCCCGGGGCGCAAAATTTAGAAATACGTCCCTGACAATGCTATATGATTATTGAATTGACCATCAGTAATCAAAGTGTACTACATATATATACTATGTCATACAGACATACATTTATATCATTTATATATACAGGGGTTTCAGGTAATTTTCAGCGGCAAAGTAGGTAAAATCCCAAGTTTTAGGAAAAGTGTGAAATTTGGCTGATTTTCGAAGAACTGTAGCTCGCTTAGTTTTGAGTTTAGAAAAAAGTTGGTAGTACGAAAGTTGTAGGAAATATTGTTCTCTTTCAAATTGAAAATAGTGTGTTTCTTGCTAGGACTCGTCGGGAAGGAGTTATAGACGAAAAACTGAAACAAGTACCAAAATTTTGACGTTTCTTGGCCACAGAAAATTATGTCGAGGGTGTTGGAGGTAGAAAACTTTGTTTCTGCATACTCCCACCAATATATACAAGATAAGAAAAAAATATCTTCTTCGTAATATAATGCAAGTGAGAACTACCCCGTTACTGGACTATAATTTGTGGTCGGTTCTTTCTCAAACTTTTACAATCATAACCTTCCGGTAAATACTCTTTAAAATCCCAAAAAAAAAAATAAAAAAAAAAAAATACATTTCGGCAGTGCATCTCGTAGCGATGTTTCCAACAATCACTCAGTCCTACCACACATTATCCTCTCGCCGGCTTGCTTGTTTGCCGACTCACTAGCAACTACTGCCGCATTACCAGCCGCTAACATCAAATCATATATTGCTAAATTAACAATCTACTCACCGTGGAGACCACGTTTTACATAAGACACATACACAATAGAATATATATATATATATATATATATATATATATATATATATATATCGTTATAGGTTACAAAGTGTATCAGCTAGTTTTGTATTTATTTTTGGCTGAACTTATAATCGGAAACAGTAACCGATATGATAAAAATGTTGGTTTGGCTGCCTTAGAAGTCGAGAACCCTGTTGAGACGTGTTTGGTTGCGTACTTAGACCAGAGTAGATATTGGGGGAAGAATTATTTATGATCGTCACCTTAAACTGGTGGCTTATTTTTGGGAGTGAGAAGTTCCAACTGGTAATTTATGGAATGAAGAACTGGAATAAAATTACGCGGGAGAGCACCGAACAATTTACTAGGTAAAGCAAAAGAATTTAAGCTAAAAAAAGTGAAGACTTCTTACGTAGACAAATTGGCATCGCGACACGAGTGCAGGGTACTGGGGCACGCAGATTCAAATACCCATACAGGCATCCTGATTTTGGTTTTACAAGTATTACTGAAATTATTCCAATTGATAACCATCGCCGAATTCCTTTCCGTTCCTTGCCCTACTCTTCTACCGCATTGAAGTGGACGAGGTGTTAAAAAATAAAAAAAAGCTACTGTTATTCCACAGTCAACATTTGTTTATAAACAGTAAGTTATGTCTATAGCGACTGAACTGGTAACTATTGCATTAAGTAGGCTAAAACCATTCAAGTATAACCAAGTTAAAAATTTGAACGGAAAGTTCCAAAATTCGTAGACTACCGCCGTCATGAGAATTTCTCTACTCAGTAATAAGGAACGAGAACTATTATAACCAATTGTTACCGAACACACCCATGGTAATCTGTCTCAGATACATTCCATTCAGTCTCGTAGATTTTTGATATTTCAGAAAACAAAGCGATAAACTTTCAAAGAATGTGAAACAGTTATCAACATTCTAAAATATAAACAAAGTGACCATGTCAAATAAAATTATCAGTGGTTTAACTTTACATAAATTTTCGTTAACTCTCCGAAATTAAGTTTCAACATATTACTTGTTATGATGCCGTGAAGTACTCGCGGCGATTTGAAGCAACAGCGTGCGGTAACGACGCCCAACACATAATAACTAATCCGCTACTTTGTTTTGCTCTTCAGAACTGACAGGCGGCGAATTTAGATTTTCTGGCTCCCATAAAAACATGAATTAATTTGTATCTAATTAATACTGCCCTTGACATTTTGAGCTAGTAGGTCTCTTTAATGTCAAAGTAAATCAAAACTGGTTTTACGTTCTGAAGGATATGACTGAACAAATATTGTTTTCTTCTTCTTAATAAACACAAGGCTTCACGCAAAAAGTACGGAATATAAGCTTCAAGAACAGCTTGCATTTAATATTTTAGATTTTTCAAACCAAAGTAGTGAACAAACTGTAACAGAAATTTTGTTTCCAAGAGGAGCGTTGACTTTATAATGCACCTCGTTGGAATTGGATCGGTTTGAAATGAAGTTCAAAAATTGTAAATTGCACTGTATGGAACCCCTTTTTAAGTCTACGTTAGAAAAAAATTCGTCGCCAACATAAACTCTTGATGGTACTATTGAAAACTTTGTGGAGTTTCGCATGGTCTGTTTCAAATAAATTCAAATAATATTCATTTATGAATGTTACTAATAATTATGATTACTTTTTTTCTTGGTGGTATAAGTTAATGTTGATTGTCATGGAAAATAATTCATAATTAAAATCAACTCATTTTAATACATAATCAATAGGTGAAACACAGGATAGGAAGGATGATATTGCATCTGTATTAATTATACACCAAAACATTCTTCAATTTGTTTATTATCGTGAGAAATAAAATTCAATTAAAATTATTAAACGTATCATTAATCAGACAATTAACAAGAATCATTGACGTACAAGTGCTTGATACGGAGTGAGTATTGCAATCAAACAGGTACAACCAGCAGATCAATATACAGGGTGTCCCAGAATTATCTTTATAACTTTAACATTGAATAAATTATGTTTGGAACGAGATATCACAATGCAGTTTTTTTGCATGTTACAGGTATCTCTCAAAGTTTTTTTCTGTTTCATTTCAGGTGCAGTTTGGTGACAAGTAGGTAGTTACATCACATTTATTGAAAATGTACACCCCACAGGAAAAAGCTCAGTGTGTTTTCTGGTTTATAGAGACAAGGGTTACCTAACAGGCACGACATTCAAATTTGGGGTTCTGAACCTACGCATGCATTTAGATAGATAGAGAGAGAGAGAGAGCGAGCGAGCGCGACAGCCCAATGGTTAATGTGTTGTGCGGTGTTATGCACAAACCAAATCATTGGCCCCTTCTTCTTTGCTGAGAAGACAATCAAAGGCCCAGTTTACTTGGATAAGCTAACAAAATTTGTTGTTCCCCAACTGGAAGTCCTTCAACCAACAGTCATCTTCCAACACCTCCGCATTGGGCACATGATGTCCGTAATTTTCTAGATAAACAATTTCCTGGTCTGGGTCCAATTGACTGGCCGCCTCGTTCACCTGACATAACACCCTTGGATTTCTTTCTTTGGGGATATGTAAAAGTCATCGTGTATCAAATCCCGGTTAGAAATTTGGCAGATCTCAGGCAGAGGATTTCTGCAGCTATTACGACAATTGATCAAGGGATGCTCCATAGAAGTGTTCTAGAGACAGAAACAAAACTTTGAAAGATACTCTTCAAAATGCAAAAAACTGCATTGTAACATCTCGTTCCAAACATCATTTTTTCAATGTCAAAGTTGTAAAGATAATTCTGAGACACCATGTACAGTATATTTTAGTTGTAGGATAAAGTCTCTGCAGTCAGCATGTTTATCACTGCCATATTAGAGGGCACTTCGACAGTGGCAACGTATAACTTCGGATGACACTCAAGTTTCAATACTCGTCTGTAGCGTCTCACCGGTGCCAACGCAACAAATACTTCGTTGAAAGTGTAGTGGATTCACGGTTTTAGGAGCTAAGTCTGTAATCAACATGAGAAGTTGTAATACTCATACAAAGGAAATAGCGTACAAAACACTAGTGCCTCCGCATTTGGAATACTGTTGTGGAATTTGGGATCCGTATCGCAAGGGATTGATTGACACATTAGAGAAAGTACAGAGGAGAGCCGCTCGATTCGTGACCGCTAGTTACAGTCCTTATGTAAGTGTCACAGAGCTGATACGTGGGTTAGGCTGGGATTGTTTGGCGGACAGACGACGTCGTTTTAGTTTGAATTTGTTGGAGAATATGCGAAAATCTTTAATTTACGAGTGCAACGAAATACTTCTTCCGCCAACCTATTTAGGTCGCAATGACAGGAGGGATAAGATTCGAGAAATAAGATGCCGTACTGATTCATTTATGTATTTCTTCTTTCCTCGTTCTGTTCGGGATTGGAATACACAGAATTAGGATTGGTGTTTAGCACCCTCTGCCACCCACTGTATTTGTGATTTGCAGAGTATAGATGTAGAGGACAGTCTCCGTGTAAACATGCTCCTGACACGGTCTGTTACGATATGGAGACTTCCTACGCTGGCAGTTTCCGAACGAGAAATGTAGTCCCATGTTTTGTTTTGAAACTTTCGTTTATAGCGTATCTGGATATACTGATCAGTACTATATAACTGTAACATTAGTAATATTGTTACATTTCTTTCTTCCGTTGATAGTAACTGTATCACAGTAATTCATACTTTTCTTACATGGTTATTATATGATGACAGCCACAGAAGATTATATTTAAAATAGGATGAGATATAATAGAAAAGGGATAAAAAAAATCCGTTACTCTGCAGTAAATCTACAAATAGTGGCCGAAAATGAACGATAGCGAAAGTAGAATAGTTCTAACAAAAAGATCCATTTTCAAAGAGATAAAATAATCCTAGCGAGCACAGAACATATGGAAGATAAGGATGGTGATGTATGAGGACAGCCACATGGCTCCGCATTATACTCCTGACGTATCTTCCAATATGCGCCCTGGTCTGATTACTAGGGTATGCGTTTTACATATCCATCAATCTCCTGTGCCTCACGATCCATCTGATTTCTGTTCTACGGTAATTTTGGTGGAGGAATCTAGTCGCCATCTCGTGAACATCCTGTCCCAATGACGTCACGGCGTCGCAAACACGATGACCAAGCTAGCCTTGTATCAGTATTGATGTACATTCCATTCCTCTCTTACTGCAAACGATCCTGTCTCGTTGTAAGCCTTATGTCATCTGCAAGTAGTGTAGCTTCTTGCTGTGGCTCCCCATAGGGGCGGCACCACCACCCCGGGGTGTTTAACTGCATTCCTACGATCAAAAAAGGACTTGTAAAAGAAACAAATTTTCGATAATCGATGAGGTGATTTAAGATTGCAATGACAAATGAAGCAGCAAATATCAAGAGATTAGTCGTTACACCAAGCTCAGATATTTATTACACCTTTTTAAACAATATGTAGAGAGTAGAGGTGGGCAAAAGAATCGTGAATCGATTCAAAGAGTCGACTCGTCTAAAAGAATCGTTTGCGGAATCGACTCACTTGGAAGAGTCACGGTTCACTCAAGAGTTGTTAAGAGGGAGCTCCGGAGCGGAGCCGTTGTTGCGCAATCGCTCACCGACTCGTCCAGGTTCTGAGTCGACTCCGAGTCGTTAACTCGACAATGTTTACGACTCTCGGCTCACTCGCTCTCGGCTCACTTCTGTCTTAATGACTCTTCCATGGATTCGGCTCTTTTTAACTCTTGATATCTGCGTAACTCGTGATTCCTTTCGATTCACAATCTTAGTTCCCACGGCGTGTTTCTTGGTTTGGCAACTTATTTGTAAGGAAATAAAGAATATTTATCTTTGGAACAGGAAAAATTAAAAATATATTACAGAAATAAAAAGTTTTTTTTTTAAATTTAGGAATTTATTTCCTTAAATACACATTTTTCTAGTGTTTTTGGAACTAGTTATAAGTTTTTGGTTTCCTTCCAGACTGTTATAGATGCTACCACAACACAGATTTAGATTTACAAATAAATTATCAATGAATTATAAGTCCTATAACTTTTATATTTTACCACAAATAAAGTATTTCCCGAATTATTTGAGGACAGGGAAAAGTATACCGATTTCAGAGCCATCTGCTATTCCCATTTTGCGTGGGTTTTTCAAATTGCGAATGCATCGAGTACTGAATTTAATTGCGATGGAGCGCGTCCGGTTATCATACGAACTTCATCAGTGTTTTAGTTGTTCTTCAGTTCTTAATTTTGTGGATAATTGCAAACATTTTGCAATAGAAATGAACGAAGTTTATGAATTGGACCATTACAAAAATTAGCAGGTGCTGAAGCGGCATATATACTGTTCCAGCTGGTGAGGTTTTCTACGAGGAAAAAGGTTAAACGAAAAGACGTTGGGGAACAGTGCCGTCGATGAATATAGGGGAGCGTCCAGAAATTACGTGAGACTTTTTAGGGGGGGGGGAAGGGGTCCGGAAAATCTCACGAAATCTCACCAAAGGGGGGGGGGGGTCGACGGATATCTCACGTGAAATTTTGAACTTGAACGAGTGTAGAACTAAAAAAAACGTAAAAAATACCAGTTTACAAGGCCAAAAACCGGCTTTTGAGGGGGTATCATTCTTTCGGGGAGCACGACAGCTAAAAAAGTCTCGAAACTTCTCCTGGTCGAACAACTGGGGGGAGGGGGTTCCGTGAAAATCTCATGAAATCTCACCAACGGGGAGGGGGGGGTCTAGATTTCCGGAAAATAGCCTCACGTAATTTCGGGACGTCCCCCAAATACTAATACTGAAACTAAGAAAATAAATATAAAATTTAAATTATGCCATTTAACAAACACTGATTTATTGGTTTGTGGGTAAAATGCTAGTGATACGCTGTTTAATTTAAGAAAAGCACCATCCGGCAAATTCAAAAAATTTGCCAAATTTATGGAGTAAAATTGGAGCATATGTAAGGGGCGTCCATAAACCATGTAGCTCCATTTTGGCTTCTTTTGAACCCTCCCTCCCCCCAAGTAACTCGACGTGGCTTATGTCTCTAACCCCCCTCTCCCCACGTAGTTTTTTCCATGACGGAAATAAATATTTACATGGTGTTGAGTGTTCTGTATCTCATTTTAAGTGTGACAAATAATATGAATGAAAAGCTATTTGGCCTGGCTCGGAATCCCACCTTCCAACCCCCTCCACCCACCTCTCAAGACCGATCTACGTGGTTTATGGACGCCCTCTAGCGAGACGTGTAACAAACATGCCACCTACAAAATCAACAATCTCAATCGACAATTACAATCTGCAACAAGGCTTAGAATCAGTAATGAGGTTTGACAACAATTAGCTGGAAGCCTTGAAAATTTCACAGTGTGGCAATCTCACATTTTGTTGACCCGGTTCGGAAATTCCCAGATCCACCACTGGTTGTAGTTAGACAGGGGGCGGCGTAATCGGTATTGCGCAAGGGCGCTCAAATAGTTAGTGGAGAGCCTGCTTTTTGTGCTTCACTATATTCAAGTCACCGGTCCAGTTTCACGTTTCAGGTATTTATTATTTACATTTACACTTATAATCTTGCCTAGTCTTTATTAATAATGCATCCGCTGCCAAGAATGAGCACATCAGTCCGCCATTCTTTGTGGTATTTATTTGTCACTGGGGGCAGGATTTTTACCGAGTTGCAGATCATATTTTAATATTTTTTAAACCAGTAGCTTTATTTCATTGAATTTTAGGGTATATTTCTGATTATCTTAAGAGTATGTATCCAGGATTTTATATAACTCGCTTCACTCATCTGAGTGTATAAGCTCCATATTCAACATCAGTATCTAAGAGTTCGTGAGACAATGGCATTGCCACAGTTAATCTCAGTGACTAAATCGTTATCACAATAAAAAAATACCGTATTTTCGCCTTCCGAAATTTCTTCCGCCTATATTTCTTTTTATTGTATCGAAAATCTCGTAAACAAGCCAGTGGCGAATATAGAATACATTTTCGGGGGGGGAGTCGTTTAAAAGAATCGATTCTCAGCGAGGACGTGAATCGATTCCAAACGATTCATCAAAAAGAATCGGTTTGCCCATCACTAGTAGAGAGCGATCTGGTGGCTCAGTGGTTAAGGCGTGAGACTGGGGATCGAAAGGTCCCCGGTTCGAATCCCTGTTTCGGTGGGGATTTTCATAGGCACTTAACCTGGCCTTCACCTCTGGCATAGCTTGCTGTGTGATGTGAAGAACACCAAAACGCTTCCGTGGTTCGGATTCCACGTTAAACTGTAGGTCCCCTGTACCAGACAGGATTGCCGGACAAGGTTAAGGCGGCTAAGACAGGGGCGGAATGCGCAGTCAACAGACATCCTGTCACCAGGTGATTACGACACACAGAATTATTATTATTAATTAGCAATATGTATTTGGTAATCAAACTGAACAATACGTTAATATTTTTAATATGTTTTAATAAAGTAAATTCATAAACCTTTCCTTATTTTTCCATATACGATGTCGTACACGCCAACGCATCTCTATTGTAGCGCTGCGGATTACGTTGTTTGTTACAAGTAGAGAAGTGGGGGGCTGTATATTGCGAAGCTATGCATTATGCCAGAGATATTCACCCTTTTTTACTTACTACCCATGTGTGTATCTATTTTGGTGGTAACGTTTTTTAACCGCCTCCTTGTTCCATAGTAATGATGATTTATAAGGTAAGGATGTAAGTTTACTTTATAAAATTTATAATTACTTACCAAATACTTTATATCAGACTTTCGCAAAGTTTGGCAGAATGAATCTTAATAAAAGAGCTTACTGTAGTTTAAATCTAGCTTTTTATTTATTCTTTGCATACATAGAAGCGTTTAAGTCTGATGGAATTAAATTTAGTTGCTTAAATTATTAATGACATTCCCGAGTCAGTTACGACTGTGTGGTGTTGGGAATGAATGGCAATGAATGAATAAGATACAACAAAAATTTTAATTTACATTTTTAGAAAAAAATGGTAAGCGATTAGTAACGTATGGAGAAGTTGTGCAAGAAATAATTTCACAGTCTCTAAGTGATGATATGACGGGTTGCGGGTAGCAGCACTCACAGGCTCAGTTCTTCAGCCTTGGTGCTTCAACACTGGAATTCCTTTTCTTTCATCTCAGATGTGAAAGTAATTGTATTGCTCTTATTACAATATCTTCTAGCAGCAGTATGCCACTAACAGGTGAGTGGATTTAATAGTTTATATTAACTGAATTTGTGCCCTTGCTTCAATATGACGGACCAGAAACTACTGATATCAAATTAGAATTTTGTATTCACTTTAAGAAAAATGTATTATTTATTTCATAGAAATCTGTTTCTTGGCTTAAGGATATAAATAATGCTACCAAACAAAAGTTTCGCCCGCACATAACAACTGAACGGCAGAATATTTTTTGTTTGTTTTTTTACCAACATTATGATATATAAACAATCGATGTGTGTAAGTGACACTCTTAAACAGCCGAAAGCTAATGGTGAAATTGTGTACCAAAAAGATTTTGAATAAATATTCATTCCGTTTATAATTACTGCAGTAATTTATGTCGCCGAGTTTTTTTTTATAACTTTATATCGCATTGTATGTTATTACTACTGATATGAACTTCACCAGTTCGTCACGAAACGATTATGGGTCGAACTCATAATCACCA
Organism: Vandiemenella viatica; assembly: GCA_031002005.1. NCBI lineage: Eukaryota > Metazoa > Arthropoda > Insecta > Orthoptera > Morabidae > Vandiemenella > Vandiemenella viatica. The sequence continues at coordinate 21,340,912 of JARYHS010009186.1, forward strand.
GTCAAGGAAGTTTCATAACAAGACGGAAGGGAAATACTGTTTTCTACATGGCGTCTGCTCCTCGGCAGTAGATAGTTTTCGGCGTCGTGCTGCCTTGGAATTTTCTGTAAGAACTTAACTAGTGGTACTGACCACACCATCCCAATCTTAATGCCAACCGTAGATGATGTGACAACAGAGTTGTACCCCTGTTAACTCTACACCTGTCACTATCACGTACTCTATTTGGACAGTAGTTTTAATCACATTCAGAACAATTTGTATCGAGTTTATGATCTGACAGGAATCGTATAGAAGCATATAGATGCGCCATATATATATATTTCTCTCAGTCACACAACAGTTAAGGCATATGGAAATGAAACACATTTGTCAAACGTTAACTTTTGTCAGTGAACGATACTTACTACAAGCCTAGTGGCGTCTTCCAGTCACTACTTCCATCCACACGTACATTTCATTTTTGCGGCCAACTTATACGTAACGATGACTGAGGTCTTGGGCAAACATCATGTGACAGTGTTCAAGATTGGTGCCATCTCGTCTTGGTCTTCTTTGGGACAAATAGCCTCTTCCACTGAGCAATAATCTCTTTCTGTCAACCGAAGCATTGAGTGACTGATTGATCAAAGAATGCAGATGCAGGAACTCCTTGACTTGATTACTCTTGTTACGTAAGAACTGAAGAAGTAAACATCGGAACAGTTGCTAATGTCTATTGGTTTTCATTGGAGATTTTAGTAGTCATTCTACATTAACTCCATCTCGAACTGTTGAGCTCTGTCGCTGAACGAGGTAGGATAACTTTCTCACCCTACTGTTTTATTGCCACCTTGCACATTGCTGCCTTGTTATGTCACCAGCTATAACTTTTGCTCGGTATAATGTTCTGTGTTTTAAGAACACTCCTATTACTCCGGTAGAAATGATTTTAATAATTGGTTCCTCTAACCACCGACCACAAGTAAACAGGCTAATGTTAGCTTCTGTCAAACGACGACGGTAATATTAGAGTAACAGTAACGACAGTGGTCAGCCAGGTAGGCTATCAGGGGCTGACTCTGTGGAAGAGGTGCCTAGAACAGGAGCCTTACTTTCGCTAATGTGTGACTGACAATAACAACCTTACACTTATCACTAGACCACATATGCGACGGACAATCGGGGAGGGATTCGACTTAAGCTTCTCAGTAAATCCTAAACGATTAGAAATATCCCTCTGAGACTATATGTTCCCACTTAGATAAGACTTGGCAAAACTGTTTTAACTGCTGGCAATAATTCTCATAAAATTAAGAGCTATATGCCCTGTGTGACTTTCTCACTTCCGCAATCACTTGACAGATAAATATATATGTAATTAATGCGATGTTTACAATTGTGATTGATAAAAACGTTTCACAGCATAAGCAGTATATTTATTATTTGTTGTGGGTAGTTTTTTTAGAAATTGCTAATATGTTCGTTTTAAGAGATTGGTAGTAGTGTAAGAACAGCAGGCAAGAGTCTTTGGCCGAGAGAGTAGAGACGAGTAATGGCGCTAGAGGGAACGCGTTAAGCTTAACAGTGAGGCCAAACGTGGAACAATGTACCATTTTCCTGTGTTTGAAGTATCTTGAGAAGATCTGTGTTATTATTGCTTGTTGGGAGCGCAATAGTTTTTGTACAATTAAAAACACATTTATTAAAGAACAATTCTGTCGATTGTGTTTCAACAATGATCATCTTTGTTTTAACCTCAGGGGTAGTAGTTTATAACTGTCCGTAGAGATACCTTTGGGCCATCCATGTCATTCTCAGCGGACTACCATTCCTATTTTGTACCGAAATCAGGCGAAGATACTGAGAAACAAGAAACTTTTTCTGACTTTCTAATATATCAGCTTATATTCAGTGGACATCAATTAACGACGTTTTATTTCGGTACGAAGTTGGAAACCTCACACCTGCACAAGACAACTGTTAAAACTTTTAAGGTTTAGTTTGTTTGGAATTAAAATTTTCCTTTTACTTAATCTCGTATCTGAATGAACCCCAGTAGTCTAAGCTCCCAGTGTGTCACTTGTTACAGCTACAGCTTTCCAAACTCGATTGACGGTGAGTATGACAATATTCAAACCTATATTCGAAGCCCATATTGAATACCGTAATACTTTGCGCCTTGAGGGCATACTTTGCACCACATCCCGAATCACATTTGGCGGTCTCTGACAGGTAAAATATGAATCATTTGCAGTTAGTTCTAAATTAACCTCATAGATGGAACTCTACACTACACTTCAGGGTGAAGCAGATTCCCTCCAGACTGCCTGATCCCATGTGGAGTGTGTCTCAATTTACGAGGGAGAATTGTGGCAAATTTGGTGTTTACATTTTTGTGTGTATTTCAACTCCTGCAAACAGTTGTGAGATAAGACTATATTTATTTCATTTCTCAATATGGTGCAAAGTAATCTTACTATATGAATTCTATGCTCTTATTTAATTCCATGTAATTCCCCATGTGGTGCAAAGTATCCTCCCCCATGAGGATACTTTGAATATTTTAATTTATAAAAAATCAAACTATGTAATAAAAATCTGGGATTTTGTTCAGTGCTTCAACGGTCTTCGGAAATAATATATGCAGAAAATCAAATTTAATCTTAAAAATTATAGAACATAATAAAGTTCATAGGTAAAAAAAAAAAAAAGTGGTGCAAAGTACTTGAACTTCTAACAGCGTGAAACCAAACCAAGCAGCTCCAGAATACGAGAATAGTTTTGAAAGGACAGGCGGTGTTACAGGACAGGTAAGTAAACAAAACATTTTAGAAAAAGATTTTATTTAAAAACTTGACTTGGAGACATAGAAGTAATGCCCGAAGGAAGTCGAGAGCGCGTAGGAAGGAAAGGAACTAGTTGGCTTCCACGGAGATGGTGTCGTCGGAGGAGGCGGCAGCGTCATTGGCGGGGGCGGCGGGGGCGTCGGCGACAGGCTGCGCGGGGGCGGAGCCCGAAGAGGCGACGAGGAGGCCGGAGCCAGGTATCAGGGAGGCGGCAGGCACGCCGGGGATGACGTTGGGGGCGTAGGCGTAGTGGACGGCGGGGGCGGCGTAGTGGACGGCGGGGGCGGCGTAGTGCAGGGCGGGGGCGGCGTAGTGGACGGCGGGGGCGGAGACGGCGTAGCCCAGCGGCACCTGGTGCGCGGCGTACGACACGGCGACGGGGCGCACGACGTTCTGCACGACGGGGCTGACGGCTGCGTAGGCGTGGCCCTCCACCGAGCTGTAGGCGAAGTTGCCTCCCAGGCGGTCGGACTGGATGACGGCCGAGTCGAGGCTCGGGGTGCGCACCAGCGTGGTGGCGGGCGCCACCAAGCCGGCGCTCACTGCCGCCACCACGCACGCCAGGACGATAGCCACCTGCCGGAAACAACGAGCATGCAGTGCACCCTCACCTCTCCTCACTGTGTCCAGCTAGCCGTTCACACGTATGGTAGCGCACTGAACCGGCTACAGTTCTCTTTAATTACTTGCTGGTTCTGGTCACCAGACTTTATGACAATCACACAGTTATGAGTTACGATTTTGTATCTTTAAAAAGCTTTGGACACCTTACTTTTGGGATTATCCTCGTAATTATTGATGATGAGAGAGTGTTCACGTTAATTTAAATTCCATGATGTACGTCAGGGGCGGATCCAGGATTTTCGTTTGGGAGGGGCTTGAGTGGACTTTGGTTTGGGGGGAGCGGCTTGGCTTGAGTGAAGTTTGGTTTGGGGGGCTTGCCTTCAGTGGATTTTGACTTTGGGGGTGGGGGGCTTGAGTCGGGCAAAGGGTAGTATTTATAGTCTCCTCGGGCTTCGAAACTGTAGAGCTAAAAAAAAAAAAAAAAAAGTCTATCCAAATTTACAATGTCGGAGGAGGATCTAGACACTTTTGGACGGGGGGGCTTGAGGCTCCTAGCCCCCACCCCCTGGATCCGCCCCTGATGTACGTGACTTTTAATAATCATGTCGTTACATGTAAACGCATCACGCGATTATATCGAGACATGGTGAATGAACTTCAGCTATTTATAAGAAGATTTGACTCAGTTCTGTAACATGTCTTCAACTGAAAAAAAGCTCTCGCAGTCATCAAACATCCAGTTAGTCACAATGCAATCCCATTTCAAATCATCGAGAACGTTAATTGTTCATAGCAAAGTTAGGAAATTCTCTACTGTGGAAAGATGGACCTTACTTGTTTGCATATTCCCCCGTCGAGAGGCATTGGTGCCCTCCGGAAATGGAAAAAGAGAATTTTGTTTTGCAATGTCATACGCAGTTAAGCTATATCAATTTGTGTAATATAATTCGGGAATTAATTAGTAGAGTGGTGATAAGACATTTTAAAACTGTGTAAGAGCTACATCAGCAGTGAGATGTTAAATTCTGGTTCATGGCAGCCGGGACGTAATTTATGATGGAACGTAATAAAGAGACGAGACTGCAGGACTATGGTCAGCATGGATCATGTCTTTCTGATGGGTTGCAGAGCTCATAACATGCAGTATGATCATCTATACTCGTCCTTCCTGATCGTATATAATTGTCGTAGCCTGTGCAAAACGTTATCTGCCACAAATCTGGTGTCAATTATTCTGTACACAAAAATGTAAGTTTTCAGAGACATTTAAGTAATTTTATCCGTCGAGATGAGTTGAGGGTAAAGGCATACCCAGGTATCATCGATACTGTGAACTTAACAGAAATCAAAGAAAAATAAAATACATCAAAGAATGAATTGATGTGGGAGAGTGAAAGAATGAATTGATGTTGATGAGCGAAAGAATGGACTGATGCAGGGGCGCAGCTACTATGGGGCTAGGCGGTGCAGTGCACCGGGGCCCTCACGCTCGGGGGGGCCCCAAGCATACCTCAAGGGGCCCCTAAGCGCAGTTTAGAAGGCCCACGAGCCTTCACGTCAAATTGGCGACCCTTTTTTTTTTTAGCTCTACCGTCGTTTAAGGGACCCCAGAGAACACAGGAGCCCCCCCACTAAGGGCCCTCGCTGCTCAGGGGGGCCCCAACTAGTGCTCAGGGTCCCCTAAAGAACAATTCAAGGGCTCCAATCCTCAGTTCAGGGGGCCCCTACCAGCACACAAAGCAAAAAAAAGATCGCCCGTCTGGCCTGAGGGCCCAAAATAAACTTTTTGCACCGGGGCCCTTGTTGACCTAGCTACGCCACTGGACTGATGTGGGTGAGCGAAAGATTCATCGAAAAGTAAGGTCTCATCCCTTGTGTACCTTAAAGAAGTGGTCTCGAAGACTTGGACACTGACTACCAGTGCGGCTGGATCGGGGAGGAACAAGGGATCAGGATCTAGTTCTCCGCAGCCAGTTAGGCCAATGCAGGGTCGAGCCGCGTCTCACGACATACACATTTCTCAAACAAAAATACACCTATCACGCAGAAGATACTTGTTGTTACACGTTGGATGTCAACACAGCATTCCTGCTGCGGCAGTGCATGTGACCTGCCGCACACTGCACAGGTGCCGCAGTGTCGTGGGAAAAAGAAAAATTCCAAGCCAAATGAACTTCTGATTGAGGAGTAGTTTTAGAGACAGTATGTTCTGAAAATTTACTGTCCTTAAACGATAGCATCAATAAAGGAAAAAAAATTAAACAAAAATAAACAGCAGGGTAGTTTTGAAGTCTTATTAAATTGATAACTGTATTGAAGTAATTAAAGTACAGTAAAAATGTTTTGTGCCAGTAAACCTGGTACGCTGGGTCAGTAGTTGCTCGTGGTGGCAGGTATACTGTTTGGCGTCCTTGAGGCGGCCTCGCAGAGACATCCGCGTGCGTGAGAGGACCACGCCCGGCCGATACACATCCGGCCCGCGGTCGCAAATCCCTCCGCACTGTCTGCAATTCGGTTCTCTCGGTAAATCGTCAAGTGATCATCACAAACCCTCCACATTGGACTATACTCTCTGTGAGCATGAACTATGGATCAGAAAACAGGATTAGCCCGAGTATTGCGCAAACTATGTCAAAGATTAAAAGTTTGAACTTACTAATTTATTTAATTGTCATGCTCGGCCAAACAAGTAATTTCCAGAAATTGGTGGCTACTTTACACTTGTTATTAACGTTCTCTGGTGGTATACCTCAGCTGCAAGCAAGCCCTATTTCTGCAGATTGTTCATACAGCTTCGATCTGCTAATCCTATTCTATTTATAGTGTTTCACGTGCTGGTTAGGGTTGGTCGATTCTTGAGGCCATTTCCTCTGTAGCTCGAATATCAGGAATAAGTTCATTCCTCCACTAGGCGATTTGTCTTTCTGTAACTTTGTTGTATTAGTATTAAAATTTCAAATCGTTGCCTGAATATTATGAATGATTGTTGCGCTTTCGTGAAGTATTGAACACTATCGATATGAGGTTTTTTTTTATTAGAGTATTACGAATGGGTGGGCCGCAGACCAAACCCGTGTCCTTCTAAGCGTAGGCCCTAATTTTTGCGCATATCATTTAACGATAGACAAGGAGAATGAAATCACAAACATATAAATTGTTCCCTTCCAGATATCCTTTATCTAATATCTCTTCAATCTTCATCACCAACGTATCTTTTTGCGGCTTTTACAATACAGTTACTACGTTTGCCTGATGGCTTCACTCAGAACCTGTCATTAGCGGTTTGGGTAAGTCAAGTGTAACATCTGTCTGTTAGATGTGTTTCTTAGATGCTGGCTGATTTGTGTTATTTTGTTTATGAATTGTAATTGTATTTTGGTGAAAATTTGTGGATTTTCCTGGAATTTCTATTTATGGTGACATAAACGGGCGCTGCCAAACTGCAGGGCTCCTCACCCACGGTGCTGCTGTGAATTCACGATATGCAACACCGAAGCTGATTGTCTTCCATCTGCTTGCTCGCCCAGAGCGTTACAGAGCCGCGGCTCTTGAGGTCGTGAACCGCGGGACGGCCTTCAGCCAGCCGCAAGGCGAAGGCTGCGGTGTCGCCCACCAACACCACTTGGCTAGACGGTTGCGAACTGGGTCAAGCATTGGGCACTGACTAGTAAAGATGGTAAACACATTGTTCTTCGCGTCAATTAGGACCACGGATAAAAAGTCGGAAGGTATTGGCCAGAGCAACCTTGTGTACGAATCTCTGTTACAATTAAGTTGTAACCTAGCTCTCGAACGTTCCCGAAAAGGAATGGTCTGAACGGAAACAGGAGTTGGAGAAGGTGCAAAGAAGGGCTGCTAGATTTGTTTCTGGAAATTATCGCAGAATGCAATCAGTCACAGATATGATAAAGGAGCTGGAATGGGATTCATTGCATGACAGGAGGAGGATGAGGAGGGTCATGGGAGTGTACAGGGCGAATACTGGCGATGATGCATGGAAAGATATTGCAGTAGGTATGAAAAGTAGTTCATGGAAGGGAAAAGATGACCATGACCACAAGCTGGCACTCGATTTCAGGCACAAGGGTGTGGGAAGATTTTCTTTTTTAGGTAAGGGTGTCAGGGATTGGAATGAGTTACCAAGAGGAATGATGAATAACTTACCGAAAACGTTAAAAGAATTTAAAGTTAAAATTTGTAGAGGGCAAATGTAGGTGGGTGCAGGATTGGGGGAAGTTGGGTGTGTAGGAAAATTGCCACCGGAGCCTGTGCTCCACTGCAATTAAATAAATGAAACCACTTTTGTATGCAAGTTCAAGTACCTAAAAGTAATGGCTACAGGTAGACACTAGAAAAATATTTCACACTGATACGAAAGCTTCATGAAACCATGAAGCATATAACGTAATTTTTTTAAAATATCTTATGAAGAAACTGAATATAACATAGTTAGACCAGTTTTCCACCTCAGAGAAGCATTCTCCGTAGTCTCACAGCGACAAACAAAAATTTATTTTTTCTCAAATAATTCATAAACCCGATTTACTTGTTTTTACGTGGAACACGAAACAATGAACTAAATAAATTATGTCTACTCAAGTAGGGAACTAATGTTCGACATTTCTAAATTTATTGCATTTATTTACGGATAAAATGGAAAGGAGAATATCCCAATAGTTTGTGAGTAAATTTTTCTGAGTTTTTGCTTCTGTAATTGCAAAACGTCACAAAAACTAAGTTGGGATCGTGGTTTGAAAACCACGAAGAAGAATTTTTCCGCTTCCGTTTTTTGAAAACACAGTAGGAAATGCCTATAGTTATATTTCGTGTTGAAATATGGTGTGAAAAAACGTCGAAAAGTAATACGATGATGTAATAAGTGACATATATTCAGTAACTATATAAAAGGAATTTGTTTTTAAGAATGAAATGGAGAGTATTTTACACCAGTTGGAGAAGCTGATACCAACCAACAAGGGTATGATGCTCTAGTAAGAGGTACGGGTATAACTTCCACCGTATACGACAACCGAACAATTGCCAAATGCTATTTCCTATATCTTCATCGATTTAAAGCCCATCCACCATTTTATGTAATTTTATTGAGTAAGTTAGAACCCAGGGTAAAATAATACTAAAATTTTACGGTTGTCACGTTTCGAAGGTTGGTTGGATCCAGCAGAAATACACCTACTAAGTGATAGATCGGTTGGCCAAATTCTTTGCTCTATTGCCCGTAGAAAACTTCACATATACAAACATAAGTTTTTACAGACAGATGGTACTTTATAGGGCTCGAGAAAGATTTGATAGAAATCGGGATTCGATCATCCGCCAATCAACGAGCGCCATAATCTCTGTAATAACAAGCAATACTTACACGTAAACGCTCAAGTGGCATCATTTCACAAAGATAAACAATAAGGATATAGATAAATTACTGAATGGAATGAAGAAAATATTGGGATAACAATTACGACTGAACATAAACTAAAGCAAGATAAAAGTCATGAAAAGTTGCAGGGAACGATAGCAGTAACAATAAAATAAACATAAAAATAGTGTCTAATACTTTGATGCAGTTTACCCTTCTAATACAAGATGTTATTACCTATTGTTATATGGTAAGTACGAATATCTGAATTAAGAATTAACTCTAAAAGAAAATAATAGTACTTAAAAGAGTGTAACTCGAAAAGATAAATATATGAAACATTTCGTTGCTACTGATAAATAAGTTATAAAAGTATTTGAGCAGAGCACAGAACTCTATGGAAGTGAAGCCTGGGCCTCGGAATATCACGAAGAAGGAAAAGTAAGTAATTTCGAACTTTTGCTATTGAAGGATTGTGAAACTTAAGTGGACAGATAAAGAAATTTTGAGATATGCGAGGGCGGTGAAATTGTTGATGAAGGGAACAGTGAAATTAGAGTAAACGAAGATTAGAATACACGAAACAGATAACTGATGATGTTAATTAGAATGGTTGTATTGAGACTAAGTAGAAAATATGAAGACACGGAGGAATGAACAGTCGAAAGACTGATGACAGAAGAAGTAACAAGTATTTGCCTTGACGAAGCGTCCCTGGTGCTGAGAGCGAGACGTACCTTCATGATGAGAGCTGAGGTCTGCTGGAGAGGAGACGCTGCCGATATGCGGCTCCGAGGCGGTGTCGTCCCTTTTATATGTGGCGGGTGCCACGCCCTGGTGTAACGCGACTCCGATTAGGCGGACCTCGGCAAGGACGTCGCACCGCAGCCCAGCGCCCGCCGCGTCGGCTGATGCCACTCCGTGCCTCTCACGCAGGTGCTTAGTAACCCGACAAGTTTCGTTCTAGGTGGAGGATGGATTAAGTGGTGTCGAACCTGTGGGCTTACTATCCGCAGTCAAATTCCTCAAAGACTCATCTACGATTCAACACGGGTCATCTTGGCAGCACATGTGCACTGAAAGCATTATGTTTTGTTGTTGATACCTCGTTGGTCAAATATTTAGGTGTCCCAAAAAATTGGAACGAATTACTAGATCGCTGTATCTCTCCGGCCACACTGAAATTCTGCGAAATGTTAATTCCATTACTACCGCTAGGTGTCTGTCCCAGTTTGACGAGCATTTGGCATTGGCATTGGTGGTCGGGAGCTCCTGAAGCCACCACGCCGCTCTAACCCGGCAGTCCTACCGGGTAAAGGGCACTTAAAACTTTTCGTGGAATGCGAAAAGCAGTTACTAAAGCAAAGTTTTGCCAGAGGTGAAGGTTAGCTGTAAGTCCCATAAAAATTTGAGCCGAGTCGGGGATTGGAACCGGTAATCTTAACGAATGTATGTGTGGAGGAAAGAGGAGGAAATAGGACGTCAGTGGAAGAAGAGAGATGGTGGTTAGGCAGGAAGCGCTGGCGAGGCTTTTGTTCCCAGCACACCCGGCCAATGTCTGGAAGCTGTCCTAGATGATGATGATGAATCTTAACGAACTGAGTAACCACAATACTAACACCTCAATTCATACCTTCAGACTTTCTTTGCATACATCGCTGCCAATATTTTGCTTCACCGATTAATTTTCAAGTCTTCAAATACAGAATCAGGACAACGGAGACTTTTGCAAGGAATATAATCCACATGTTATTGGGGATGGAAAATAGGATATTTAGACAGTAGTAGAAACGGGAAAGTTTCATCTGTCTTTAACTCGATGACATAGTGAAATATATTCTCACAGTCCCCTTTTCTGGACAATCTCTTTGACCAATCCTCTGCCTTCTTCTGTTCTTATCCAAAGGGAATTCGTTTCTAGATTATCATTCAGTGACTATTTTTGTTCTCTTACTTGTATCCACTAGGACTACAGCCAGCGTGATTTCATGTCAGATGACATTTCATTTTCGAAATTTTGTTTGCATGTTTGTTGCAGATACTTAACACGCGGGCATCACTACATTATTCTTTGACCAATTCCAAGTTTGTTAACGTGACCTTTCGTCAACGACTATATCTCGGTACATAAAGCGAGAAGTTCCTTGTAGGTATTAAGTGGGATCATATCTTAAGAATGGTGCGTAGTTAAAACTAGTACAATCTTTGAAATTTCCTGTTGAAATGTGCAGCGTAATTACGAAACTACAGTGATTAATACTCAGCAGTTGGAATGGCTGCAGAAAGAGCTGTCTTCTCAAAGCTATGACAGAATAAATCACTATCCGAAAAATTAAAAGCAAAATGATCATGCTGTAGTTCACTTTCCAAGTGGCTGTTCCGTGTGTTCTTATCATTTGTTTCCAAGCTATGCAACAATGCCTGACTCCATTTTAAAGGACGCAGGATACAGACCAATTCTCTGAGTACCAGAAGAAGACGCGTTGCTGTCAGTGCAGAGTTTTTCTAGGTAAGCTCTCATCGAACGCACAGTGATCCGAAATCGGTTTCGCTCGGCTGTCTACCTTGCTCGTGTGTGTCCCGTTAGAAAGCTCCGCCCACCATTTCGGGTGAGAGCCGAAGCGAGCCCTGTGGCCGATCGCTTAACGTTGACCGAGCATGGTGGGTGAGCGATAAACACTCTGGCCTCGCATTCGAATCCCCGTCCGGGCATCCAGATTTGAGTTTTCCATGGTTTCCAAAATCACTCCAGACAAATGCCGGAATGCTTCCTTCAAAAAGGTCATGGCCGAATTCCTTCCCGTTCCTTGTTCCCAGTCCCATCCCGCTTCTAATTACCTCGGCGTGAAGCCATAAGTAAAAATAAAATAAAAAAAAGAAACTTAACGTTGGGCCTGGGCTTTTAGTGGATGCAGTTTCGGCGACAGTGATTTCAATTTTCCAGAAATTATTCCACACTGCGATGGCCCCTTCATTAAGGCCACGACCGAATTCGTTCCTGATCTTTGCGCCTTTTCTCCAGCTCTCCCTCGGCTCTAAGGATCCCGACTATGACGGGGAGTATAGTGTGAACAAAAGTACTCTCAGTTGACAAATTAATAAGAAATGTAATTGTTTTGGATAAATAATTTAGTAAACCTATTGTTGCGGTCGAAAGATACGAAATGCGATTGGGGTATACAACTCCTAATTTTTCTTTTGCAAACGGTTAAATGTCCAGTACAGTAAGACGAAGATATTAATTTAGGAGCAACGAGCAATTTTTGAAACTGTCAGAATTTTGTACCATCAAGCCTCACTATGTAATAATAACAAAATAATAACAATAGTATTTAATATCTTTGTTAAAATTACAAAGTCTACAATATTTTGGATCTTACAACCTGTAAAATTCTGGAACCATTAAGGATGACTTGATCTTACGCAGAATAACTAGTTTTGCCAACTATATAAATTGCGTAGTGTTGGTGCTAATAGGTTTTCTGTTGTTTGATTAATATGAACTTTTCAGGTGTAAAATAAGGATTTCAATGTTTTAATGGTGTTTAGTAGTAAGCGCTATCAATACATTTGTCTGTGGATACTCACTTTTAAGGATATTACTCGAAAAACAAGAGTTAAGTGGGAAAAATCCAGGAAAGGATCTGTAGAAGTTGACAAATATAATACTATATGAAGCAGATAATTAAGGAAATAGGTAGTAATGGGTATGTTGAGATCAAGACATTAGCTCAAGGCAGAAAAGAAAGGGAAGATTGTGTCAAACCAGTTGAGAGACTGATGAAAAAAGTAATTGTCTGTAAGCCTTACAAAAATTTTAAAATTAAAATATTAATTCAAATATCAATAAACAGCAAATAAAAATTATTTTCTGCGATTAATACTATTAAATAAATGCTGCTTACGTCTGGGAATTGATAGTAAAATAATAATTTACTATTAAAAGATCATTACAAACTTTTTCAGGTTCATGGATAGTCACTATCCAGCTAATTACTGTAAGGATCAGTACAGCCGTAATAGTTGATAAAAAGTGGTATTTTGTTGGTTATGTAACAATTTTTCTGTAAATATATGGAAAAACCGAGATCTATACGGTCATAAAAAAATTTACCTCAAATTTTACGACATAATAACTACACAATTTCTCTTGTTTTTAGAAGGATGTTAGAAATAGAGGACTTTCGGCACATCTTTAAAAAGTGGAGTGAAACCTCCAAAACATTGAAATGTTAAAACAGAGTTACAAGATAATGGTTCAATGATCTCTCAGTGTTTGTAAGCTATAAAAAGTAATGGTGATTCTTTTTTTAAGTACACGTGTAGACAAAAATATTTCGTTTTCCAAAAGACGGTAACATTAATTGTAAACTGAGATTTAAATAATAGTGACTGCAAATTATTTCCGCTTGATTTATGAAAGTTTGAATGCCATTTTAAGTTAATTGAAATTTCGTTCACACTTTGGTAAAATAAGTCATGATTTCCTTTATTTCTTGTCAGAAATACACAATAACAAAAATAAAATTTTACTGAACCAAAACTTGGACACTTCCATTGCATTTTCTGAGTCCTCATATAAGTCAACTTCCGAGTAGGATGCTGGACACAGTCGACGCTGGAGCATGTGCTGAACAGTCTGAGACTCCTCGCAGTCGACGCTGGAGCATGTGCTGAACAGTCTGATACACCTCGCAGTCGACGCTAGAGCATGTGCTGAACAGTCTGAGACTCCTCGCAGTCGACGCTGGAGCATGTGCTGAACAGTCTGAGACTACTCACAGTCGACGCTGGAGCATGTGCTGAACAGTCTGATACACCTCGCAGTCGACGCTGGAGCATGTGCTGAACAGTCTGAGACTCCTCGCAGTCGACTCTGGAGCATGTGCTGAACAGTCTGATACACCTCGCAGTCGATGCTGGAGCATGTGCTGAACAGTCTGAGACTCCTCGCAGTCGACGCTGGAGCATGTGCTGAACAGTCTGAGACTCCTCGCAGTCGACGCTGGAGCATGTGCTGAACAGTCTGATACACCTCGCAGTCGACGCTGGAGCATGTGCTGAACAGTCTGAGACTCCTCGCAGTCGACGCTGGAGCATGTGCTGAACAGTCTGAGACTCCTCGCAGTCGACGCTGGAGCATGTGCTGAACAGTCTGAGACTCCTCGCAGTCGACGCTGGAGCATGTGCTGAACAGTCTGATACACCTCGCAGTCGACGCTGGAGCATGTGCTGAACAGTCTGAGACTCCTCGCAGTCGACGCTGGAGCATGTGCTGAACAGTCTGATACACCTCGCAGTCGACGCTGGAGCATGTGCGGAACAGTCTGAGACTCCTCGCAGTCGACGCTGGAGCATGTGCTGAACAGTCTGAGACTCCTCGCAGTCGACGCTGGAGCATGTGCTGAACAGTCTGATACACCTCGCAGTCGACGCTGGAGCATGTGCTGAACAGTCTGAGACTCCTCGCAGTCGACGCTGGAGCATGTGCTGAACAGTCTGATACACCTCGCAGTCGACGCTGGAGCATGTGCGGAACAGTCTGAGACTCCTCGCAGTCGACGCTGGAGCATGTGCTGAACAGTCTGATATACCTCGCAGTCGACGCTGGAGCATGTGCTGAACCGTCTGATACACCTCGCAGTCGACGCTGGAGTATGTGCTGAACAGTCTGAGACTCCTCGCAGTCGACGCTGGAGCATGTGCTGAACAGTTTGAGACACCTCGCAGTCGACGCTGGAGCATGTGCTGAACAGTCTGAGACACCTCGCAGTCGACGCTGGAGCATGTGCTGAACAGTTTGAGACACCTCGCAGTCGACGCTGGAGCATGTGCTGAACAGTCTGAGACACCTCGCAGTCGACGCTGGAGCATGTGCTGAACAGTCTGAGACACCTCGCAGTCGACGCTGGTGCATGTGCTGAACAGTCTGAGACACCTCGCAGTCGACGCTGCTGCATGTGCTGAACAGTCTGATATATCTCGCAGTCGACGCTGGAGCATGTGCTGAACAGTCTGATACACCTAGCAGTCGCACTTGATGTTATCGACCTCAGCATAGCCCCATCTTTCTAGGTTAACTTTGGATCTGCCTACCACGAAATTCATACTAAAACAATTTTCTCCTTTTTAAAATCATTTTAAAATACGTTTACTTAACACAGTTCAAAAATAAACACGGCTTCAATATTAAGAGCTTAAAAAGAAGGAAATCAAGCACTTCGTATCAAAATAAAGCAAAATGCTGAACACCGAGTAAATGAGTGGTATTCTAAGAATGTACCTAATTTCTTCTAAACATTAACGTAAGTTTATGAAGAGATAGTTTTATATTATGCTTTGGATATTCTAAACCGTATCATGAAGTACTGTGACTTCTGTCGATTTTTAATCAACCCATCGAAAATTTCCTATTGTTATTGAAATATTAGAGTATCGAGTTGTTAACTCCTGTATTTTGTGAATATTCGAGTTTAGTCGAGTTCGCTGATGATGTTGACGGACTGGTCGACCTTGGTTAGCGTCACAAGGCCACGAGGCGCAGATTCCGATCAGGAGGGATAACGGCCGCAAATTTACAGTTCTCACTGCCCATTCCCAGATCCCTGTCAGAAGTTGTATTGATGTTCAACGTTTTGTAAAGCAAGCTGTTTTCAGTAAATATAGGTCCGTTGCGTGGATACAAGCATAAGCTCTAATGGCCATAATCGGTAACAACGTTTACTAAAACTTTTAAGACAAAAAAAAAAAAAAAAAAAAAAAAAAAATGTTGATTGATCCACTGCGTGTCAAATAGAGTGTGACATACTATCAACTCTTGATCGCGAAAAAGTGTTAAACATCCGTATATCCACAAACATGCCGATATTTCTTCTTATTATGAAAGGCACCCAGCGACAGGTAGAAAAGATAACTGCTTTTGTTTTCTTGGTTATATCGAGGAAGAAAACCAGTAGCAATGTAAAAAAATAGCTTTGTCGTGTGCTAAGTTGAATTTCCATTTTGGTTCTAAATGCATCAACATCTACATATATACTCTGCAATTCACAAAATTGTGGGTGGCAGAGGGTATTCAGCACCAAACCTAATCTCTTTGCTGTGCATTCCAATCCCTAATGGTACGAGGGAAAAAAGAATTCATATAAGAATCAGTCCGGCACCTTATTTCTCTAATTTTATCTTTCCTGTCCTTCCGACTAAAATAGGTTGGTGGAAGAAGTATTTCACTACACTCAAAAGTGAAAGTGGGAGTTCGCATGTTTACCAATAAGTTTAAACGAAACGTGTGTCGTCTATCTACCAGAGACTCCCAGCCTAGTCTACTAATCAGTTCTGTGACGCTTTCATAAGGACTGTAGCAAGCGGTCACAAAACGAGCGGCTCTTCTCTGTACTTTCTCTATGCTTTCGATCAACCCCTTACGAAACGGGTCCCAAATGGCACAACAATAATCCAAATGTGGACGCACAAGTGATTTGTACGCTATCTCCTTTGTTTGTTCATTACAATTTTTCAATATTCGACCTATGGATCGCAGCCTAGAATTAGCTCTACATACTAACGAATTAATGTGTATGTCCCATTTCATGTTCCTTTATACTGTTACTCCCAAATATTTCATAGAATCGACCATATCAATAACTGTATTGTTTAACTCGTATTTCTGAACAATTGGATTCTTTTTTTTAGTTATGCTCATTGTCTTGCACTTTTTACAATTTAGAGTAAGTTGCCACTCAACGCACCAAGCCAAAATAACATCCAGATCACGCTGAATTTCTAAGCAATCGGCCAAATTTCTTACTTCCCAATAAATAACCGCATCATCAGCAAACAATCTAAAAATGCTTTTCATTTTGTCTCCAAGATCGTTTATAATAATTAAGAAAAGAAGTGGTCCTATTACACTTCCTCGAGATACACCCGATGTAACATCTAGATTAGAAGAACTTTCTCCTTCAACGACAACATACTGCGACCTACCAGTTAGAAAATCCTTTATCCATGCACAAAACTAATCCGATATACCGTACGCTCGAAGCTTCGCTAAAAGGCGGTTCTGTGGCACAGAGTCAAAGGCTTTCTGGAAATCTAAAAAAATTGCATCTACTTGTGAACCTGCATCAATAACTTTCATTACGTCGTGTGTAAATAGGGCCAGCTGTGTTTCACTTGATCTTTTCTTCCGAAATCCGTGTTGATTTGTTGTAAGCAAATTATTATCATCTAGAAAATTCATAACGTTCGAGTATATAATATGCTCCATAACTCTACTACAAACAGGTGTTATAGATATGGGACGATAGTTTCCAGGATCACTTCGATCACCTTTTTTGAAAATCGGAGTTACTTGCGCGATTTTCCAGTCTGAAGGTACTCCGCATATTCCGTGTCAGCTAATACGAAAAAGTTTGCATATATATTTGACTAAACGTAAAGATCAACATAAAAAAGTTTTTCTTACATTTTTGTGGAGAAACTGCAGTATTATAATTTGGTTCTATTTTTAAAAGGTCATTAATAAAAGTATATCCCGCTTTAGAAGATATTTGTATTACCACGCTCTAAAGGACATTGTGCTTTAATTTGCCAAACGTTATAAACCAGAGGTCAAATATAAACTAAATACATACAAAACAAATACTTACAAAAAATAACTTAAAATCTACATAGAGATTTTAATCACAATCTCCATCGTCTCCACCACCCTTTCTCAACATTACGGGTCGGCTGACTTGATTAGTTTCCCGGTCTACGGCGTCCTCTTCTTTCAGTCATAATCAGAGATATAAGTAACCAGAAATTTCAGGTGCACTGAGGCACAGTTCCGAGTTGACCATCGTAACGTGTAGATGTGCGACGAGGAATACGCTAGCCGCTCTTCCGCGCCAGGCGGGCCGAGTGTCCTAGCGCACTCGACTTTGCCGGCGGGAGCTGCGGCAATGCGGACGACCCGGCTATCCCTACCGTACTTGGAAGCGGACGGAACAACACCGACGACGACCAGGCAGTTCCCACAGGACTTGATGGTGGACCCCGACGGAATTGTAAGGATAACGCTCACGACGAACCAGCCTGCCCACGGAGCAGTAGACCCCCGCGCATCGAAGAGAAGAACCTCACCTATCACAGCGGGGAAAATAAAGCAACCGAGGAACGCGCAAGTGGTTCGAAAGTCAGCGTGTCACTACACAATCCTTCCAGTGCTTCTGCCAGTAAAGAGAAGAAAGCAAACAACAAGAAGAAGGGGACGACCGAGTACGCGGCCGCAACATTCCCATTCCAGACGCCTTATACACCACAGACAAAATTAAAAAAAAAAAACAAATACTCCCAAGCAAACGACTGCTGCCGCAAGCGGAGGAAACCGACGCAAAGCGCAGCAACCAGACGCGGAAGGATTTATAACACCCCGCCGCACAGCAAAGCCGCCGCCCGCACTGGACCCGGAGCTGGTAATGGAAACAAACAATCCATTCCCGCCCCTGCAGACTGAGGAAACACCAACCCCGTCAGCTAAGAGATTGGCCCATATTCCACCTATAGTGGTCCAATACGAAGAAAACTTCAAGACGCTGCACGACCAAGTGGAAGCCGTCGTCAAGGACTCCTTCGCAGCCAAGTTTGCAGGAGAGGACAAAATCAAGTTTACCTTTACTGCGGTGGCCAACTACTCCGCAGTCACCGAGATGCTGCAGCAAAAGGGCCTCCCATACTACACATTTCCAACCGGGCCTTACCCCTGCTGAAAGTAGTATTCAGAGGAATACCCAGAACACTTCCAGTCAGCGATCTGAAGGAGGAGCTGAAGGGGACAGGATTCAACCTCCAGACAGTAGCTCAACTACAGATGCCGGGCAGCAACGTAGCAATGCCACTGTTTAAAAGAAATAATATGGAACGGTTTAAATCAATTTGTTCCTAAGAAGCTTATTAAGGTTAGTAAGAACCTTCCGTGGTTCAATAGGGAAGTGAAGCGATTGCTCAGGAAGCAAAGGCGTTTACATGCCGTAGTAAAGAAATCGGGGGACTCGTCTAATCGTGCTAAATTAGTCCAGTTACGAGCACAAGTGTGTAAGGCAATGCGTGATGTGTTTGAAGAATTCCAAGCCAGGAATTTATTCGAAGATCTGATAACTGATCCAAAAACGTTCTGGTCGTATGTCAAATTACTAAGAGGTTCTCGTAAGGTTACGCCCTCACTGATTAAGGAAAATGGGGAATTATCCGAAACTAGCGTAGAGAAAGCAGAAATCTTGAATAATATATTTAAAAAAGCTTTCATGACAGAAAACTCAGAGGACATTCCGACATTTGCCAATCGTACCAACAAAATTATGAATGATCTCGTTCTTGATGTCGAGGGAATTACTAAACTGCTTATGAATGTAAAAACCAATAAGGCTCCCAGACCAGGCGGTATTCCTACAAGATTCTACGCATAGGAAATTGCACCTTATTTGATGAAATTATATATCGCCTCCTTGGATCAAGGAAAAATACCAGCTGAATGGAAGACTGCCATCGTAAGTCCAGTGTTTAAAAATGGGAATGTTAATGATAATCAAAATTATAGACCGATCTCGTTAACATCAATATTTTGTAGAATTCTAGAACACATCATCTATTCAAATGTCATCCGGTTTTTGGATGAAGATGGGCTTTTAAACCGAAATAAACATGGATTCAGAAAAGGCCGAAGCTGCGAAACACAACTTGCACTTTTAATTCACGACTTGTGCCGTATTATAGATGGGCAATCCCAGGTTGATA
The DNA here is from genome assembly GCA_031002005.1 of Vandiemenella viatica. Lineage (NCBI taxonomy): Eukaryota > Metazoa > Arthropoda > Insecta > Orthoptera > Morabidae > Vandiemenella > Vandiemenella viatica. The sequence continues at coordinate 21,360,451 of JARYHS010009186.1, forward strand.
TAGTTCTATTAGATTTTAAAATAGCTTTCGACACTGTGCCTCACAGTAGGTTACATAGGTAACTTCGTGGCTGCGGCAAATGTAGACAAATATGCTACTTTTTGAAGGGCAGAACACAGTGTGTAGTTCCCGACGCCGAGAGTTCATCTCTTACCGAGGTAAGGTCCGGGGTTCCCCAGGGATGCGTGATAGGGCCTCTGTTGTTTCTCATATATATTAATGATTTGTGTGACATAATAAGGGAGATGAAAATATTATTTGCCGATGATGCTATTATTTATGGTGAAATCAAAACCCAGGAAGACTGCGCTTTGTTACACTTTTTAGCGTTTAACTCCAACTGCCAATCTTTATACCACGCAATTATTTTCATAATATCAGTGTCAAGTCATGCGCGTGAGTAAAAAGGTGACACCATCTAGCTCTGAATATACAATTAATGGTACTGTCCTTAGAACGGTTGATTCAACTAAATACCTAGGGGTAACAATTCGTAATAATTTGTCGTGGAATGAACATATCGAGAATGTAATTGGAAAAGCAAATCGTGTGCTCCGATTTCTAGGTCGTAATTTAAAACAATGTACTCCGGAAGTTATATCGATTGCATATAAGTCACTAGTGAGGCCTCACTTAGAATATTGTTGTTCTGTATGGGGTCCCTATCAAAAGGGGTTAATGGAGGCATTAAAGAAGGTCCAAAGAAGAGTCGCCCAATTCGTGACAGGTATATATAGTTGGAGGGAAAGCGTAAATGAGATGTTGAAGGAGTTAGTTTGGGAAGACCTGGAACACCGAAGGCGTTGCTCTCGACGGAAGCTAATTGAAAAATTCACGACTGACATATTTCAGGATGACAGCAAACAAATATTACTATCAGCAACATTCGTATCTCGGAATGACCGTGAAAATAAGATAAGAGAAATCAGGGCCATAACCGATTCTTTTCTGTATTCATTTTATCCACGAGCGATTAGGGAATGGAATAGAAAGGATTTACTGGGCGAGTAAACCTAAAATCCGACAGTAGTAGCTATCAATAAAGCTCTCCGGCCATCCTGATCTGGGTTTTCCATGGTTTTCCTAGATCACTCCACGCGAATGCTGGGATGGTTCCTCACAATAGCCCATGAGCGCCTCCTGCTATATCCCGTATATCCCTTCCAAACTATTACCCTTTCGGATAGGTGAAATACACCCTCCGCCACACACTTTTATTGAATCGCGGAGTAATATTAATAATAGTTCCTTGCCGTCTTGCTGGACACTCCAGAAAATAGAGAGATCTTCAGGATAGAGACTATATGCCACCTCAAAGTAACTACAGAGAAACTACGCTCATCACGTGGACCACCACAATGCTACAATTGCCAGCTCTATGCGCAAATGGCAAAGAATTTAAAAAAAATGCCACCAATTTGCGACTAGTGCGCTGGTAAACATGATTCCAACCAATGTACAGCCAGGGAGGACGTGACACGGCTAAATGCTCCAACTGTGGTGGAAACCACTTCGCAAGCTAAAAAGGATGCAAGGTGTACAAGAAAGCCCGCAATAGACAAAGAGGACTGCCCGCGGAACAAGACAAAATTCTCCAACGCCGAAAGAAACCACAAGGGAGAAATCAACAGGGAATTCCGCCAACGGCTGGCCAACAATAAGAAGAACCAAAGGATATTAACTAGAAAGAAGACCCACGTCAGACTCAGAAAAAAACAGAACCTCGAACGTGAGAAGAATAATAAGAAACACCCAACAGGTGGTGTGAATGGGAGCACATACGCGGACACCTGTGCAAACCAGGTCACCAACCACGCCGAAACACCTAAAGACATAGGAAAAGTAACCTGCCTGAAGATCGAGCTGTAACGGTCACCACCCAACCTTCTCCTTCCAACTAGCAAAGTCAACAAGGAGCAGCTGATAGCATGGTGCTGGTCTCATGGTTAAATTGTCTGGAATGATGGATACCATGATGAAAATGATGCTTAGCATTACAGAGATGCTAAATCGCTTGCCAATAAACATACAGACAGCAACAGCAGGCGGTGGCGTAGCTGTATATATTAAACGGGGAATCCCACACAACCAAGTGCCTCTCCCACCAATGAACCAACCTGAAGTGGTAGGAGTCGAAGAAGCCACCGCGAATGGAAAGATCACTGTAGTATCAGCCTATCGTCCACCACGAGCGCAGTTACAAGAAGAAGACATCAATAACCTGGCCAGCATGAGGGGCAGGCTGATCATAGGTGGCGACCTGAACTGTAAAAACAGCCGTGCATGTAACAGTTCAAGAAGACTGCTAAGGAGGCTAGCAGAAAGGCTAAACATGAATGTAACTGCCCCCGAAGAGCTTACTCGCTACCCGGCGAATGGAAGGCGTCCCGACGTCTTGGACATTTGCATCAGTAGAGGCATCACGGGATGCCTAGCGGCCAGTACCATCAACCGGCTGTCGTCCGATCATTGTCATGTAGTCTTCGAAATAGCAGTAGGACCATGGCAGCTTGAACAGCAAACTGTTCCGGATTACAAACACGCCGACATCATGAAAACGTGGAGGAGAGCCTAAAGTTCTTTGAAACAACCGTGAAGGAAGCATCGGGAGCCGCCATCCCTTCGAAACAAACCAACAATCATGCAATGCAAAAGCTTCCAACTCAGCTTCTGGCCATTATCCGGAACAAGAACCGGGTCATGAAAGAATAAAAGCTAACGAGGAATTGAAAGACTAAAAGTCTGCTTAATAGACTTCAAAAGGAATTAAAGGCAGCCCTCACAGAACATAGAAATAAGGAGTGGGAGGCCACAGTTTCAATGAAACGGCCCAATGACGATTCCCTGTGGACACAGACAAGGAGACTTACGAAGCGGAAGCAAAGACTTCGTCCGCTCCACGGAGAACGTGGGTTAGTCTACCTCCCGCAGGAGAAGGCGGATGCTCTCGCAGACAACTTTGAGAAGCATTTCTCCCCCTTAGATAGGGACATAGACGAAGACCAGGTAACTGAAATTAGGCGGAGACTGAGAACCTATAAGGAGGCAGCCGCCACCGACGATGCAAAACCCATCCCAGAAGTTGACGTCTTAGAAATCAAAAACTGCATCAAGAGACTCCATCCCAAAAATGCACCAGGAATAGATGGAATAAATAACACCTTCACAAAGCACCCACTGTTGGAAGCTCTTTCATACTTGGCTGAAGTGTTCAACACCATTCTCAGAACGAGTACCTTCCCAAAATGCTGGAAGCAGGCAATAGTCGTTGGGATACATAAGTCCGGTTAGGACCCTGTATTTCCTCAGCACTACCGTCCTATTAGCCTGCCTCCATCGGTCATTAAAATATTCTAAAGAATACTGCTTACAAGGCTGGAGAAGATCATCGATGAAGGGAATCTTATCCCAAACCATCAGATGGGGTTTCGCCGGGAGCACTGTACCACCCACCAACTCCTACGAGTGGTCGAGGAGGCGACTAAGGCTTTCAATCACCGAAACTTCTGTGGACTAGTGCTTCTTGACATAGCTAAGGCCTTCGACTCAATATGGCACTCTGGGCTGCTATGCAAGCTGTTTGAGCTGGGATTCCCCGGGCCATACGTACAGCTACTAGAATCGTACCTGCGGGGAAGATCGTTCAGGGTGAGGGTAGGGACAGCTCTCTCCTCGAGAAGAAAAACAAACGCCGGAGTGCCTCAAGGATCGGTTCTGGGACCGGTGCTATACTCACTGTATACATCGGATATCCCGGAAACGGCAGGTGTCAAAACAGCTCAGTATGCCGACGACACGTCAGTTTTCTCCAGCAGCCGAGTAAGGGAACTCGCCACACATCGCATCCAACAAGCGCTGGATAAGATTGAAGCCTGGGCAAGACGATGGCGTAAAGCCATCAACCCAGAAAAGACGCAGGCCATCATGCTAGCACACCGACGAGGAAAGAGAAACGCAGTTCATCCGCAAGTGACGCTCCAGGGACAGCCCATTCCATGGAAAAAAATACTGCACGCTATCTCGGTGTAACGTTAGATGCCAAACAAACTTGGCGCACGCACATAGAAGAAGTAAAGAGAAAAGCCAGCGCGAGACTGCAACAGCTGTATCCACTATCAAACCGCGACGGTACTTTGGTGCCAGTGACTGGAGTAAAAATTTACTGCAGCTTAATAAGACCAGTCATTGAATATGCATGCCCGGTGTGGGGGTATGCTTCAAAGCCAATATCCATAAACTCCAGGTCATACAAAACAGAGCCCTCAAAAGGGCCCTACATCTGCCACCAAGATTCCCAACACATGTCCTCCATGAAGGAACAGGTCTCCAAACAATTCAGCAAAGGTTTCAAAAAACCGTAGCCATCTTCTACAGATCCGCACACAAAAACAACAACACACTCATCAGTAATATAGGTACATACAGTACCGGATTAACCACGTAGCAGGAGGCAGCAAATGCTTCGGGCCTCGCGCCTCCTAGGGGGGCCCCGCACCTAGGCTAGATGGGCGACCTTTTTTTAGCTCTAAAATTTTCCCCCGGACGGCAAAAATCAAAGGGCCTCTTCTTCACAATTGCTACGGGCCCCGCGCTGTCTTAATCCGGCCCTGGGTACATATACAACAGAAACTGATTTCCATAAACGTCCACTGTCACTGATCCAATAAAATATCCACCTAGACGACGCACCAATAGAAAAGAAGTGAACTATCATAAACGACGAGAAGGAAATGTCGGGAGCCCAAACGAACGGGCAAATAATGGCGAAGCGGAGGTCCACTGAGGTTTCCATACACGGATTTTGTGTTAAACTGATTTGACTAGAAAGAATATAAAACTTTTTAAAACATTTGTAACAATAGAGTACTTTAACCGTTTTGGAAAATTATGTTTTTAATTATATTTATAAATAAAACAAACATCAAAAATTCAATTGAAGAAACTGACTTAGCAAAATTTTGAAAGTTTTCAAAAATTTATTTTCATGACATATTTTGTATTCACCAAAGTCTCCATCCAGGGATTGTTATGAGTTATTCTAGAAAATATTATCTCATCAAATATCAGATTTATTAAAACCACTCATACAGTTACTTTGCCGAAACCATAGACACCAGAAAGATCGTTACAATTTTCTTATCACGATTGCCAGGCTTGATATCAATGAAATTTTGAAATAATTTTATGAGTGTTTTGAAAATATAAAGGACGGAATAATATTTTCATCGATTTTTGCCAAAAGCTTCCATAAATCGTCTCAGCTAAGAAAGACGAAAGAATGCGGAGATTAAATAGCCAAATAAAAGTTAACTTATGCAACGGGAAAGGCTTTCATTTTTTTTTTTTTTTTTTTTTTTACTTAGAGCTTTACGGTTCGCCGTACATCCCGGCATTCGCCTGGAATGATTTGGGGAAACCATGGAAAACCCAAATCTGGATGCCCGGACGGGGATTTGAACCCGCGTCCTCCCGAATGCGAGGCCAGAGCGTTAACCGTTCACCCACCACGCTCGGTATCACCTCCCTTACGTCAACAGAGACCGAGGCACTGTTCTATCAATCAGCTCCACATCTAACACACACGGGTGACTACGGCCCCGACAGCATAGTATCTAACGCGTTCATCTCACCTTTCGACTATCGCCGACTCAAGTCAAGATTCGGAATCAGAGATTTCACTTAAATCTTTGTCTTGCAATGTCATTCCACCATTGCAACATCTCTTAAAGGTAATACATAAAGCAAACGTCGTTAAATGCCAGTTTCTTTCACGTGTTGTGGGTTCGGTACAACAACTGTATATTAAACTGAATTCATTAAAAACATTGTGTTGAGAAAATTTTCTAAAAACATCGTTAACTAGTAATTTCTAAACCACGTTGATTACTAGTTTCACAAAGTGCCTTTCAAGCAGTATACAGACTACAAACCGTAAAATTTGGGTTAATACTATTTTGGATGTTTGAAAATAATGAAAATTTAAAAAATAACTATTTTCTCGACGCCTTTATTATCCTATTTATTAAATTTTCTCTCAAGGGATGAATATGTTTTCTGGCGAAAGAAATTTGTGATGAAGAATGTGTTATAATGTCTAATTTCAATATTTTGCGAAAACCTGAAACTTTAGACAGATTGCTGAAGTTTTCCTGAGTCTCTATGAGGCTAGGGAGCACTTCACGAAAGTAACTTTCGAGAATAAACGAGCTAAATTAATTTTTTTTATGGTTTTCCGCTAAAAACTCGTACAGATAGTATAATGAAAAGATCAAAACGAGTACCGACTCAGCGACTCCCATAAAGACATTTAAAATAAACATGAAACTCACTGGTAAGCAAATAAATTTACTGTTTACTGGGTGATGTTTTAATTTACGCGTTTCGAGAAGTGATTCTCATTTTCAAACGGAATATTAGTATATTTTTAATATGCGAAGTTTTCGTTTTTGAAGGTTTCTTAAAACATATTGTATAACTTTCCGTGTACATCACATAATACCTACATTTAAAGTTACGAGAATGTGTAGTGTTAGTTTCTGTGGTGGCGTGTTTTAAGAAACCTGCAAAAAAGAAAACTCCAAAAGTTTTACTAATGTTCGGCAGAAATGGACACAAGCACTTCGCACATTAAAAATTCATTAAAAATGTACTAATATTGCGTTTGAAAATGAGATTCTCGAAACGCGTCATTCACAGCGTAAGTTAAAACATCAGCAAAAGTAACTGTGTTGCAGTAAAATTATTGCTTACCAGTCAATTGAAAACAGTTACAGACTTTCATAAGTCCATTTATTGTGGATAAAGTAAAGAAAACATGAAACCTTTTTAAATGATTTTCAGCCTATGAGTTTTACGTTACAATCGTGTTAAGATTAGTTGTTCGTTATTACAAATTTGTAAATTGAAGGGTTCACAAGTTATAAATGAATGCAATTTTTCTCGGCGTTGTTTATTTATTTATTACTCGGTTTGTTTCCCAAGAAACGTTTATAAATAAAAGGTTCACAAGTTATTCGTCTGTGACAGGCAAACAAATTAACGATTCTAGAAGGTTTCCGTCTTTAATTCAGTTTCTAAGAAAACTGAAATAGTTAAAGTAGAGCCATCGAATTGGATACGACTAATAGCGTGGCGCCATATGGGCCCGATTGTTGGGACCTGCAGATCATCCATCCAGATTACGGCTTCTAGGCGAATTTTCGGAACTGCCTTGCCGAATGTAGGTTTTTTTTTCTGGTTGTCTCAAAGATACATAACACTCAAAGAGAATAATACAAAACACTATAGCACGACGTTAATTCAATTCACGAAGGCAGGTGGTAACATTCTGTAGGAAATGGAGAGTACATGACGTAACTGACGGGAAGTAATGGTGTGTGCCGTTGTCCATGGGCGCGGCCCGTCGGGTCCTTCATCCCGAGCGGTGACCTTGCGGCGGCCTTGGACACTGGGTCGCTTCTAAACCCGTACGACTAGCGGGGCCCACGGCGAAAGTCATCCAGCGGGCAAATGCAAAGTGATTCTTGTCCACAACGTCTTGACTCGTTTCATGCAATTCACCATTTCTTCTCATCATCATCATCACATTTCCGCATCTATGAGTCGTTTGTAGCATCTTTTCAAATTTTGGCGATCTTTGCGATCTGCACTAGTTGTGTCCGACCAAACCCCTCGGCCTCGATGACTCATTATGCCTAATCCATCCAGCTCGTCAGCGGTCTCTGGTATCCTTCCCCTTTCTTTGCTCGAAAGCGATAACATCGGCACACTCCCATCATTCTCGAGACTTTGAAACCTTTCCTTCTTGAACATTTCTTCTATTGTATCTACCTGTTGTTTTCGTTCCTGATCTTATCCTGTCTCGTAACACTTTTTATAACTTTCACGAGTCTCCTCTTCATCACCTGCTGTCTGCTTAGGTCTTTTTCCGTCGATGTCCAGGTTTGGTAAACATTGGTTGGTAGCATGATTTATTGAGTATGATATTGGCTTATTTTCGTACTTTCCAGCTCCAAATGACATCCTTAATAAGGGGTGATAAAATTTTCTACTATTTCTTATTGTCTGTTCCATTCCATGCTTCATCTTCCCATTCGTGAAAAATTTATTTCTAAGGTAACAGAAACAACATTCCAGTTTCGTATCGTCCAATGACTCCTCCTTTGATAAACAAATGTGCCTTGACGCCTTCATTATCTAGAGTATTTTCAACACTTATGATTTCCCATTGTTACAGCATATTTCTCCATTCCTCTGTCCAGATAATGTTCATTCTCTTGAAAGATCTTTTATATCATCTGCCTATTGTTTTTATGCCACTCTAATCTTTTGAAATATCAGTAACAAATCGAGATCTGAGGGTTTTTTTCTTTCTTTTTCTTTTGATTGGAGGCAAATTCCTATCTTTATTTTTCTACGTATTTCTGCGCTTCCACTCAACAAATTAATCAGTAATATGTCTCAGAATTAAAGTACCACCTATAAAGGGTTCAAAGTGAACTCCTAGTTGAAATATTTCAGTTGGTTGCTTTTATTATAGGTACCATTGCGAGGAACAGTGTAGAAATTGTGATTTGATACAAAAATATTATCCTCTCATTAATGGTTTCATTACAGGTTAATTGTAATCGCCAGGTGAAGCTTGATTGTACGTTGGCTATGTTACTCTACGTTAAGGGTAGATCTGGGAATAAGGATCGATTTTTCTACTATTTTGAACAACAGTATTGTCAACGTAGATAGAGTTTGTGGTGGTACCTCTGGGAGGGGATGATTTTTGTAATAAATTCTTAAATAAAACGTTTAATTGAGGTTATTTAATTTTATAATCTAACGCAAATCTAAAAGTTGGCAAGAATCTTCACGCTGTCGGGATATACATGAAAATTGTCACTATATGACATTCATTTAATTCATATGGCAATCACATGTCTAGGCGATTAACCTTTAATTTGAATACATGATTGTATAAAATAGCAATGCAACGCCTAGATGTACAATTAGCCTCCGTCTCTAAAGACCTCGCTGTTGAGAGACGTAAAACAGTTAAAAAAAGAAAAAAGGAATACAATTAGCCGTTGAGAAAACTTATAAAATGTAATTTACTTTGAAATTACAACTGAAGTGATTAATACATGTGGAGGAATGACATGCAAAATTAAGGTAAAAAACAAATTATGACGTCAGATATCGGTATCAATGGCGCTGTGACTTTCAAAAATAAAATAACCTTGCTCGTCATGAATGGGACAAATGCACCACTTAAGACTTACGAGAAGATATTGCGTTCTGACCTCGCATTCGGGTGGACGGCGGTTCGAATCCCCGTCCGGGCATCCAGTTTTTCCATGGTTTCCCAAATCACTCCAGGCAAATGCCGGGATGCTTCCTTAAAATGGCCATGGCCGAATTCCTTCCCATTCCTTGCCCCCCCCCAATCCTTTCCCGTCTCTAAGGACCTCGCTGTTGAGAGACGTAAAGCAGTTAAAAAAAAAGAGAACATATTAAAGAGTCTTGCAAGACAAGGTTCTATTCTAACAACTCGTAACGTTTTGGCAAATTATGCCGTTAGCTCAGTAGGGTTTTATTTAGAAAGTTAGAGCAGAAGCTTCTCATTTCGGGGATGCTTACGGTCGAAATCTGTTTCATAGAATGCATAAACACTGGACTTGGTGATGTAACACTTTACCATAGCAGCTCGTGGCTAGACTTCCTGATGTCACGTGGTACGTCACTTGAGATTTCATTCGTGGTCGCCCGTATGACGTGGTATCTACGACGTTTGGCCCGAATCGGGAACCGTCGTGGGTGACGCTGTTAGATAAAGGACTCGCGTTTTTCCGCCAGGCCTTTCTGTTGACCCCTTTCAAAAGCAGGTAAAGCTACCGCACCCCTCACGTAGCGGCGTCGGTCTGAAACGGCAGAGTAATGGCATATCCAGGTCACAGAGGCCAGCACAAAACTGAATATCGCTGCACCAAATGCTATTTGTCAATTCCGTTAAAATAAACTGAGTATTACAATTTGCGTATGTTATAAAGAAATTATCTAAAGAAAAAATAATGGTCCACCTAGATTTTATGGGGACCACACCCTGCCTATCTAACCCATGTTAATTTAGGAAAGTATTTGACCCATTTCTGAAAAAACTATTTGATGCAGGACCTTAATATTTTTACTGTATGTTACATGATGCTAATAGATTCAACTGTACTAAAATCTACTTTATCTATGTGATAGTTTTCAAGAAATACTTTTTAAATTTATTAACAAAAATATTAAGGTTTTTTCTGCATAAAATATTTTTTGTGAACTTCCTAATGGGGGAATATTAATGAATGTATGCAGAGTCTCTGAAAATTTCATTCATTTATCGATGATAGTTTCTGATATAATGGGGCATATGTACTGAAAATTTTAGTTTGCGGGAAATTGGCTTTAAAGAAAACAATTGCTCGCAAACGCACTCAAACAAAACTAACAGCTTGTTTCAAGGTGTGAGTAGTGAGATAAGGGGCTAGTGAGCTCGTACCCCGGACCAAAACACCCCGTGTATTTCTTATGGGAGGGCGAGTGAGCTCAGGACCACCCACGTCGCGCAGGTGTTCGCCAGTCGCGCGCCCAGCCGCGCAGGCGGAAGCCATTAGTCGTGTCAACACCTGTCAACAAGGCCATTAATTATCGCTCCCCTTGCAGCCGGCCGCCGCGCTCAGCTGCGCCACACCCGGAAGCCATTAATTATCGCTCCCCTTGCAGCCGGCCGCCGCGCACAGCTGCGCCACACCCGGAAGCCATTAATTATCGCTCCCCTTGCAGCCGGCCGCCGCGCACAGCTGCGCCACACCCGGAAGCTATTAATTATCGCTCCCCTCGCAGCCGGCCGCCGCGCACGTGTGCTGCAGCCCCACCCGGCGTCAGTTTGCAGCCATGCCTCGTCTAGTGATGTTGTTCTCCTCTGTCTACCAACTCAACGCTGGTGATACGAAACGTTTGACGATAGGGTTATCGTCCAAACACGAGTTTGAACCTGTTGTTGTTCTGGAAAAAGTGGGACACAATAAAATTGTTTTAACATACTACGAATGGAACGTCCTGATCCAGGAATTGGACGTAGTGTCCGAGTTATTCAACGCCGGCACCGACAGCATCTCGCTTGGTGAGCACACCGTCTCCTGCCGAACGATTGCCGGGGTGAAGACTGTTTGTTTCCACCTCAATGACGATCCTGCCAGCGGCGTCTTCTTCGGCCAGTCTACTTGGAGGAACTTCGTCGACGCGCAGCCGGCCGTGACCAACGCCTTGACCGTCAAGCAGAAGTGGGGCTACTTGGTGGAGCGATATTATACAGAATTTGTGGACATTCTAGCTAATAAAGTGCTACGAGACTTCAATATGGCTACAGTGCAAAAACTGATTGACATGCACATTAACAATGTTCGTGTAGCGCAAGTGACACCCAGTTCATCATTGGATTATGCACAATTAAGACTTGAACTCATTGCATATAAAAATTTGTTAGTATCTGATGATGTAAATAATATTGTAATTAAGAATTATGAACCAGGATATGATGTTTGTGGACCTTATTAACTAAAGTGTTTAAATAAATAACACATTTTTATTTTATTTCTTATTTTTTATTTCACCCACCATTGGGCAATTAAAAATACATTTTCAACAGCGCATATAGCGTTACAAAATAAATGTCCTTTACAAAGTTTTATCAAATTATTTTTCTTGAATTCATGTAGAGGCGGGCATCCTAAATCTTCTATATTGTAGCAGACTTTCTTGCGAATAATCTTCTGAAACCAACGAGCCTTCTCCCGTCCTTTAACGTAAATAATGGAGTCATCTTCATTTGTGATTGCATGTAGAATAGTACATAGTTTGCTAAAGGTTATACCAGCAGCAGTCCAAGGTATTCCATGGTAATTATTTGTCAGCCATTTGACTGTTTGCTCATTACCTCCACGTGATGGTGAATTTACAGAGATGCAATGTGTGGCGATAATGTGGTCTGATTGCACTACACAGACGGCAACTTCTTTGAAGATAAAACACTCCTTCTCTCGTCTTGAATCCTTGAGCGTCCAGGAAGATGGTCGGCATGATACTGGGTGGCAATGATGGGCGCTATCTGGTTTATGCAAG
>JARYHS010009186.1:21373603-21405678 GCA_031002005.1 Vandiemenella viatica
TATATCTTGATGGTGATTGATACTTATTCAAAGTTTGCATGGGCTCTACCCCTCAAGAACAAAACGGCTAGTGTGGTTGTCGACGCTATGAAGAAAATACTTAATGGTGATCGTGTTCCTAAAAATTTACAGACTGACAACGGAAAAGAGTTTTACAATTCAAAGTTTAAATCGCTCATGACAAGTTATGGTATTAATCACTACTCAACATATACTCATCTTAAAGCATCAATAGTTGAGCGACTCAATAGAACTATCAAGAATGCAATGTGGCAAGAATTCAGCAGACGTGGTTCACATCGGTGGATTGAACTTCTTCCTCAATTAATGAACAATTACAATAACAAGTGGCACAGCACCATCAAGATGAAACCGTGTGATGTTAAAGACAATTCACTTCTTTCAACAGTATACAGCCATATTAAGATGACTACTCCAGCAAAATTCAAAGTTGGTGACCATGTCAGAATCAGTAGATTTAAAGAAAAGTTTGAGAAAGGCTACTTGCCCAACTGGTCAACTGAAGTGTTTACCATCAGTAAAGTGAAATTAACAAATCCTGTAACTTATTTACTTAAAGACTATCAAGGTAAAGATATTGCAGGAGCATTTTACCAGCAAGAATTACAACTAACAAAACTTACAAGTACATTTTTGGTTGAACGAGTGATAAAGAGAAGGAAAAATATGATCTTGGTGAAGTGGTTGGGTTTTGATAAATCACATAACACGTGGATTCATAAAAAAGATTTATTTAAAATGTAAAAAATTCATTTTTCTTAATAAATAAACTTATTTTTCTAACAATTGTGTTTTTTTTTCTTCCTTCAATTACGTTAATATAATGCAAATGAGCATACAGCTCAGCAAACTTACAATCTATGTACACTTAGCCTATTTTTACAAACTTTTTTTTTTCTTCAATTATGTTAATATAATGCAAATGAGCATACAGCTCAGCAAACTTACAATCTATGTACACTTAGCCTGTTTTTACAAATATATATTTTTTTTCGATTACGTTAATATAATGAGCATACGGCTCAGCAAACAAAATTGCCATACAAAGCAATTCAGCAGCACCCCCCAAGCAGCCAAGATTTTATTAGAGCATACAGCTCAGCAACCTTACAATCTACGTACAGCATTTCTTCTGTACACTTAGTCTATTTTACAATGTTTTTTTTCCGATTACGTTAATATAATGAGCATACGGCTCAGCAAACAAAATGTCATACAAAGCAATTCAGCAGCACTCCCCCAACAGCCAATTTATATTTTATGCAGCGTCCTAACTTGATAAACTGAGATTTTACAGCGTCCTAACTTATCTACATATTTACAAAATTGATACATATTTACAAACTAGAAACACGGATAAACGGTATATTTACAAAACATTCACACATTATTTACAGACTTGTGCCCCCACGGGAGGGTCTCTATCCCGTCGGGGAAAATATACCGCTTATCGTCCGTTCTAGACAGACCCAGTTTGGATATTTGAACAGTATTTACAACGTGCAGAGTTGATGTGATCCTTTGCTGCAGATGGCACCTGGGTGTTTCACCATGGAGGCAATTTATGTAATCCTCCATCTGCAGCTTTCTAGTGACTGAGCCAGCCAAACCTTTAGCCCGTCTAGAGGTCTGGTCTGTCTCGAGCCGGAATGCATACATTTTTGCCCTTAACCCCGCAAACTCCGCAATCAGGGTGCCATTCGCTTCGTCCTTCATAACACCGACAACCTTTTCATTGTGGGACTCTATCCCATAACGGTTGCCGGTGCTATACCCAGACGTGTCGAACTCCTCCCTGTTGCGTCGCATCACTTCATATGGATCGCAGTTCCGCACCAAGTAGATGAAGCTGTCTGTATCCATATATAGCAATTTAGGGCTTCTAAACTGAGGAATGGCAAATTCATAATGAAATCTGTACATCCTCAGTTTAGACAGGTCAAGAATGCACATTCCGACATACACAGGTTTATTAAAAACTATCCTAGCTTTCGCCATCTCCACGGCCACAAAGTCCTCGTTGAAAACTGTTACTTGCTTAAAGTGTGGTGAAGCTATGTGTTTGCGGGCACCGCGGCGGCCCACCCAATGCTGTACACAATTTCACGTCGCGGTGTTTTCGAATGTTCTCCATAGTCTTGCCGAAAATTGAATTGTTCATCAGTTTGTAAAAATCTCTCTCGAAATCTGTTTTGGCGTCACGGCGAGAACACGTATTGAGAGATATGTATTCTTTCAACCACGGTGACTGATTGAAAGATATTACCCGGTGTATTTCGGTCACCTGCAGCCCCAAGCCTACACATTGCTGGAGGACTCGGTAATGGAGAACATACCGTACCTTGTTCTCCAGTGTGGTCATCAGCTTGGGGAGGGTAGAACCTTCTGGGGCTTTGTGGTCTGGACATGGCGGCAGGTCTGCTAAAACGTCGTGTTTATCCTGAGGAATCGTAAGGTCTACCTCCAATACGAACCCCCTAGGTGAGTCAGCTGCAACGCTCATGAAATTTATGCTAGCAATCTCTTTAGCCGAAAGCCATTGAAACCCACCAGAGGGTAGATACTCCGACATGGCCCAGCCGTAAAGATTGTTTACGTCGAAGTACATTATAAAATCTTCAGACGCCTCGCGGTTGTACTCCGGCATGTACCGGTTATTTGCCTTCGCATACCTGTGGACGCACTGGCAAATACCTCCGCGAATACCTCGTTCGAAAAAGAGCAGCATGTCGATATCCGTCAGAAGGTCCAGTTCGACACGCGTGCTCCTTAACATAGCCTGCCACGAAAGGCCTGGGGATGTGAAATAGTGGGCGGGGTCCAGGGTGTACTTCCCCAAACATACACTCCTAAATTTCTCAAACAGATCTGCAAGTAACCGCACATCTGTGTCCATGTACAGACTTGCATATTCGCCCAAAGTCTTGATCTGGAAGGTCCGCCACACCTTTGTCGCGTGTTCGTAATCTTCATCAGAAATGTGTGACTCCGACAACGAACTGTAGAATTTTGATTTTGGAGGAAGCGTGGCCTCGGTGAGCTTATCCCACGAATCCATGTATTCGTAAGGGAAGACACCTTTCCGTTTAACTAATTGGAACTTCTCGGGGTCGGTGAAATGAGCACTAGTAATGTCCATGTCGTCGTCCTCAAGGGTTCCAACCAGTTTATCTAATGGGAGCTGCATGAACCGGTATGAGTCCAGAAACCTTAACGTGATTGAAGTGAATTCAATCTTTTTCGAAAAAGAAATATAACGTTCTGTGTTGATGGGAAGCACGTCCATTCCTTCAGAATCGAGTTTTGATAATGCCATTACAATGAAATGAGCATCATACCCAGAAAGATTGTGAAAGAAAATGGGTATGTACTTTTTAGTCTTATACTGCAAATTGCAATCATTATGTGCAGCCCCCCTAAATTCACCTGTGATATGACAATGATCGCGGACCTTGACAGTCCCCGGTTCAATGTCTTTCTCGCAGATGTGGCATACCGTAGCATCAGCAAACTTTGCTTCTTGCTCGTCTGTCATTACAAGAGGAATGCACCTCTTGTAAATTTTATCAACTTTCTTGGCAAGTTTGACGAGTTCATCAACAAGCCATTTTTCAGGATTTTTTCCCCTGAAGGAGTTGAAACGCGACAGACTAGGTACGAGTGGACAAACGACCTGGTATGCGGCAGCGAAAGGGACATGTTTCTGGACTAAAGTAGTGTGAGAGGCGTTGGGTGGGGGACTGCAAGAATCATAAGGTAGCAATAAACTTTCAAAGTCCGCGTAAACGACGACGGGTACACGCTCTTGGTGCACAAAATCCTTAAACTTTAAAGTTTTATCGTCGTCGCCGGGTAAATCCACTCTTACAGGATCAACCCTTGCACAGTCAATCTCGTGGCGGTCCAGGAGATCTTTGCGTCCAAAATGTTGCAGACATCTGTCACAAATAAATATAGCACCATGATGGTTACTTAAAGAAGAACTGACTAACGCCGATAAGTTGTGAATCCAACAGTAATGGAATTTTTTCCCACTGCCGTCGGTAATCATCAACATGTTAATGTGGTGAACGCGTTTGTCTGCAGTGTGATGGAGGGCCCCCGGAAACTACATGTTTACCTTTAACTTCATCCAGACCGAAAACATTTACAGAATAGTCTGGATTTTGCCTCTCAAATTTAGAAATGTCGGAGAGTTTTTACCGGAAACTCAATACCTGAAAAATCGAGGGGATAGAGTGAACGCACTTTCATGTAGGTGCTAACCCTATCGCCATTTTTTTTAAGCGCCTTTACGTGATATGCAAGAATTGTCCATAGAAAGCACAACTCGTCATTCTTGTTTTCAACATTGATGACGGCCTTCTTTCTACAGATATCAAGTGGCAGAGCAACATAGGAAGACCCACGATAGAAAGGTTGAAAATTAGAAATGCTAATGTCGAGGGATTCTATTCTATCGAGAGTTTTGCCACTACAGATATCAAGTGGCAGAGCAACATAGGAAGACCCACGATAGAAAGGTTGAAAATTAGAAATGCTAATGTCGAGGGATTCTATTCTATCGAGAGTTTTGCCACTTGTCCTTTCTTGAAACTCACACAATTTTACTCTGAGCTCCGACTTCACATATTTTTCATACCAATCCGACAGGCAAGTGCTTGTTGTGACTTCACGCATTTTAGTTAAAAAGCACTTACGGGCGGTTTCCAAAATCATTTCCTTCTGTATTTTATATGTGTTAATCAGTCCAACCTGCACCTTTACAGATGGGGAGGACCGATTATCCACTATTTCGCGAACTTTACCGGCAACAAGTTTAAAGCAAGCATCAATGAAATTCATTGGATCTATGAAATTTTGAGAATTTGAAATTGCCCCGGAATAAATTCTATTTTTAAATGCACTAAGCCTGTCTTCAAGGACTAAGCGCGATGCTGCTGACTCACCCATCGTTGCTGCATGATCATGACTGCATAAGGCTGCCCCTGCACCGGCATACTGCCGGCTGGGCCCTGGCGATGGGCTGGCGTACTGGCGGCTGGGCCCCTGCGATGGGCGGCTGGAGTCGGGCGATGGGCTGGTGAAGTGGTGGCTGGGCCCCGGCGAAGGACCGGCATACTGTCGCCTGGGTCCCGGCGATGGGTCGGCGGACTGGCGGCTGGGGGGCCCGGCTGCTGCTGTGGCGGGCGGTCGGCTAGGTTCCGACGTCTCCCATGGTCGCCATATTGGTGGCGGAACTGCCTCGTTGGCCGGGCGTCCGACCGCCCCCTATGAAACATAAAAAAGAAGAAAAATATTTTAGTATCATGAAAAACATAATTTTTGTAAGCATAAAATAATATAGGTAAATTACTGATGTACTGGACTTACCGATATTCCAGTGTGCTGGTGGTTGCGGTAGAACCCATTGTGGTGGCGGAGTTGGCGGCATGCTATGTGGTGGTGACATGCTCTGCGGCACATCCACGTCAATATTTGGGAGCATGCTCCATTGTGAGCAATCACAAGCTCTTTTTGGGCTACTTAATTCCTGAGAGGAATTGCCCTTACGCTTCTCTGGGCGTGATGGTTCATCTGAAAAAGAAAAAAAATAATGTATTAGCAATAGTTATAAAGACATGGGAAAAAAATAATCTATAGATAAATACGTACTGAAATAAAAAAGGTCACTGCATGAAATATCCAAATCACCTGCGAACAAATAAATTAATAATATAGATTACTGCTTCAGCACTATACATTTTCATAAATCTAGTTACTTTAAAAAATTATCATTACCGAAATCATCCTCAGCGAGAATTTCATCAAAGTCTGAAGCAGAAAAAAAAGCTCATCAGTATATGTGAAAGAATTTAAAACAGCCAAAAAAAACAAGTTAAATAACAATAATTTACTTACCAATATCGCCGAATAAGCTAAGATCCTCAGAAGACATTGCGATGATCGAAGTGTTCAGCTCGGCCGCTCAGAGAAGACTGGATAGCAGAAGGGGGGATCTCTGCCCTTTATATACGCGTCTGGAGCCTTTGATAGCGTGGGAAGCGCTTGGCGTGAGAACGCAGTGCGTCCCCCGATGATAAATGTAGCTTACACGCTTGGAACATCGCTGGCTTGGGAAGACGACGCTTTGCCTGTGGTGTCTGGCGACATTAATCTCCCGAGGGATCTAAGGTCACATTTCTCGGGGTAAATTATATTCCTCCCGCACAATCGTAAATACCGTGAAAGTTGAAAAATGTTTTAGCTTTTAACACACACATACCTTCCGAGGAGGCCAGGTGATACATTCAGGCCGGGAGGGGTGCCGCGGAGGGTCGGATAAGGAGATATTTATGAGGCCTGGCGCGCGGATAAGGGAATATTTATGAGTGTTGGCGCGGCGGGCCGCGCGGTCTGGGGTGGCGAGCCGGCTACTTAAAATTCAGGCCGGGAGGGGTGGCGCGGCGGAGGGTCGGCCGATATTTATGACGGTCGCAGGCGGATAATATTTATGATGCAGGTGCGCTGTATCGGGCGGCTATCCCTTAGAAGCCCACATTCGTCCTGAGAACGAAACAGAGTTTAAAAAAACATACGCTAATACTAAAATTCATATCTCGGAAAGTACTTATCCGATCTTTTTCGGATAAATACCTCTTTAACGGCCAGAAAAAATCCTTATTACTTGACATGTAACAACGCTATTTTAAAATTATAAATTGTGTTACCTGTTATAAAATATTGAACCAAGGCCCCAGAAGCGAATATTATACCGCATTTCGAATTGAATTTGAGGTTTATTACTCTGACCGCGTGACAAGTTGGCGCCGGCCCGCCTTCGATACGTCACACCACAAGAATGTAATACTAAAGTGAATATTGTACCGTAATTGAGGTTTAAAAAAATAAATAATAAAGCCATTTAGACGATTTATGACCCGTAACTCAGGTTAAGAAGTGCCGCGTAGCCTCATTAGCATATTATTCACATTAGAGTACGATTTATGACCCGTAACTCAGGTTAAGAAGTGGCACCTGCGCGACGTGGGTGGTCCTGAGCTCACTCGCCCTCCCATAAGAAATACATGGGGTGTTTTGGTCCGGGGTACGAGCTCACTAGCCCCTTATCTCACTACTGGTGTTTTGTTTAAAAATAGCAGAAAGAAGAGAATACTGACCGTTGCCCTCCAAAGATAGCCAGCACACTCAGGAGTCAGAAAAAATAATTCCTACTGTGCAATATAGGGATTATAACGGTCTAAAATATATGCAGAAAACTGGGCGTGGCATCGAAATGCACGTGGTATGAAAATGCTATTTAAATGCCCGAAAAAATTTTTTTTCTTCGAAATCCTTTTCGGGATACCTTTATCTATCGAAATATCATGAAAAACGTATATCGATTTTTTTCGACCTGAACCACGGTGTGGTCCCCTTCATAAAAATTAATCCAATATATGTTCATTAATCTCGTATAATAAATATAACAATTTGTAAAAGCTTTTACTGAATGGCAAAGGAGGAATACTCAGAAGAAGAGACAGGACTGAGATAGTAACACAATCACAAGTAGAAACAAAAGATCTCTCCGTGGAATTTCAAATGAAAAAGTTGACGAAAGCTGTTAAAATGAGCAAAACTGGTAAAGAAACAGGACTTGACGATATAACTGTGGAGTAGATAAAACATTTTGGTTGCCGTTGCAGTGGAATGGCTTTTGCGTCTTTACAACTACTGCCTCCGAGGTAAACAGATACCTAAGATATAGAGAAAAACGAAAGTTATTACCATATTGAAACCTGGGAAAGACTCTTCTATCGCCAAAAACTGTCGCCCTATTTCTCTGTTATGCCACCTCTTACAAGATATTTCAAAGCATGCTGCTTAACTGACTGAGTCCAAAAATCGTACTGAAACTGATTCACCAGCAAAAGGTTTCAGACCTAACAAAAACTGTCCTCAACCTGACTCAGCACATTCAGGATCATTTTGAGCTAGGCTTGATCACAGGAGTGGCCTTTGTAGACCTCACTGCAGCCTATGACACTGTACAGAATAACATCCTGTTGCATAAACTGTATAATCTCACAAATGATTTTGAATTTACAGAAATAATCCGAATTTTACTTCAGAACCGAAGGTTTTACGTCGAATTTCAGGGCATCAAAAGTAGATGGAGAACACAAAAAAATTGGCTACTCCAAGGAAGAGTCTTGGCGCCGACATTATTCAATATTTACACTAATGATCAACCCCAGCCGCCAATGACTCGAAGTTTTGTCTATGCACATGATTTAGCACTAGCAGTACAAGCCAAATAATTTGGAACAGTGGAGGAGCGTTTAAGTAATGGCTTAGAATCTTTCACCACCTACTATGGAGACAGTCAGTTGAAACCGAATCCATCCAAAACTCAACTATGCGCCTTCCATTTACGAAACAGACATGCCAACAGGAAACTGAAATTCAGATGGGAGGGTGTAGAACTAGATCACTTTTTCAATCCAAAATATTCGGAGTTACATTAGATCGTTCCCTCACTTACAAAAAGCACTGCTTAAACACAAAGGGCAAAGTTTCAGCCCGCAACAATATCCTGCGGAAACTCACAGGAAACGTATGGGGCACACACCCTGCAGTACTACGAACATCAGCTCTTGCACTGAGTTATTCTGCTGCAGAATATGCCTATCCCGTTTGGTACAACTCTGCTTATGCCAACAAGTAGACGTAGCTTTGCAAGAAATCTGCAGAATTCTAACGGGCTGCCTCAGAGCCACGCCGATTGAAAAACTACATGGTCTGGCAGGAATCATTTCCCCTGATATAAGACGGAACGTAGCTGCAATATCAGAAAGAAACAAGGCTAATCAAAACGCTGCTAATCCATTATTCGGGCATCAATTCCCCAGATAAAGGCTGAAATCTAGAAAAAGCTTCCTTAGGACGCAGCTGCTTTAGATGTATCTCCGAAAGTTGCCCGGCTCAGTCTGTGGTGAGCAAGAATGACCTGTGTGAATCAATGGGTACCTACTGTAGAGGCACTATCACCAGGTGGCAACCTCAATTGGAAGACCTGGAGAGCGCTAAATCGGTTGAGAGGTGGGGTGATAGGACCAAAGATAACCTGACAAAGTGGCATTATCTCGAAGATCCTAGTACTGCGTGTGAGTGTGGGGCAGAACAGACCATTCAGCATTTATACAATTGCCCGCAGTGCCTATCAACCTGCACTCTGCAAGACCACCTTCGTGACAGTGACAATGCCATACAGTTGTTGACGTTTGGTCATCCATTATATGAACTCTTTAGTGTTGATTGATATAATTTTCTGTTATTGTATTACTGTTTCTAACAATTTGTAAAAGCAGCGTTTTTGACATAAATAAATAAATAAATATAATAAAATATGTTATAGAATGTGGCGCTAAGCGTCACATTATATTTTTACTTTTTTTTATATATAAAATTTTGTCCTCTTTGAAAAATATCTGGCAGTTTGTCATAATTTTAAAAACATTTGTGTGATACCTTACACAGCAATCGAATATCACTTTTGCTAATCTGATTTTTTGTTTCCTCTGATACTCTAATTTGAGGTTTGTGAACATAGTATAGCTACTTCTGTTAGTCTGACTGCACTATAAATGGACAGACATTTGGCTCTTTGCTTGTGCGTTATTGTTTTTTTATGACTAACTTGTTTAGTCAGTCATTCATATGAACATCAGTTTTTATTATGTATTGTGTTAGATCACTGACTGCCAAGCCATCGACTCATTTGAAAGCCCCAAAAACAACGAAAATAATAGTTATCTTGATATGATAAGGTTTTTATTAATAAAACTTCATGGAGGAATACAGTTTTATTTGTATTAACGTCCATCCCTCACATACATAAAAGCAGATTCAAACGTTAACTTCAATCGAATTGTACAGACATTATGTCTGAGACATAACTTGACTATTGTGTAATGATTACATTTAAAAATGAGCTTCCCAGACCACGAGTTTGCTGCAATTTAATCACAGAATTGGAATGTGCACTGGTTATCTATTAACATGGCAGCAACGTTCTTTTATTTGACACTGTTGACCCCTTAATCGTAAAATTATTAGCACTGTATCGTATTGAACATTTAACAAATCTACATGATAGACGTAGCCATTTGTTCATAATACTTGCAATGTCAGCTTTGTCTGAGTACCCATACCGATCCTGGAGAGTGAGCGGTTAGGTTTCGAACCTGGGATTGTGGAGTACAGGCGTTCGATCCCCAATCGAGGCATCCAGGTTTCGTTTTACCATGGTTTTCCAGAAATGTACAAGGATGATGCTAGGCCACGGTCGAATTCCTTCTCGTTCCCCCCCCCCTCCCCAGCCCATTCCTGCCTCTAATGGCGCGTTTCGGTGAAGGGTAAAGCCATAAACAAAAAAAGCGAGTGACAGAATAGTTTCGTAGACATATTCTCTCTCTATGTTCACCTGACATTCTCTCGCACCTCTAGTGCACTTTATGTCGACAAGCAGTCAACCCCGAGAAAAAAAAATGAATACCCATTTTAATATAAGAATACTAAGATTTCGTTCATGTACGACAAAATCTTCTTTCCAACACATCTGGAGACTACATCGCAAGGCATCTAACATTGGAGATACGATAACTGTCGGGTTAAGAGTTCTCATTTTCTGCTTGGTGACTTCATCGTTGACAATCCGTAAGTTGATTCACACAGTACAGCAGCGTCTTCCAGTCGTGTGGTCTCCAGTCACATCGCTCGCGCCACAAATCCTTTTCATTGAGACCGCGATGTACTGTACTGTACTTCCAACCGCAGCTCTGTGGCCCCGGTTCTGACTAAGGTTTTGTATTTCCAATTATTTCACCATGTCAGCTTAAAGGCTCCTGACGGGCACTAAAAGTAATGTGAGAGTGAATCATTGCCATCTCAACCTGTAGCTCAATGTATCCATACGATACATTTATTTATTTCAAAGTTAGAATCTGAGAATATTACAGCAAAATAACGTAATGAAATGAAGGATGACGTCTGTCCATCTTTCAGCTCAAAGATGTACGTCCGTTTCAGTTCTTTGGGGTCTTGTATTGAAATGCATTTATTGTTCCTTCGATACATAAAGCATATTTTTGGACCGCTACAGCACAGTGCTAGGCCATCAATTTCGTTTGAGTGATACTTTGGCTTTCCTCTTAATATTGTTTTAAATAATAGGTCATCACCACAATCGTAGAGATTTACACGGATTTGATAATATCAGAGACAAGGAATTATCCTCAAAGTGGCAGTTAATTATTTTGTTTCACGTTCCGAATTACTTGTGTACAGTTTGAATTTGTATTTACAGTGTTTTTATTGTTATTACGCTCATCGACAATGTAGATTTGTTGATTATTCCTATCGTGCATTGTTAATGTTCTAGATGGTTCCATGATGTGCCGCTATTTAATTGGTCGGCGTACTCTCTGTTCTTCCAGAATATTCGAATACGAATGGAGCGCGTTATTGCATTTCTGTCACTGTACAAGCTATACCGACAAGGTATCCCCAGCCTGTTGGTTAAGCTACTAAAGAGCTATCTGTGCGGAAGAACATTCCGAGTCAGAGTTGTAGATCATCTATCCACACAACGACCTATCAATGCTGAAGTCCTGCAAGGGTCAGTCTCAGGACCCGTGCTGTACAATTTATACACTGCCGACATCCCGGCCCCAGCCGCTCTCTATGCAGACGACATTGCATTCTTCGTAGCGCATAGGCTCAAAGCAGTTGCAGTGCGCCGACTTCAGCAAGTACTGCAACAGACACTGGCATGGGCGAGGAGATGGAGAATCTCCCTAAACTCAGCGAAAACTAAGTATATTATGTTGACTAGGTGATTGGATAAACGCCAACCTCAACAACAACCTGCTCCAACACTCACACTAAACGGAGAAGTTACTGAGTGGTCGCGCACAGTGAAATATCTTGGCGTGACTCTGGACAGCAAACTCACATGGAGTCCTCACATACAGGACCTTCGCCGCCGAGTTGCTGTTCGCCTAAAGGAGCTATATATACCCTGTGCTCAATAGGGACAGCGCTTTAGCCCCGAGAACAGGCTTCAATGTCTACTGCAGCTTGGTCCGCCTGGTCATGGAATACGGGTGGGGGTACGCGTCCAGAACCTTGCTGGCTAAGCTGCAAATAATGCAAAACTGGGCGCTGCGACGAGCCCTACACGTACCAACCCGGTTCCCAACAAAGGACCTGCACACAGCCGCAGGAATTCCGCTGCTAACTGACAGATTTAAAACATTAGTAGAAACTTCTAAAGGGCAACAAACCCACTAATCGCCGGCCTTGGTGATTATAATATGACATTCGACAAACACAGAAGACTACTAACTATTCTACAATAAAGTCACTAGGAGGGAGCAAACGTCAAGCCAATCCTAAAGTGAAGTAACTAATTCTCAAAATGCCTGGAGGAAATGTCCAAGACAAAACCCTCCGCCGCAACTGCTTGCAAAGAGCAAGCATCAACTGCTCCTTCAGCAGAAGCATTTCAGTCCATTTCATTGCAGCCAATGGGTATTGTTTGAACTTCGAGTCTCATTGACCAAGTCGCTATTTAGAAGTTTATTGTGGTATTCTACGAGACCAAATGTTCTGAGATAAATATTTGAGGGTGTTTTCAGCTGCAAAGAGTACAATAAAATACGAAGTCATCTAATACTTCGAGTCTGGTTCCTGAATAAAAACCGCACATTTGATGCTATACAATTACATTTGGTGAACGCGATTTCAACTGACTACCGTAAGAAATGTAACTACATTTTGCCAAAATTACGTCAGTAAATCTTTGACAGACTGTATATGAAATTTTATAATTGAATCAATCATACAAAACTTTGAGTTTAGTTTCATATATTCACACTGAGGAATAAATTCATAAACGCGAAACGCCGTTCCATCTCTTCAGATTCTTTCATATAATACAAAACTAAACTGGTTTCTAATCCAGTAAACCTATTACATATCGAGAAAATGATCTGCGATATTAGTATCGGTCATTAAAGGAAGGGTGACAAATAGGGTCGAAAATCACAGGCCAATCAATTTGACATTAGTGGTAGGTAAATTAAAGGAGAGATTGATATGCAATCACATCACAAATATATGTGAGGAGCGTAAGTGGTTATCTTTTTTTTTATCTGCTTTACGTCTCCCAACAGCGAGGTCTTTAGAGACGGGAAAGGATTGGGGCAAGGAATGGGAAGGAATTCGGCCATGGACTTTTTAAGGAAGCATCCCGGCATTCACCTGGAGAGATTTGGGAAACCATGGAAAACCCAAATCTGGATGCCCGGACGGGGATTCGAACCGCCGTCCTCCCGCATGCTATCCGTTACACCACCACGCTCGGTAAGTGGTTATCAAGTCGGCAACATGGTTTTAGGCAACGTTATTCATGCGAATCTCAGTAAGTTGGTTTCATGCAAGATATTTTGGATGAAATGGTCAAGGGGGCCAAATCGATAGTGTAGGATTAGTTCTTTCAAAGGCTTTTGACAGATGGGGCAATGAAATTGTACTAAATAAAATAAAAACTATTGGAGTGGATGAAAAGGTAATTTGCGGGGTTAGAAGAATTCTTAAAAGGCAGAAAATCAAAATTTCTGGTAGGAAATGCAGTATCAAAAGAAGTCGAAGTAACAATGTAATTGCCACAGGGTAGCGTATTGGGACCATTGCTATTCATTATTCCAATAAATGATTGTGTTGATGGTTTACTGTGAGACGTTAGGTTGTTTGAAAATGATATAATGCTATATATAAGGATCAATACGGTAGAGGACTTTGAACAGCTGCAGGATCATCTGGACAGGATATCTAGCTGAGTGAAGATATATGCAAGGAAGAGACAGCTTATTTAGTGCACAGATAAAAAAAACTAAAGGTTGATTATGATTATAAGGCGGAGAAAGCATTGCTATTGAATACTTGAAATTTAAATACCTTGGCATAACACTTGATGACAAACTCAAATGAGGTAGTAGGAAAAGCTTTCAAAATCCTCCACTTGTTGGAGAGAGTGATGAGAGGCTGTATCAAAGAAGTAAGCGAATTGGGTTACAAAACATTGACCAGATAATTGCTTGAATATGGTAGTGTAGTATGGGAACCACATTTTGGGTATCAAACACAAGAGTTGGAGTGGGCGCAAAAGGGCTGCTAGATTTGACTCTGGAAATTACCGTAGAACACAATCAGTAACCGATATAATAAAGTGAGTGAGTTCTGTTACTTGGGAAGCAAAATTACAACCGATGGCCGAAGCAGGAATGATGTTAAAAGCAGGATAGCACTAACAAAAAGAGCCTTCATGAAAAAGAGAAACCTTTTAGTTTCAAATATTGATCTAAGAATTAGAAAGAACTTTTTAAAACTCTATGTGTCGAGCACAGCACTTTACGGTAGCGAAACATGGAGTTTAGGAATACCGGAAAGAAAGAAACTTGAAGCATTTGAAATGTGGTGCTACAGAAGAATGCTGAAAATTAGGTGGACAGACAAAGTAAGAAATGAACGAGTTTTGGAAATGATGGGTGAGAAAAGAAGTTTATGGAAGAAGCTTACAGGAAGAAGAGACAGGCTTTTAGGTCATATTTTGAGACATGCTGGATTGGTTAATTTGTTAGTGGAGGGGACAGTTGAAGGTAAGAACTGTAGAGGTAGACAGAGATTAGAATATATGAAGCAGATAATAGAGGACGTGGGTTGTAAGGGGTATGTAGAAATGAAGAGGTTAGCACAGGATAGGAAGGGATGGAGGATTGCATCAAACCAGTCTAAAGACTGACGACAGCAAAAAAAAAAAAAAAAAAACCTAGAATGGGATTCATTGGAAGGCAGGAGTAGGATGAAGAGAGTCACAGGAGTGTAAAAGACATATATTGATGCTGAGGCGTGGAAAGATATTGGAGTAAGACTTAAGAGAGGTGCATGGAATTGAAAAGATAACCATAACCACAAGATAGCACTCGATTTCAGGCATAAGGATGTGAGAAGATTTTCTTTCGTAGGAAAGGGGGTCAGGGGCTTCAATAAATCTCCACGAAATGTGATGAATACGGCATCAAACACGATGAAAGAATTTAAAGTTGAAATTTCTAGAGGACAAAAGTAGGCGGGTGCAGGAAAGGGGAAAATAGTTCTGTATGGAAATTACATCCAGAGCGTGTGCTCCATAGCAATTTTAAATTATAAATCGTATTTTATGCTTTTGCACGAGGATATTCTTTTTGTTCTTTATGGTCGTTACCTTTCATTTCAGTTTACTGTAAGCTGTAATTTATCGCCCATATTGATATACTGTCGACATGGTTTGAAGTTTTTTTTTCAGAAATTAGCGATGCATCAGCCACTTTATGATTTACTTTAGTCGGATAGGAAACTCTTTATACATCGTTCAACTATGAAACTTGTTAACGTTACTAAGACTGTAACGGGAAGGAAGAAATTCAGTCGCGGTCTTTAGGAGGAATCATTCCTGCAATCGGCTGGTATGATTTCGGAAAACCATGAAAAACCGAAATCTGGATGGCCGGACCCACTGGCTTGATGCCACCCTTCTTGACGAGGGCGTTGTTCCTTGCGCCTCCCGTATAAGGCTGTAGTGGTTCAGTCCTGTTACAGGATGATCTGTGACGGGAGATACTGCCCACGCGCGAACTAGTAACTCACCACAGTATTTCTCTGTCCAGCCTACGCCCGTCCATTGTACTGCAAAGATAAAATCCCAAGCGGGACAGGACAATAAATATTTGGGCAGCCTCGTAACGGAAGTGAAAAAGTGTCTGTTCAGCTTCTTAGTGAAATTTTTCAAGACATGTGTCACCATTGGAGAAGTTAACCATTTGTGTCTTGTTCAGGTAGTCATTAAGTCTGACGCACAATCGCAATGCTAATTCTTTCTCGTTGTAACAGTACCGCAGTAGCAAATCCCCAAAGCAGAAACTAAAAATAAATTAGGGCAACTTGTAACGGACATACATTAAACTAATGTAGATAAAAAATAGTTATTAATGTAATTAAATTATAGATATGTTTTATAAATAATTATAATAACAGCATTATTTTGAGCTCATTAGCAGCAAGGAGAAGTTGACCAGAGATGATTCTATAACAAAAGGAGAATA
Organism: Vandiemenella viatica; assembly: GCA_031002005.1. NCBI lineage: Eukaryota > Metazoa > Arthropoda > Insecta > Orthoptera > Morabidae > Vandiemenella > Vandiemenella viatica. Next base: position 21,389,812 of record JARYHS010009186.1, read on the forward strand.
TATAAGAAAAACAAGAGAACGGAAAGATGGAGGGAGAAATGCATGAATTATATTGATGCGAGGATTGTATTTGATTAGAAAAGCAGTACTGACGATGTGAATATATTACAAATACTGTATATGAAAGATAGTTTAGGAAAATCGTAGTTGTATCAAGAAAATAGTTAAGTGATATAAAATGGTGTAAAAGGTATTGATGAATAACTATATAGTATGATGAAGGTAAAGTCAAACATTATGTGTAGTATTGAATAGGTGAAGAGGAGCTAACGGTCAAAACAGATCTCTAAATGTAAATAGGAGACTCGTTTAATGTGTTTTAAAAAGTTATACCATTAGAAACTCATATGGTATATGTCGGTGGTGTTTATCTTTTGAAACCAATTTATTTCTCATTCTATTTGTCTCTTCCTTCGTAGATAAAAGGAAGACGCATTTTATCTGCCTTCTTATAACGTAACTGACTATAATTACTTCTTTAGCCCGATGTTTGATTTTCCTATCCATGCAGTACATTCTGATTGTGGCTGGCAAGGTCATTATCTCAAAATATTTTTTACCATGTTTTTATTAACCAGCTTTGGACTTTACCTGTCCGAGTGGAATTTTGTAATTGATTATAAACTAATTTCTCGATTAGCTAGAGACTTGAAATTTTTACCATAGCTCAGAAGTGGATGAAAATAGATGAAAAATTGGAAAAATCCGGAAAATTGGGAAAACTGAACGTACTCTTTTCTATGGACCAATTTGGCTAAGTTTTCTAAATGTTCGTAATAGTCCGAATAAGGTTTTTAGTTAATGAAAAATTGAAAATGTTGCCCGGAATATTGGAAAATTCGGAGAAAACTTAGTCTTTTTTCTGTGTACTAATTTGGCTATTTTTTTAAAATGTTAATAATAGTCCGAATAAGGTTTTTAAAGAAAGAAAAATTGGAAGATTTTTCTTGGAAAATTCGCGAAAAACTGAAAGTACTTTTTTCTATGGACCAATTTAACTATTTTTTAAATGTCTTTAGTAATCTGTATAGCATTTTTAAAGAAAGAAAAATGGAAAAGTTGCCCGTAAAATAGGAAAATTCGGTAACAACTGAAAGTACATTTTCTATGGACTATCTAAGCTAATTTTTTAAAATGTGTGCAGCAGTCTGAATAATGTTTTTAGAGAGAAAAAAATTGAAATGTTGCCCGGAAATTTCTTCAAAATCCTTTTTTTTCTATTAACGAATTTGACTATTTTTTTTTTTTTAATGTTTGAAATAGTCTGAATAAGTTTTTTAGGGAAACAAAAATTGGAAATGCTGTCTAGAAAATTGAAAAATTCTTGAAGAACTAAAAGTGCTTTTTTTTCTATTGGATTTTTGTGCAGCTTCAAGACCATAACTTATGATTTAAATTTTAAACGATGGATATGCATAATTATTTTTTCGTTTTGTTCCCTGTTTCCTCTGGATGGAAATAACTCAATTAAATGTTTTCTATTTAAAAGAAAACTGGATTTTGTCTCATGTCTCTGTGATTATGTCATTAAAGTATTTAAAATCAATTCCAAATTTTCACTCACATAACCCTAAAAAGCAGAAAATAGTAATAAAATAAAAACTGTATAATTTACCATGTTTTTATAACGGACTAAAAACTATAAAATGATTTCCCTAATCCTTATGCAGGATAAATCCACATACAGATTTCTAACTTCTAAATTGTCCTGAAAATTTATGCTTGGAAATTTTTGATAGCTATTAAAATACTTGTAAGATTGGTGACGAAAAATAAGTGGCGAATGCAATACATAACTATAAGAAAAGTAGAGAGTAGTTATTAATGAAGGAACTTACTTATCAGTTCATACTATTTGCGGTGCAATAAAATTGTTAGTTGAGCTATTAATGCATCAATTATCTGTTGTATGCGCCCCATGATTTTCGTCACCAATCTTACAAGTATTTTAATAGGTATCAAAAATTTCTAAGTATAAATTTTCAGGACAATTTAGAAGTTAGAAATCTGTGTATGGTTTCATCCTTTATAAGGGCCAGGGAAAATATTTTATATTTTTTAGTCCGTTATAAAAATATGGTAAATAAAAAAGTTTTTTTATTTTATTATTATTTTCACTTTGAAAATGTTATCTACCTATCATCCACACACGATTATAGTACCACCCATTCGACACGAAACAAATTACAAACTTTTTTAACTGGCATTCGTATCCAACAGCAATCCCTAGTAACTTTTCGTAGGCAGTTCATTATCTGAAAATCACGAGATGACTTATATGGACCAAAAGAAATTTTATGGCGTTCGAAGTTTACACGCGTAAATAGGCGTAACGTTGTTCTGGTAATGAATGGCCTACATGGTAAATCTGAGAGGTTCATGGTTCCCTGTGACCTTAAAATTACCTATCACTTCTAGGTGTGATATGCTGCGTTCTTTTGTTCTTAGATCCGTTTTCCGAATGGTTTAACACTTACCGTGGATCTTCTTTGAGAGAATACTGGATGTATTTAATCTGTTGTTGAGTCTGCGAAGATAAATTGTTCAGCCTGCTTAGAATGTTTTGGAATATATATAAAACAGTGGATAAATTTGTCTACAGAAAAGTAGTAGGAAAGACGCTACGACATACAACAAGAAATCAGAACATCAGATTCTTATGCAAAATGCGACCAATAATGGCAGTTTCCTACGCAAAGTACTACCAATAATGGATAAGTAAAAGGAAGGAGAAATGAAATAAACATATTAGAAATATGAAAGAAACCGAATAGTTAAGATAACAGGAGGGGAAAAAATAAACGAAGAAGGAATACAGGCTGACCTCGCAAGAGATAGTCTTGAAAGACGAGACGAAATATTATGTAGAACAGGTGGAATTACCGTCGAGGGCCTGTAATATTGCAGAAAGTTCGATTCTTGCGATAGTGAGTAACCTAAGCACACTTAAGTCGTACCAGTTTTCTTTATTTATGTTAACTATGTGTTGATAAAACTCAATTTCCACTATGACTTTTTACTGGAGAAAAATGTAAGGTCTAGCTGGAATTTTAGTGGTGCGTTCTCAGTGGATCAGATGGCCACGTTCCACCTAGTATTCTGTGGTGGCTGACTGTATTGACCACGCATAGTGGTTGAGGTAACCATCGGTCCTGGAATTAAGGAGACTGTGGATTCAATCCTGATTTCGGTTTCCCATGGTTTCCCGAAATCATTCCAGGGGAATGCCTGGTTCCCTCAAAATGTCAGTGCCCAATTTCTTCCCGTTCCTTGTCCCCGTCCTGTCACCGAGCCGTAAATCCGGAATGGCAAATATCTTCTTTCCACCTGTCAGAAACATCTCTTTTACAAATAGCTGTGGAGATCTTTATTGGCGTTTTTCAACTGCTTCCTCATCTTATTAACATATGTAGATCGGTTGAATATCTACATTAGTTAATATTTCCCCAGTTCTTTCATTGATTCCTTTTATACATCGTAAAAAGGTTTTTGTTCGTGGACGTCTTCAGTCAAACGATGGTTAAAACACCCCAGGAATATGTCTTTCCGACCCAGTAGTTTGATGCAAGAATAATATTACAAAAATATAGGAGAATCTTTAAATATGGTATTATTAGTATTCCATTAGCTATTACACGAGCGTTATTAGTGGAGGGAAAATATCAATCCCTTTCTGTTCGATTAAACAGTAAGATTTTAGTGGCATGTAACTTAATTTTTAGGATTCCTTACCTAAAATGAAAACGGAGTATTATTGCCTGTGGCACCTCTGTCTGTTTGTCACAGAACTCTAGCTATTCAGTGAAATATGTTTCAGGCTTCAAATTGCGCATATTACGTGTATAGATTTGTGAATCTGCTCATTAAAACATTTAAGACATCGTATTTTATGTTTCTTCATACAAAGTAAAGCAGTGAGTGGCCGTCAAAGTTGCCAGTTTGAGGCCATCTTCTGTTTCCGGTTCAAACTCAGAAAGCTATTACCTAGGAACCTGAAAATTTTACTCACTGTCGAAAGTATCTTTCATTTAAACCACAAATTCTTTCATCTATCTTAATTCGAAAATTGTCAGAAAAGAAACAAAAGTTTTTCATTTTGAGGCTAGTTTTTCGTGTTTTAATATTATCTCATTGAAAGAGTTCTTAATTCAGATTTTATTCTAATGATGTAGATGTAGTAAATTTGATCTGAAATGAAGAAAAGTATTAGCGATGAGAGCTACGTTGGAGGCCTTGGAACAGAGTGCACTACCTAACATGAAAACATCTCAGGTAATTTGTGTTTCGGTCGTTATAATATGACAAACTAAATGCGCACGGATACTGGACTAATTATAAACCAAAGAAAGACAAAAGTAATGAAATGTAGCTGAAATTATACCAATTACTGTAAATTAAATATAAAAACAAAAAACAGTTGAGGTGAGAATTTAGTGAATTTTGCTACTTAGGGAGTAAAATTACAACCGATGATAGAAGCATGAATGATGTTAAAAGCATAATAGCAATAGCAAAAGAGCCTTCATGAAAAAGGAAAAATCTTTTAGTTTAAATATTATTCCAGGACTCAGAAAGAACTTTTTAAAACTCAGTCAGTGAAGCACAGAAAGAAGGAAAATCGAAGTATTTGAAATGTGGTGCTATAGAATGATGCTGAAAATTAAGTGGACGGATGTTCTGGAAATGATGTGTGAGGAAAGAAGTTTGTGGATGTCTTACAGAAAGAAGAGACAGGCGGTAGGTCATATTTTGAGACATCCAGGATTGGTTAATTTGTTATTGGAGGGAACAGTATAAGGTAAGAAATGCAAAGGAAGAGAGAGATGAGAATATACGAAGCTGATAATTGAGGACGTGAGTTGTAAGGGGTTTGAAATAAAAAGATTCGCACAAGATAGGAAGCGATGAAGGATTGTATCAAACCATTCAAGAAACTGGTGAGAGCCAGCAGGCTTTTATTGCATTGGAGAGATGATCATTGTGCTGATCGTTGCAAAAGTTAGTTTTCATCGTAGACGCACGCTTGCAGTTAGCAGTGTCCACAAAGACAAGAGTTGCGGTTTGAGAAGAAGTAACTTAAGTGCAGAGGCCACTCGCTCTGCTTAGGGTTTAGCCAGAGATGGTGGCTGTAAAGGCCGCCACACACGCTACGGTACACCGTACAAGTATACCGGAGCCCAGTGTGTCCAGAATAACAGCATAGAAATGGTTGTCAAAAAGAAAACAGTTCACTCATATTAAATATATATATATATTTTTTTTTATGGCTTTCGGCGACTAAGCCATTCAGTTCATGTGAATTTTTTAGTTTCTCCAGTGCGTTTATGCTTCCTATGTATAGACACCACAGGACGGACAGGACATGCACACAGGCACACGACACTTAAACATCCATGCCCGCGGCCGGATTCGAACCGGCGACCTTCGGCACGTGGAGCTAGTGCTCTAGCCCCTACGCTACCGAGGCCGGCTATCTGAAATTTCTTTCAATGGTTACTCAATTAATTCCTAAAAACGATACCATAATGAGAAGCGCTGTTTTTTCAAACGAAATACTTGAAGCAACTTGAAGGTTTCTTGTATCTGGGAGATAGCAAGAGTGCCTTAAGTTTTCTACAATAATATCGCCTCAAGCTTATCTTTATATATAAAGATGAATGTATGTATGTTTGTTTGTTTGTTTGTTTGTTTGTTTGTATGTTCTTCATACAAATCCACAGTTTTCATCCGATCTCGATGAAACTTTGCACACTTATCCTTTGAAACAAGGAGAAAAATACTGTCTACATTTGGTTGAAAAATTATCTGTATAAATAACACATGTTGTCTCATAACTTCGAAATACGGTGATAGACAGACACGTATATGGTCGTCTCCGTACCTTATTTCCGTATAGTAGACTGGCAGCTTAGTGGTTAAAGCGCTTGCTTACGAACGTCGTGGTCTCCGGTTCAAATCTCCGTGGGGGCAAAGATTTTTAAAAATTGTTTTTCATCGAAAGAGTCAGGCCTGGGCCGTAGGTTATTCGGATTGAATGTTAAACTGTAGATATTAGAAAGTTAGGGGTGCAATGCGAGGCAAATCGTAGGTAGTCTTGCAATGTTGTAGGTGTACACTTTTTTACGTTATAATGATCCCTCAGGTGTTGTTCGCAGTCAGTGTGTGAACCACAGTAATATTATTATAAATACGGAAGTAAGTCCTCTGTCTTTTTGTTACGTTTTGACGACTAAATGGCTATATCGTTGTGATGGAATTTTTATAAGGAAATCTGTATGAAGGGCACAGGATATTTTTTCCAGTATGATTAACAGTTGTAGTCACGAAATTTTGAGACCTTATCGAATGGTGACAGAAATATTTTGGAAATTGATTCTCTTCAAGAGACAGGTTTGACGGTGCAATGATATAGTGATAGCTTTCCTGTCATATTATTCCGACTCGATATTGTTTGAGACCAATCCTTCGTTACCAACAAATTTCTATATTTAATTCTGGCAAAAAAATTCTTAATCCACGCGTACGAAGTCGCGGGTACGAGCTAGTATCTTATAAATTGCATCTGCCGGCGCTGCAGACTTTAATATGGCTTCATTTTATTATCTCTTTACGGACGTTACTTCTTAGATTATTTATGTTTTTAATCATTTTTTGCTTGATAGTATCAGATTCCCACTCTTGTAGTTTTTGCAACAATATCGCATCTTTCTTGAGGCGATCATGGCATTTGTTGCTCTTAACATACCACGGAGAAGGTTCTGATTTATAAATTTCAATAAATTTTTCTATAAATTCATCGAGCTTACGATTTCACATAGGGTATGTTTGTATTTTGAAGCTAAGCAAAGAGAAAAACTGTTACGGCACTGCACACAACGCGATCTCTCTTCCACAAAGCTATAAATGAGACTGAAACCTGTAAAGGTCTACCGCAATATACGGTCTGTTGTCTGGTGAAGATAGAAAGAATGATTTTTCATTCTTCTCCTGTACAGGTCCGCATACCTGTGCAGGTTTGTGGCACACACGCTCCGGTCTACCTGCACAGGTAAACCTCTCCAGTGTACCGTAGCGTGTGTGACCGTGTGTGACCGCGTGTAAGGAGTCCCATGTTGTCGGTCAGTTCATCAGTTGGCTGCCTCCTCTGGTTACTAATGTCATAACGGGGTCGGGCCTTACCGCACGGCGGAAGTGACTCACAGCACAATAACCCAATGACTGCTTTGTGCGGCGACATCTTCACATAGGTGACAAGTGAGGCTCGAGTATTGCGCAGTTATGTGAGAGCGTTACCTAATGGCCGTATACGGCGTCTGGTCGATGTCGAAGACAATTTTCAAGTTCCTAGGCAGCAATTTTTCTGAGATAACATGGTAGTTGTAACCTCCCTTCTCACATAACAGTAAAACTAATTACTGTGTGAGGCTAATGCATTTGGGAGGTTATATCCAGTTTTGCACGCTCAGAAGGGCGTACTGGGAGGATTAGCTCCAAAATGTTTATTAGTAAAGGAACAATTCGGCTCCAAGAATATCTTTGCTTGGAAACCCGGCCCGTAATGTTAAGCGCAACGATTTTAATAACTTTTATAGGTCTGGCAACGACTAAATGAAAAGCGATAGTATATAGGTATACTTCACTTTTAATATCACAACTTTAACACCGTATTACAAACATCACCACTTAATACATTTCGTTCCTAAAATTACACCACAGCCGCAGCAAGACTTTTTGTGCGTGCTTCTGCACGTATTTCTTTTTTCTTTTTAAAGACAATAATACTTCCTCTCTGACTCTCCAAAGACAATACTAATCCTACTTAAACCTAAGAGCTTACAACTACCCAGTACAATATTAAAAGCGTCTGTGGAACTCGTTATATTTACAATTTCAGAGTATTTACATTTTTAATTATTAATCATTATTTAATACGAAGATATAATTAATAATATATATATATATATATATATTGATTGGAGACTAAAGGTTGCATAGTCCTCTACTTTACGAGGTATAAACAAGTATTGCATATTTATTTCAATGTAATAACCGCAGGGTATAATTTTACAATATATTAAATGCAATAATCAGCGTTGGGTGAACGAATAAGGAATTAGCAAACTAAGTGTTAGATCCCTGGGCCAGATAGACAGACAATAGACCATCTGTAAAGGGGCATTACCTCTCCCCTCTGATTTGAGCAAAGATTGCAGTCTGCGTAACAGCTGACTTGATTTTAGGTAATCTAAATCAATTCCTGCCATTAACCTCTTTATTCTCTTATCTTCGCTTTTCTTGAAGATGTTGAGAAGCCTTTCTTTTCTTGCGGTTTATTTATCGGCTTCACTACTTTTGATAAAGTCCCAAAAGTTTTCCAGATATTTCGGTTCCAGTTGAGACACTGAATAATTGAATTTAGTCTCTTCAGATGTTATTCTACTAATTGAAAACTGCGCCTATATTTCATAAAACCAAATTTCGGATTTATCAGTCCAAAAGGGCGACATTCATGACTGAGAACACTGGACAAGTGCAGCCAGTGCTGAAGTCATCGGCCATCCTGTTAAGCAATATCACACCAATTATGTAAAATACTTTACGTTGAAGTCACTGTTTTTAGGCAAGGCGAGTGCCACACATCAGTTTTTTTGGAAGATGCAGGTACAGACCATTAGGGCTGTGTGAGTCGACGCTCTCGTTGCTTGCCAGCAGCTGTTTATTTTTGCCTCTACCTGCTACTTCCCGCCTGTCAGCTGTTGCAAACATGCTAGTTTGTTTCTGCTTTGTCAAAATGGAGACCAGTGTAATTGTTCTGTTTGTCACCCGTTAACTGCTGTACTGCGGAATGCAGGCATGGGGTTACGTTTCTCTTATCCTCTCCAGAGGTCCTAAAACTTTTTCGAGTGTTTCACCAATCAGTACCTTATCCCAGAAGCTTTAAAAATTTCTGTTTCACAGAATGGTAACGTGATAAAAAAAAATATAACTATTTTTTTTAAGTATCTGCTTGCGTACTACTATAGAATATGTTTTTAAAATTTTCTCTATACGTTTTATTAATCTTGCATTAACCTAATTCACTATTGTCATTTACGATGTCGGAATAGACAGTTAATAATTCTAAAATAAAACAACAATTACTAGTTATACTCGCGACTTGAGATTTTTGCTGGTAATTCACAGAAATTTTGGATATTGCCAACGACTTCATTCACGTTAGGTGTTAAATTACGGACCTCCCTCTTAAATTGATTACGTCACAATTAACACAACGCCAGCGGGCAAAGAAACTAATACGTTGTGTGAATTTCGTTCAACAAAAAATGTTTACTAATGTGTCGATTCCACAATTTCTTGTTGACTAACAAAGATTTACTGCAAGTATGTGCAAAATCGCCCCTACAGAATCGAGGTCAACAATACATAATTGGCTATTTTACTGTTTTTAGAAAACTGTCTTAAATTGTTTATTGGTTCACGTTATTCACAGGATACTTTTTATTTTTTGAATAAAGTGCTTACTTCCTGCAAAATTCATTGTTAAAGTTGGAAGTTTTTAAACGCCCGCCAAAACGCTGCTTCGCTACCTGTTGCATGTCAACGACGCCCGTGACGTCAGCTGCTCCGAAGCACGGCCATCTCGTTGGCCGTATCCGTAAAGGATCTCTAAGTGACGTGTTGTTTGTTGGCTAAATATGTGTGCAAATTTTTTAAATATGGATTATAAATACTGTGCAGTGCCGCAGTGCACAAACACTACTATTAAAACCCCCTAAAAACTGTTTGTCAGTGTTCCAAAAGTAGTTAAACTACGAAAAAAGTGGCTGCAGCTCGCACGCAGGAATCCAGATGATATTTCGATTAAAACAAACATCTTCTTCTGTGAGGATCATTTTAATGTAAGTAAACGGTCCACATTCTATCATATTTTACATTCTGACGGTGCTGTTAAAACTCTAGGTTTCTGTGCGCATTCAATGTTGTTTTACTCGTAGTGTTATCCAATTTTCAAATTCATTTCGAATGCGGGCAGTATTATTTATTCATGCCAACATGCCGACTTAATAAGGAGTGATACAGTGTTTTCTAAGATTGTTTTTCATATCAAGTAAACCGAGAAGTGACAGATAAAACTGCATTATTTAAGTGAAAAATATTTTGATACATAGCCTATGATCCCCGGACTAAAGATTTTAATACGAAACGTCATTTTTGTAATATGTTTTAATCTACGGTAGAGTAACGTTAGCATTTACTGTTACTACAGTATTTTGTTCAAAAGCATTGTTTCAGACTAAAATATATCTGGCATTATTGTATTTCCAAAAATTCTTTATTTTTTCATTTATTATGAATAATTGGGTATTTGACTATTTTTTGAAAATGGTTTTAAATAGTTTATTGATACACGTTATTTATTAGCTTAAATAGGAAAAAAAAGTCGCTTCAACTTGCTCATAGAAACCCAGACGACATTGCGACAAAGTCGCATATCATTTACTGTATAATTTGCACCATAATTTCTTTGAGATAATGTAGTACGCTGTTTAAGGCGAGTATCAGTAAAGTTAGGGTTCTTAGGTTCGATCCTCGCTTTGGAATATGTTTTGTTATTTGTGAGCGTCTTCTTTAGATACTAGTTGCTGTTGGTAGCGCCGCATATTCTTTTTCTAAAATCCACCAATACATTAATTTTTTCCGAATGTTTCACAAATTTTTGGATAGCAAGAGTATTATAAACGTCTGAGACATAACCAAAAAAAACTTAAAAACTGAAACTGCACGTTTCTTGCACACCGATACAAAGTTTAAAAAAAAAACTGAAAATTACTTGCGCATTAAAAGTAAATACCGCTTATATAGATGCATTTATGTCAGAAAGGCAACATACAGTTGTATCGTCACGTAAAAATTCCAACAAAAAGTATTAAAAGCGTTCCGGAATTGTTGCGAGATTAGCGTGCAATGTTATTGTTAAAATAAATCCTATTATTCACCGCCGACTACCTGGGTTATGTTGCAATGATGATATATCTCTGGTATGTTTCAAAATTAAAAGCAGAAGGTTATCTTTTTATTAATGTTTTCTTGTATGACAGCAATTTATGTTTCAAACTGTTGCATGACGTATTATACTTCTTCTAATAAAAACATTATTCTGTAAAGCAACAAGCGGCAAACAGAAAAAAAAATGTACACACGGAAAAAATATTATCCTAATCAAGGTTCGAATTAAGGATCTTCAAATTCCTATAGCATTCTTTAACCCTGCAGCTACCTGGACACCATGGCAACGTTACTTTTCTTTTCGTTAATAGTGAACACTTAACATCACAGTTTCTATGTGCGATGAAGTGAACGCAATCCGTAAATAATTTGAGTCATTCTTATGAAGGATTTCTGTTAATCTCTAACTTGCAGTTTAAATATAAATGATTCTCGAATTGAAGTTATTACATTCTCAAGCTCCGCAGAATAAAAGTCAGTGGTTATTTCTGTAGCTAGTCCCACAAATAATCTACGGTATTTTTCCGCTGTAGGCTTCTACAAATTGTTCTTCATTTTATATTCAACGCAAAATTTCATTATTAACAAGAGATAACCAGCAACAAATAATTGAAAACTTGGATAGCGGGAAACACTCCATACGCAGCCGCAGCGCCTAGCGGCAGGTGACGTCACTAAAGCATTCTCCAATCCCAGAGCGTTTTCGGTCACGTGACAAAAGGCAAGAAAAATTTGATTTTTATTTCGCTTTTTTAATTAAAACAATCCATCTTTCTTTTCAAATTTAACAAAAATAGCTTCCTTAAGCATTAATCTACGCGAATGACTACAATTTGTAATATATTTTGAATACTGTCAAATAGCCTATTGCATCTCGCAGTGGAATATAGAGGTTGACTATAGCGCCACGTATCAGAATGAAACGTAACTAAAACCGTAACTGAGGTAACAAGTAAGGGTTTTAGTTATTTTCATTCCGATACGTAGCACCGAATCCTACCTTCCATATTTATGGGCCGATTTTGCTCATACTTACAGGAATCTATTCGTGCACGCGACTTTTCACATTGTTAATTCACTATCAAAGAAATATTGGCTGGATAGCCAAAGGCAGCAGAGCAGACCAGAGCACATGGCCTTTTGAAGGAAGCATCCCGGTGTTCGCCATGAGTGATTTACAGAAACCATCGAAAACCCAAATCTGGATGCTTGGACGGGAATTCGGACCAGCGGGTTCCCTAATGCGAAGCCAGAACGTTAACCGTTCACCCACGACGCTCGGTGCTATTTTAACAAGGCTTCTCTGCAAGTAGTATTTGAATTTGTGCTCTGAATCAACAGAATACTTTCTTTTCTTATTTTTTTGGCTTAATAAAATCCTCCATATATTCCTATCTTGTGCTAACATCTTCATCTCTACATATTTTAGACCTGATTTCATTGAACAATTTGAACATGTTGTCCCACCTAACATTATCAAAAGCCTTTACTAAATCAACAAATGCCTTAAAAGTATCTTTGCTTTTCTTGATCCGCCCTTCTAGTATTAATCTCAAAGCCAGAATTGTTTCCCTTGTACCGCAATTTTTTCTAAAACCCAAACTGATCTCAACTTACCATGTCTTGTACTACCCTTTCCATCCTTCTGTATATTATTCTGGTCAGTAATTTTGAAGCGTGTTATGTTAGACTAATGGTGTGATTATTCTCACATTTGTCGGCTTGTTCTTTCTTCGGAAGTGTGAAGATGATATTTTTATGAAAATCAGTTGGAATATCTACTGTTTCATAACTTTTTGATATCAGCTTGAATAATCTTTCGATTCCTTCTTCTCCTAGGGATTTAAGATGTTCTGCAGGGATCTCATCAATTCCAACTGCCTAATTTGCTTTCAAGTCATTCAGAGCTCCATTAAATTCTGTCCTTAAAGAGGATCTCCTAAGTCAACAATGTTAACATCGTCTTCCATTTCCATTACGTTATTGTTCAAGTCTTCCCCATTATACCGTTCCTCAATGTATTCCTTCCTTTGGTTAGCTCTATCGTCTGAGCTTAAAAGACGTTTCCCATCGGCAGCTTTAATGTTCACACCTCTTTTCTTAATTTATCCAAAATTCTGTTTCATCTTCCTATATATATCTACTTTACTTACGACCATTTCCTTTTCTACTTCTTCACATATATCTTCTAGCCATTTTTCTTTTTTTGCATTTCCTGTTTATTTGATTTCTAAATTGCCTGTATTGCTCTCTTCCAGCTTCATCCTGAGCATTTTTGTGCCTTCTCCTCTGATCCATCAGTTCCAAAATTTCTTCTGTGATCCAAGGTTTTGGGGCAGCTTGTTCCTAAAGCCTAATGTTTCTTTACTAGCTTTCATTATTTCGGTCTTTAATGCATTCCATTCGTCCTCGGTTGAGCTCATTTCAGAGTTACTTCTTAGACTAAGTCTACCATTTCTGCAAATTTTTCTCTCGTACTAGATTGTTTCAGTTTATTCACTTCAGCCTGCCCTTCATCACTGTCACATTATGGTCAGAGTCTAGGTCTGCTACTGGGTACGCCTTACAGTCTTGAACTTGATTCCTGAATCTCAGTTTGACCATTATATAATCTAGCTGATATCTGCCTGTATCACCAGGACGTTTCCAGGTGTATATTCTTCTTGCATGGTTCTTAAACAGTGCGTTTGCCAATACTAGCTTATATCTTTCACAAAATTCTAGCAACCTGCTTCCTCGCTCATTTCTTTCTCATAGACCAAAGCTTCGTACAGTATTCCCCTCTTTTCCTTCTCCCACTATTGCATTCCAATCACCCATGAATATTAGATTTTCCTCCTCCTTCACATATTGGATTAATTCTTCAATTTCGGTGTAAATGTTCTCTATTTCTTCGTCCTTTTACTGTGACGTTGACATATACGCTTGTACTAACGTGGTTGGGACGGGCTTAGTTTTTAACCTCATCAAAATAATCCTGTCACTAAACTGTTCATAATCATGCAGTGGTTTCCCGTTGAATTCTGCATCCGCATGTTGTTGATCATTTCTGATTCATCCGCCTTTAGGGGCCGTTTCCAACCCCAAGGGCAAGAGGGTGCCCTGAACGACTCCCCACTCTTCCGCCCTCCTTACGGAGGCTGCTGGCAACCTATGGATGACTCCTTATACCGGGAAACTTTCAGTCGGCAAACAGGGTGCACCACGTGAAGGAGAGGTTGACATTTGGTTGCAAAAGGCTAGTATAGTCTCTGGCATACCCTTACACCCTTTGTATGTACATAAACTGCCTAATAGGAACGCAGAGCAGAATACATCACTGGGAATCGTTTTTTCTGTTTCCCATAAACCGCATCATCATTGGCAAACCACTGGACGTATCGTTTGCTGTATTCACATTGCAGGTTACAGAGGTGGCGTGTAAGGTTTTTAGTTTCATTCCGATAGGAGGCGTTAGAATCTATCTTCTAAAATTACGTGCAAAAAAAAAAAAAAAAAAAAAAAAAAAAAAAAAAAAAAAGCTTGGTCTATGATGCTACGATTTAGGCCTACTCACGCCTATGATTTTATATATTATAAAGATTACAGTCGCTGTTCATTGATATTTACACATTTAATATTACGACGAAACTGTCCTCCCAACATGTGGAGTTCTTGTCACAATACAATCTTCCTCGCCAACGATATTGTTCTCTGTTCATCCGATAGATATCATCTGTGCCAATATTTCGACTTGGCATATTCTGAAAAATTGTTACCATTAAAATCGTTTTAACACATTTATTTTGATGTTTCTTATCCGCCCTTCCCATTTCTCTGAAAAATCGTACAACTGTTTGATAACCTTTGTTCTAGAAGCTGTTTGACGCTGTTCCCATTGTATGATGACACAGTAAGGAAAGATTCATAATATCAGTGAACTATTGTAAAGAAAATTAATTAAACACATAGTCACACAAACAGAGCTGTAGCAAACCGTATGTATTCGTTACTGACTTGAAGTACGGAATCGTTACTCACAAATTCTTTTCTTTACTCGCATGTTTCATTACTCGCATTTGTCGTATAGATGTCAGTTTGATTCGATAAATGAACCAACACGACGGGAGCTGGGACGGTGATTGAATGAGCAGATGTTTGTTTTGAAATTAATTGATTTAAGTGTGCTGCGATTGTGTATTAGGTATTATTCTGAAGTATGTAATATGCAGTGCAGTAAATGAAATGTACGGACAATTTACCTAAATTTACTTTACTCAATGAACAATTTACTTGAACTTCACAAAGTATTAACGAAGTTATTCATGCGATGTTTCGTGCTAATGCTCGATTCTATCAGAAGTAATGTGACATAACAATCAATTAATTTTAATTACCACAGGATCCATGTGATCAATGCGGTACTGGCTTTGATGTTGAATGAACTACACTTTGGAATCTAATCATAAAAAGATTAAGAATTTACAAAAATAAATGAAAACAGAAAAGGAAGACAGTGGTGAAACCTCCTATTTCAAAACGAAATGCTTTGATGAGATTATAATATTTGTTAAATAGATGTCCCATAATCATATCAGGCTTGTATGCAGGGTTTTGAGTAGGCTGCTTCAAAAAACAACCGTGATTAATTATTGTCAC
Source organism: Vandiemenella viatica (assembly GCA_031002005.1). Taxonomy (NCBI): domain Eukaryota; kingdom Metazoa; phylum Arthropoda; class Insecta; order Orthoptera; family Morabidae; genus Vandiemenella; species Vandiemenella viatica. Next base: position 21,405,457 of record JARYHS010009186.1, read on the forward strand.
TAGATATGTCCCAGCCAGGTGAAAGGTCAAGTCTTTTTTTTTTTTTTTATGCAAACAGGTGTTTGTTTTGAAATTAGGTTATTGTTTCGTATATAATATTCATTACAGTAAATCAAGTGTCCATTCAGAAGTTTTCCGTAAGATCCCTGTGCTAATTACTTTAAGTTTTATCCAAACGAACAACTTACCCAAACTTATTCTACTAAATAAACAATTTACTTA
>JARYHS010009186.1:21406678-21702938 GCA_031002005.1 Vandiemenella viatica
CGTCGGCAAACCGACGCAGTAACCGGATCAAACACGGGGGCTGCGGGTGACACGACAACTAGGCGGCCGCACAAGACGACTACCACCAACGCCGGGCACCGCAGAGAGGCTCCACAATCAGCACCCAATTGGCCAGCAGCCGCCAGGATGAGAGGGCCGGGAAGCAACCTGACACTCAACAAAGACACCAACATGCACCACTTGGTACAAAAACTGGCTGACACCATCAGAACTTTGCCGCAGATCATCGCCACCGCGACGGCACAGCCAGTGGCACAAATAATGGCCCGCAAACTATATCTTGCTAGCAAAACAAATAAACAAAAAACAAAAATAATAATAATAAAAAAATTTAAAAAATGCTCCAATAGAAGTGACAAAAAAATGAAAAAGGAAAAAAAAAAAAAAACTAATAATCAAAAGAGGAAGGTAATGCCAAATTTGCAAGTATTTCCTTCAAAACACCATTCCTTAGACTTAGGACGTCTACTTGTACATTTGATTCAAATATCCTGCAAATAGACCACCAACTGAGATTCAAATGAATATCCGTGCCCAAACCAATGTTGCCGATTCATAAACCAGTTTCTTTCCTCACAAATATTTCTGATGTGGTTCGTATAAATTTATCCACTGATGTAAAATTAATTGACCTGTAATTCGAAACTCCTTTTATCTTCAATAATTTGTAAAATAATATCTATACCGGCCGTTTAACACCTCTTTAGCTCTCTTAGTACCTTCATATTTTCTTCAGGATCTAATTAAAATTTTGTTGATAGTTAATTTTCTATTTATATGGATTACCTCCCTCCATTCCAGGATTATTGTCCCTATTAGTATCACTGAACCAGTTACTTAGTATCGCAGCCATTTTCAAATTCTCAGTAACATCTCCCTCCTCATTAAGAATCGTCTGAATACTTTCCCTCCCCCTCAGTTTTCTAACAGAAACAAAGAAATTTATGGACTAGTCATTCAGTACTTCTCCTCCAGCTATAATATTCATTTAAAAAAAAAAAAAAACCTCTTAGCTTCCCTCCTTGTTGCTCTTAATTCCTTGCTAAGTTGTATCAAATGTTCCCTACTGCGTTCCTGTCTCTTAACACTGTTGTTTTCACTTCTCAACAGCCTCTTTAACCTCTTCACCTTCCTAATATAATTTATAGATTCTGTATCTCTTTTTCTTTTCTGTTTTGTGACAAGTTGGACCAGATGCATAAAGTAATATTACAACTGAGGATCTAAGGAATAACGATCTCAAAAGTAGAAGAGTGCTGGCAGAAAATTCTTCAAACAGAGAAAATTTTTAATTTCAAACATTGACATAGTATTGGGGAAAAATCTTAATGAATCTGCCAGTTCGGACATTAGCAATTTCAGAATTCAATAATATTAAATCGTTTTAAGTTTTCAGTGTAAAAGGGTACTGAAAATCAAGTTCAAAGATGAAGTTCGAAGTGAAATTTTGTTGGAAATTTTTGATAAGGATAGAAGTTTATAGAAGAGTCTGTCAGTAAGAAACTAAAGGAAGATGTATCACTTCATGATATACACTGGACTAATTAATTTGTTAGTCGATGGAACTGTCGAATGTAGAGGGAGACAAAGATTACAATATATTAACACACAGTTGAGGACCTTGCTTTAATAGTTATGTTGAGATGATGAGGTTATCTCAAAAAGACATGAAGTAATAAACAATACCAACACAGAAACTAATTTCAGAAAAAGACTATAAAGAAAGGAACTAAAAATGGCACAAATCTTCAGCCATTCATTTCGATCAAAATAAAAGGATTACCGATACTTCTCGGCAGCTCGTGGTCTCTGCTCGTTCATGGACCACACTTCGTAAATGTTTGTGCAATTCAGGCAAGTCCAGGCTGGCTTTCCGCTCTACATATTAATAAAAACATCATATGATTATTTGCACTTATTGATCAGCAGTCTCAAACATTTGGACACTGTAAATTTCAACATGAAATAAAATGGATCTAAAAACACGATTTACTTTTAAAATATCATCAGATATGTATTAAGATGCAGATTTTGTCGATACCTCGGCCTTTATTTTACCAGCTTCACTAATCACTAACTGAAATCCTTCTAACTCTCTCAAAGGCCCAAAATAAAAAGTTTCCCTTCTCTCGCTAGTTACAGAACCAATCCTCTGGGGAACTTTGTTATTTTGTTTACTAAGCTATTTGTGCTGCACCTTCTACTTGAATGGTGGAGGCTTGCTATCGATCTCCAGTGAACAAAGCTACAATCTATTTAATAATTTCAACAACTTTATAAGTCAATATGTCATAAAACTTTATGAAATGATGTAGCAAGCTAATCGCTCCTAGCTCACACTGATGCCTCCGGTGGTGTCTGACAGCTTCCTTGGCGTTTCGAGTTCCTGTGATGCAAGGAAGCTTCGTCGTCTATAGTCGGCCAGCGGGGTAATAGATGCGGTGGTGAAAGATTCCGAATCACTGTTTACCAAGACGATGAAAGTTCCAAACTACTGCGCAGTGAGTGCGGAATCAGGGCCTGCAGCGCATAGTGATTCGTCAGTCCGATGGGACCCTTAAAAATTGGCGAAGAATAGGCGCCTTCGCCTTTTCCCTTCTCATCTTCCTGAAATTCACTAAGGAATCATCTCACACACATTACAATCATCCGCGCGAAATTACTGCTCTTACATGCACTTGCATCACTGAGATGGGAAATAAGATACATCCCAGCTACATTTTACAAGACAGTGGCCATGGAAGGGTAAATCCTTCCATGGCAGCCGCCAATGCCGGAATCACCGGGTATGATGATCATCATCGTTAATCAATTTCCGTTTATCTCGTCATTCTTCTTGGTAAGGATTCACAAACTACAAGGAAGCAGAAGGTGTTTTGTGTCTTTTGTTGCCGTAGTCTAATCCCTACTCACTGTGTATACAGTAGGACTTGTTAGCGTGAGTGCACCAACTATTTTCAGTATCCATATTTAGAAGAAATAATGACACACAACTTTTTTAGTTTTTTGACACGGAAAGCGTACACTGACTTTGTGATGCAACAAAGTCTGTAGTAAACTGAGTCAACTTCTGGGAACTCTTGCTCAGCTTTGTGATAATCAAGATGCACGAGGAGAAGCATGGGAGCATTAAGTTACACCAGAGCCACAGGTGGGTGTGTTTACGGCTTAGCGCGTCACGCTGCAGCATTATGTGGCTTGCTGCCAACGATTTCGTCCATCTAATAATAAACATCCTTCCTGCGCACTACAAGCATTAGCGGCAGAGGTAAAAACTTTCACCGAATAGGGACTCATCAATTGAAAATGGGCTGCCAAAATACGAAACAAATAGTTTAAATAAAAATCTCTGCAACCAACTGTAACATTTCCGTAAACAAAATCGTGTACTTTGGGCTGTATTTAATCAGAATAATCATACTAAGGGAACACAGTTAATACGAAGTGCCTGCAACTGTAAATGTTAGTTATTCGAAATTGTTTGTTAGTAGCAAATCGATTGTGGTGTATGAGCGGTAACGCCCTGGCCCCGCATTGGCGAGGACGTGGGTTCGAATCCTCATCCGGCTATCCAGATTTCAATTTTCCATGTTTTCCCTAAAATCACTCCTGGCAAATGCCGGGACGGTTTTTTAAAAATACCATGGCCGAATTGTTTCCTGTTCCTATCATCACTTTCACGCCTCTAATTACCTCGACGTCGACGAGGCGTAGAAGAAGTGGGCAGTATCAAAGCATAATGCTCCAACAAATGGGTCCTGACGACAATATTCACTTACCAATAACTTCACAATTTTAAATAGCTTTAGAGTAATCTTCACAGGGTACCTAGCTGCGTAGGTGGGAAAATCAATGCCAAAAACAGTCAGCTTATTAGAGCAATAAAGGTTTCCTATTGGAGGGACAATTGATTTCTGTTACATAAAATCTAAATACATTGGCAATCTTTTTTACGATAAATTCGGTTGGGATGGTAGAGAATGGTATTAAAGTCCTGTACCAATTGGATAGGATGATGAGAGGAGGTACCAGGAATGTGAGATACAAAATTTTTGTGAGTTGATTGCTTGATTAATGTGGGAAAGTATGTCACCTGCATATGGGCATCAAATGCATTAGTTGTACATTTGCTTCCTGAAATTATTTTATAACGAATAACTGGTGTGAAAAATCAGGTGGGGAATCATTGCTTGATAGAAGGCAGGTGAAGAGAGAGTTAGGTGTGTAAAATATACATTCGTAATAAGATGGATATCGGAAGGACAATTAGCATTATTATTTGGAAAAGAAGAAATGATATTGACAATGAAGTAGTAGTCGATTTCAGCCTTTAGGGAGTGGGAAAATATTTTTTTAAAAAAAAAAAAAGAACCGCCGGAATAAATTAAATGAAGAAGTGATGAACACTTCACATTACACTCTGAAATAATTTGAAGAAAAAATTTTATAAACTGAAAGCAAGTTTATAGAAAAACTACCACCGAGGCATAAGCTCCATCGCAATTAATAACAACCTCTTACTCTAGTAATGGAACTGTAAAAACAATATTTCTACAAAAAAAAAAAGTTGTTTCAAATTGTGTTATGTTCCCTTCGGTCCCGGGAAAATTTTCCGGTAGCTGAATAAATAACCAATTACATTTTATAATAAAGCTGGAACTAAAACAAAACGGTTAAAACATTCTATGAGTCAGAGTTTGCAGTGGGAGAAATTAGAATACCACATTTAGATTATAAGATCTGAATGCTCAAAGGCACACTTAAAATAAATATTTTCTGATTTGTTGAATTTACTTTCAAGGAAGACTATCATATATGAAATGACGATCACGGGATTAATCACAAGTAAGTTAACGATGGTGTTACAACACTGCTTTGTAAAAAAGAATCAAAAAATTTAAACAAACTTTGAAAACGCTCGTGCAGTCGTCGATATCAGACATTGAAGCTCCTTCCAGCTCAAAAGCATTATATCGTTATATTACATTGGTTTCTAGAAACAATTTAGTTATATAGTTTATATAGCAGCTGAAGAACTAGGAGTTATAGAAATTAGCAAGTCAGAGTGCCATTTAAAGAGAAGTACGAGATATCGGCCGGCGGGTACGCCGAAATTTTCACGCAGTGTGATTGATGGACAGGCATACCCGGAAAACCGGAGTTTTGGAATGAAGATTAACAAAAAGGCACGGGAAAGGCGTATTAGCACTCGGTTTACAGTCTCACGGTGTTACGCAATTTGTCTCGATTACAGATGTGGACAAGTAGCAATCTCGGGAGAAGACCTTGTTGGCTGTCGAAATAGAAAGCCAATAGGAGGTGGGACTCAATTGGCTTCAAAGTCACTTCCCTGTAGTGCACTTTGCTTGTCCCAAGACAGTAATTGAGATGCACTCAATTAACTTAATATATTCCATTTTTAGTAACATTTCGAAAGTAACAGAGAGAGTTAAGATAGTTAACTCATCTCGAGAGACCGAATCTTGTTGGTGTGTGATTAATGGTCATGCTTGGCATTCGGCAGCAAAAGAAAATCAGCTCTAGTGTCGATCGCGAATTTACTTTTAGAACTCACCCCCGTTTGACTCACTTGGTTGCGGGATCGTGATGGTGCCCAGCTCCTGATACAAGGTTTTCTTCATCAACACTAGGCCGGCAGGATCAGACAGGTGGTGGTGCACAATTTCCTCATTACCATACTGTGTGCGAAGTTCTGGGATAAATCCGACATCTCTCCGCAGTGCTAATGGAGTGAGGCCATACGTCACATTAAGCCTCACAGCACCCTTGCTGCTTCTTCGAAGAGTAGGCCTCGAGGAGCCGGTACCGAGTTTAATTCTTCAATTTTGCATTTATTCACAACATAAACAATACACTACACTGAACATACACACATCACATTCATCCACAAAGAATCAATAAACACATGAATGCACTTCTATAACTGGGGAAGAAGCTAATGGAGTGAGGCCACACGTCACTGTTGATGAGACAATAAGTTTGTGTTAAATAGACTTTTTTATTTTGAATCACATATTGCTATGAAATTTTTCATTCAATCCGATTTTATCGTTAATTACCACGTACTACATCTAACATACAACTTTTTTTGGTAGAATTTACGAAAAATAATACTGTTGTAGTAAAAAATTAGACAATTTACTTTGTAATATTGATTTACTCTGTAATATTGATTACAGTGGTGTGTATCATCATTTCTAATAGATATTAGTTTTGATTTTATATAATTAAAAAGTATCAATTTGGAATACCAGCAGCGGTCAAAAAATACTTCATTACTTATTGAAAGCTTACTAAAGCGCACTCAAAGCTTTCAGGTACTTTCTGCTAAAGGTTTGAATCGTTTAATTATTCTGTAAACCAATATTATGATATAAATTAACAGTATTCAATTGTTTAGAGTTTCCCTCATTCACTATCATTGTTCTGGAGTGTTGGTTCAAGAGCTCCAACCCGATTTGGTGGTCGTACTTATTGTTTTCCAAAAGATTCGCTATTGTACGCAGAATAATGACCACATAATTTGCTTCGCAATGGTATGCTCAAATTGTAATGACATATTATAATAGTTTCATAATTGTATTGTGGTTACCTATTGATAAGAAGTACGTTTAAACAGCAGTCATCTAATTTTAAAAAAGGTAAAATTAAATTATGTTGCACGTTTTCATTTATGTAAAACTTGTAACTGAAATAATCAGTTGAGTGGAAGAATTTAGTGATAGGTTAAATCATGTGGTGCTATATTTATTCTTCTTCTTCCATCGTTATGCCCAGCAGAGAAGCGCGAATGAACTTATTTAGCAGATGTGTTTTTCTTCTGTTCCCAAAATCTCTTCATCGTCTCGCTGAGCTCTTTGCTACGTTCTTCTGTCCAAGTGTTCCTTCTTCTTATATACTGGTTGTTGGCACATTGGTGGTTATTGGCCATGCTACTAAATCGACATCTGTCCTCTACATCTACATCTATACTCTGCAATTCACAAATATTGTGGGTGGCAGAGGGTGCTAAGGACCAATCCTAATTCTGTGCATTCCAATCCCGAACAGAACGAGGTAAGAAATAATACATAAAAGTATTACTACGGCATCTTATTTCTTTAATCTTACCCCTCATGTCATTGCGTCATAAATAGGTTGGCGGAAGAATTATTTCATTGCACTCGTAAATTAAACATTTTCGCATATTCTCCAACAAATTCAAACGAAAACGACGTCGTCTGTCTGCCAAACAATTCCAGCCAATCCATGTATCAACTCTGTGACACTTTCGTAAGGACTGTAACTAGCAGTCTCTTCTGTACTTTCTCTAACGTGTCAATCAATCCCGTGCGATACGAATTCCAAACTCCACAACAGTACTATCCAAATGCAGACGCACTAGTGTTTTGTACGCCATTTCCTTTGTATGAGCATTACAACTTCTCAAAATAAGACCTATGAATCGTAGTTAAGAATTAGCTTTGCCTACGACAGAAGTTATGAGCAAGTCCCATTTCATGTTGCTTTGTACTGTTACGCCTAGATACATCAGAGAATCCAGCGTGTCAACAACTGAATTGTTAACTTTGTCCTCGTGAGCCAACGGGGTATTTTTATTACTTATTTGCATTGCCTTGCACTTTTTGCAGTTAAGTGTGATATTGTCTGTGATTCCAATTTCCTGGAGATCCTTTTTGGTTTCAAATATCCAATTGTTTTTTATTTCCATTGAAATGACCAGGTTGAGAATTCTTTTGGTTAGTCTGTTGTAATTCATTCTGATAATATGGCCATAGAATTTAATTCGTCTTTTCCTGAATGTGTTTGATTTTTTTCCGAATGCTGATGTAGTTTGTGTGATTTCCTTTTCATCCAAATTCCTCCAGTACAAAGATTTTTCTTTGAATTTTCCTTTCTTGCTTTTCAATACTCTTTAATCATTGTTCTGCCCCCAATAATCAAAGTTTCCGATGCTTATAATGCCTCCGGTTGGATTACAGTGTTGTAGTGTCTTAACTTGACATTTCGAGATATTGACCGTTTTGTTGCATCAGTTCCAAGTGATTCTATAGGCTTTTTGTAATTTAGATATTTCTCTCCTTGTTTGATTCACGATTTAGTACTGCAGGTTGAATAATTTCTCCTAGATATCGGAGAGATATTGCCAAATCGCGTTTTCATGTGTTGTCCATCTTGGCACCGCGAAGATCCTTTCATTCAGTGGGTTTTAGCATATGAGGTTTGGAGACCACATTTAACTGAAACTTTCATTGAGTTTTCCAAGTTCGTAGACAGTAGCTTAGTTAGGTTAACAAGGGTCCCGGTGCAAATAAATATTGGGGCCTTCTTATTACATGGATGCATCCACGATCCAAACATTAGAATCTCATTTATTATGTCATAACTCGGCAGCTTGATAAAAAAGATGTTCTCATTAATAAGACAGCAAGAAACATTAATGATTGCGGGGCTGAACATTAATTTTTCATGAGTGGCCTGAGACTCTCCATAATTAACCAACCCCTCTCCTTCCACATGAATCCCGCTATGAGAAAATATTCACTTCAAACCACCACAGCGAAACTGTGCCTCAAAATTCCGAGATGATATTTTAGAACAGCTGACCAACAACCCAGTTAAGCTATAATGGGCCATCCTTGAAAGTATCATTACAAAATCTGCAAAGAAAGTAATTGGGTACGATAAAAAGAAAACATACTGGTATGACGAAAATGTTTTTACTCTCATCAGTGCTTAAACGAAAGCCTATCAACACTTCGTTCAAGATCCAACTTCCGTGGCGCAGAAAACACAGTGTCAGGCCCTTAAGTGGAAATGTCAAATAGAAGTAAGGAATTCAAGAATACCTGGTGGCAAAAAAAAAGCCGACGAACTCCAAACACTGTCTAAACGCTAGGGATCTTACGAAATTTTATGCAGGAGTTAAGGAGCTGTATGGACCTACTCGCTGCTCATCTGGCTCACTGAGGCGGTTGATAAAACCACCATCCTTACCGACAGCCAACACATCTTGATGCGCTGGAAAGAGCTCTATAACTCAATCTCGAGCCATAGCTCTACAGCTGCAGATGAATTCCTTAGGCATGTGCCTCAGAAGCCCCCCTCCCCTCCCCACACAACCTTCGATATCAGTTCCACCAACCTTCCAGGAATTTTATAAAGCCCCAAAGAGTCTATATAGTGAGGAAAACTCCTGAACCAGACAAAATTTCGATAGAACTTATTTAATGTGGAGGATTACCCATGAAAACCAGTATATTCCAACCAATTCTTCTCATGTGGGAAACTCAGGATGGTGCCCCATGACAGAAACACCAACACAGTTACCATCTTCAAAAAAGGAGATCGAGGTATCTGTGACCATTATCATAGTAATCTCTCCTCTATCCCTAGCAAGAAATTCTTTTGCTAGGATCCTGCTGAATCATCTCCAAACTATCGCAGAGAGAGTTCTTCCAGAATCTCAATGTGGATTCTGTATTTCAAGGGACATAGTAGACATGATCTCCTGCACCAGATAACTTCATAGAAGTGCAGAGAACAACAAAAGCCTCTCTTTTTGGTGTTCCATGACCTACAGAAAGCCTTTGATACTGTGCCTAGATATGCAATGTGGATGGTCTTAAGACGATATGGCTGCCCAAAACACTCCATTGATGCATGGTTGGTCAGGTTCTTTATCAAACTGATGTCTCTGAAAAAATTCCTTTCACAAATTGTTTAAAACAGGGATGCGTACTTACTCCCACATTCCCCCCCCCCCCAGTATTTGGCAACTATGCTCTATGAAACATCATCTATTCCCAATATAGGCGTCGAGAACAGATATCGATTTGATGGAAGACTATTTAATGCAGCCAGACTCCGTTCATCAAGATTAACTGTCCTCACACATATAGCAGAGATGCAGTACGCAGATGAGAAAGCCTCTGCAGCACATAGTCCTCAACAGATTCAACAATCCGTTAGCCAGTTTCAAGAATGCATATGATCGATTTGGACTGACCGTCAACTACTCGAAAAACTAACCTGCCCCTGGAGCTACCGTCCCAGAATTTGATTTTACACATCACTCTATCAAGTAGAGAACTTCTCCTACTTCGGGAACGTTCTCTCAACACGGTGTACCTCGGAGAAGGATGTACAAAACAGAATTCGCTGAAGCACCTGTAGCTTATGTATATCTATCGCGATGTGTGTTTTTCTGAACAAAGATCTTAAATCAGGAACCAAGTAGCTAGTGTTCCGAGCTGTTGTTGTCTCCAAGTTACTGTACAGATGTGAGACATCGATCCTTTACTCTGCAGGATATTAATAAAATGGAGTGATTTCCCCAGCAGAAACTTCGTTCCCGCGCAAAACCATCTCAGCGGCTGTCACACTTTTCAAGGAGGAGCAGTGAAGTTGGGCAGTAGAAAACGCAACAACCCCTACCACGTGTCTGCCACGCACAATTGCGTCCATCAGTTCGCGGTCTATTATTTTATATCAGGATTGCCCTGATTAACCACCAATGTACACATTAATGACTGTATGTAAGTGAGAAACAAATTCGGAAAAGAGTATTGGCCACGGCAGCGACGATAGTTGTTAAATTACATCTTTGATTACTTCATTGGTAACTTACAACCGTGACGAACGTCTCTCCTTTGTCTGAGTTTCCAATACTGTCCATATTGGAACAGTACTTTTTTCTACGAAAGCCTGGAAAGATATTCACATTCTGATCTACTTGTTCCGTCGATGTTAAGTTGACAAATGCTGTAGAAATGGACCAATTCTACGAGATTGTGAGTACTGAAAAGGACCTTCTGGCTGTTTTTTGTATAGTGTGTGACAGAGAGGTCTACTCAAACAGTTCTGTCTCATCTTATAGAATATAATGTGACGCTTTCGCCAAATTCTAAGCCGCATTTTTATTTTATTAATCATAATGTTAGATTGATTTCCATAAAGATTGGGTGACCACCTACATATTTTTTTATAATTTCCTAAAGGTACGGAAGATACTATGTGAGGATTGTGATTCCATGTGAATATTCAATTTATCTTAGAGCACCGAATACTAAACATTTATTGAGCTGTGCAGGCTTGAAGAATCGTGGCCTTCTCGTGAGGCATTAACCGATAGAACCGATAGCCGCGGTGACAGGGTGTCACCAGCTAACAAAGCACGGGGATGAAGGGTTTTGCAGAGAACACATCATGTACACTTGTGGTGGGCAGTCCACAACAGGAGGTTGCTGCTTCCAGCATGGAAAGCCCGCCACCCGAGCATAGGTCGTTTCCCGAACTTAGGCGAAACTTTCCGGCGGCTGCGATCCAAACGCGGAGCTACTAAGATATCCACGATATCACGTGACATCAGGTGGCCAACCTAAGACCCAATACCAGTGAGCACATAACTAAAATGCTGGAAATTTTCTGTTAAACATGATCTTCAAGACTGCCAAAGGGCCACGGAGATAGAGGAGAGACGAGATTCAATCTGCTGCGGGATACCGGGCCCGACATAAATTCTGTTTCTCGATATAGATTCTGGTGTGGGCCGCGCTGAATTGCTACTCTGGCTGATTTTCTGCTGAGGTCTGATTCATGGTAGTGGCCTCGTGAGACAGGGCTCCCGTACCGTGGGCCATCTAAAATCACCGAAGACATCAGACGCAGAACCACAATTTTAAAGTATTACGACCGAGCCATCTGATTGTGCATTCCTGAAACTGAACCCTTAAACGACTTTGAGATGAAAGATCCATGTTCTAACTTTGTAGCTAAACTAACTGCATAATTTGGCAGAATTATTTGAATTATTTTCTGATAGCATATTTTTATTTGTGGTACCCTTACAAATTAATTTTGAGACTGATTCTAAAGTAACTTACAATTATTTGTTTGCTCATGACGACAAATTGTACCTCTGAGCGTTGGTTTATGATTTTACCTTCTTCTATTAATATCAACGGTAAATTCACTCAGATTTGTAATTGCCAGTCATATCAAATAAATGCCGTATTGTGACAGTTTTCTTGTAATCCCAATATCAACGAGATTCTTGCATAAATCAACATTTGCATTCACTCATAATCAAAATGTATCCCCATTGTTAATCATAAATTTATGATTGATAACCATAAAATATTCGCTAAGGAACCCTCTACTACAAGAACAAGCAGGATTTAGATCAGGGAGAAGTTGTAATGACCAAGTATTCACTCTCACCTTTCGGTATTGAAAATGGGTTTAAGAATAAATCAGTAAGCATGGCTACCTTTTTAGATCTATCAGCTGCCTATGACACTGTTTGGCGAGAAGGACTTCTTCTGAAATTCGTAAGTAGCACCCCATGCCGAAAACTTACAGACCTACTTAGCAACATGTTGAGTAATAGATACTTTCAATATACTCTGATAATGATAGAAGCGGAATGATTAAACTAAATGATGGCTTGTCTCAAGTATCTGTTTTGGCTCCCCTAGTACGTAATTTGTACACTCACGATTTACCAGAAACATCTTCACAAGAATTTATTTACGCTGATGACATCTGTTTGGTGAACCAGAAATGCAACTTTTCTGATGCAGAAACACTTTATCTACTGATCTGGAAACGTTAGGTCTATACTTCAAGAAATAGTTCCTCCATTTAAATCCTAAGAAGACAGTTATATCGACTTTTTATGTACGCAATTGACAAGCGCACTATAAGCCAAAAGTCAAATTCAGAGGCCATATTACTGTAAAGAAAAATATCTGGGTATAATACCAGACAGAACTCTGACTTTCAAGCAGCACCTCTCAAACGTGGCTGCTAAATTAAAAACAAGAAATAACATTCTTCAAAAGCTTGCAGGTTCTTCATGAGGAGCTAATGCTTATGTACATGCTTAGATCCATAGCCTTAGCTCTTCATACTCTGTTGCTGAATACTGCTGCCCGACATGGATCAATAGTGCCCACACGAAGAAGATAGATGTGTAACTCAATCAGCCAATGCGGATAATTACGTGATGCATTCGGAGTACAAACACCTCCCTAGTTCATTAGTCATCTACTTCTTCTCTTCCATCTCCCTAGCTATTTTGCGCGTGATGTATAGGCGTTGGCCTTAGACACTAAGTTATAATTCGTAAAGAATCATTAGGGACGACATTCACAAGTCTGCTCTAAGAAGATGGTTTCCAAACAGGAGCTGCACACTCTCCCTCGGAAGGCAACACTTTCGGTTGTGAGCTCCATTCTAAGCCGGTCAGTTTTCGAATGATGTTCCTTGTACTGACTTTTCCTTTCAGTTCTTGGTAGTGCTTCTTCAAGGATAGAGCATGTTTCAATCTGGCCCCAAATAGTGTTGTTAAACGCATTGTTCAAGTTTCTCACCTCCTGAAATTATATCTGAGTGCATTCTTGCTTTTCTATTATGGAGTTGGAGTTTTCGTTAGATTCATTTTTAGGCAATTTTTCGAGAAAAACTGCCAAATTTTCTAAAGAATTTTTTAAATTTCCTTTCCACTTCCTCAAAACTTTTACTTTGTAGGATTGAGATTAGCTTTGGTGCTGAGCACCCTCTGCCACCCACAATTTTGTGAATTGCAGAGTATATATGCAGATGTAGATAATTTGTCATCAGCATATATAAATCGTCTAGTTCCTAGGTAGCTTGTCCAGGACGGGAAATACACATTATCTTTTGGCATATCATTCTTTTGGCTCTGCGCTCATTTTTCATCTCATTCAGAGTCAAATAACTTCTGTTTTCTAGCTCAAATTTATTAACTAGAAGCCCTTAATTACTTTACACAGTTTATTAGCATTTTCTTAAGATTCAATGAGCTATATATTGCAGGTTGATACATAAATATGATCCAGTAACTAGCTTCTTTTCGTAACCATCCTGAACACTGTGATAGCTTATGTCATCGGTCACCATGTAGGATATTTCTTATCCCTATAAGTATCATATTTCGGCCATGGTACAAAATCCAAAACCTAAATTTATAAATTTTCCTATATGTGTGCACAAATGAAGCAAAAACTATCATTTCAACTAAATTGAACATCGACATGCTGAGGAATTAAAATGTGATCCACTAATATAATTGCTCCATAATAGGCTAAATACATATAATATTGTCTGGTGCAAGCCGTCTCACAGTCGAAATGTTTATCACCGCTAGCCATATATTGGTGACATCTTTAAATCATGAAAACTATAGCAAACTGACATCGTGATTCAACTAGGAATTTTATATCTACTATAGTTTCTATAAATACAAATAAGCAATCCGTTCGCACACACGCCAAACAGAACAACTTCAAATATCGGTTACAAAAAAACTATGTGAACAATATTGTAGCGTGCCTTTGAATCATCCATTACCATAAAAGCTTAATTAATCAGTGACAGATTTAAGGAATGGAAGAAACAAATGATGTGCGCAAACTTTTTAAAAATATTTAACCTAAATTTAGGAGGAGATGAGGAGATCCAGTAAAGTAGAGAAAACAGTTCTATCTGTCTGATTAACCTTACCCAGTCAACATTTATTTGCTAGTTTATGTGTAAAATGCACAAATCTTAAATTAGCAGTATACTAAGTCACAGGCACAGAGTACATATAAATCTGCAACAGACCATATTCTTCTTTCGTAATCATAGACCATATTCTTTTCGTCAGTTTGTTATGGTATCACACAAAAACTATCGAACAGATTTTAATGGTGCTTTCACATTATAAAAGCCTAGGCTCTGACTTAAAATCTTCAGCAAATAGCCTATTTTGTCAGTCACTGAACATTTATGTGTGAATGTGAGAAAATTCAAAAAAAACATTCAACTTTAATAGTTTGCTAAACCTAATACCAGTTTGATTGGTGACAATAACTAGCGGGAATGCTGACTGAAAATATAAGCCTACCTATTCATGATTAATGTTAAATCAGAAGTAATAATATGGCTGAGCTACTATAATATTTAAGATTGAACGCCCTCTTTTCTTAAATATAACTTTCTGATGCAGAAACAGCTGTAAAAATTTAAGTTGTTGAAGTTCACTTGTGGACACAGATTTCTATTGTACTACTCTACTATTTTACCGTCTTTCTTTGGAATGTTAATCTAATTACATCCCCCTCGTTGAGTAATATCAATATATAAAAATGGTTGGATGTAATTTTCATTGTGCCAGCAACGAGGCAATTATCCGTCAAGCGAATGCACAAATTTCAGAGTCTGAAATGTTCGCATGCGAACGATGGCGAAATGCCGTGTCGCTGGCAATATCAACAGTACAGTGCCTTGGAAGGATTTTCTGAACTTTCCTTAATTATTATACGAGGAGGTGCTTACTGGAATTATATTTAATGATTAATTCCATATCTCAATTATATCTAGGGAATTAAGGGGACATTGTATCAATAATATTGAATGAAAGTACATGGGGTACTGCACTTCCACAGTTCATACCCACGAGCCGCCACTGATTAATACACATATCACATGTTTCCTCTTCAGTGTCCAATATTCTTTGGAAGTAGTATTTAACTACTATATACTAATATATTGCATAATTTAAATCAAACTCACAAAAATATATATGTTTCGATTCACTTTTCGCTTCATAGGATTGTATCAGCAGTTTGAATCATCTTAATACTCACAATCATTGAGATAACCTAATTTCACTAGCAGTGCAGTTACAGTAGTGTAACACAACATGAAATTTATGTACCAAACCATAAGCAAGTTGTTTACTCTTTCAACTTGTACAGGATAAATGAATCCTACAGCAAGATTAGTGATAAGATGGGTTTATGATGAGTATTGTCAGTACAGAAGAAAAAGGTATCAAAATTCTGCACTTTTTGGAGAGAGTGATTAGGTGATGTACGAGGAAGTAAAGGAATTGGGTTACAAAACTTTTGTCAGACCATTGCTCGAGTAGTATAGTAGGGACCCACATTTTGAGTATCAAATACAGGTGTTGGAGAGGGTGCAAAAAGGGGCTGCTAGATTTGTTTCTGGAAATTATCGCAGATTGAAATCAGTAACAGATATGATAAAGGAGCTGGAATGGGATTCATTGCAAGACAGGAGGAGGATGAAGATGGTCATGGGAGTGTACAAGGCGTATACTGGCGATGAGGCATGGAAAGATATTGGAGTAGGTATGAAAAGTAGTGCATGGAAGGAAAAAGATGACCATGATCACAAGCTGGCACTCTATTTCAGGCACAACGGTGTGGGAAGATTCTCTGTTTTTGGTAAGGGTAAGTTACCAAGGGAAATGATGAATAATTTACCAAATACGTTGAAAGAATTTAAAGTTAAAATTTGTAGAGGACAAATACAAGTGGGTGCAGGAAATGGGGAAGATGGGTGTTTAGGGAAATTGACAGCGGAGGGTGTGCTCCATTACAATTTAATTAATTAATAATTAAAAGGATCATTGTTAAAAATTTGTTGTTTCTCGGAAGCTTTCACCAGATTCTCGTGTACACTGATGATTTGTACGTGCGACCGAGTGAACACACGTGGTATCTTTGCAATGATTTTACGTCGCATGAAATGGAATACTTTCGCTGGTTTGTTGATACCTGGTTTGTTGTTATATTTAGATCAGGAGAGGTGATTTTAAATGTGAAGTATGTGGTGATTTAGTTTAGTTACTTGTTGTATGGCTCTGACGATTGCTAAATCGATATTAGTAGCAAATAAGATTATGTTCAATATTTATTGACTTACAGAATCTATGTATATAATATAGTAGCTTCAAACATTTAATTTCTTTATTTTATTGTCAGTTTAATGAACATTCTGAGAAAAATTATTAAACTAACAATTATTTTAGGGTTGCCCTTCCCGTAGTTTGTTTTCTAGCAGGCAAAGAAATATCTATATAAGAAAATGAAAGATTTAATATTTCCCTTACCGTATTGATAATAATGAATGAAAAGTAGACCTTAGCCAGTTCCCCCAGTTAAATTTCGGGAAAGGATAGCTTTCGTAAATCGTACAAAAATATAATAACGAGTGGCACTAGTGGTTTCAAAGATACCATATTAATTGAATTTCTCCCATTCATCATTAATGTTTCCTGAATTGTCTAAAATGTACTTTCCCCATTTTTCAACTTATGATTTAATATTACCGTTCTTTATCCTTCCATCTTCATCCTGTTCCTACCAAATTTAATATTAATGGAACTTTAAAATGAATTTATAATTATTGCAAGAAATAATTTAACTGGTAGACTATCAAAGAAATGTTGGCGGGGTAGTGCTTTACAGTTCTGTTCATCTGATTTTCCCTGAATCCTTCTGAAAGGAGTATTCATCTTTTAAACAATCATGAAATCTTCTGAATTAGTAACAAATTCAAGATGTGGTAGAAACAAATGATGTGGATAAATGTTTAACATGACGGTAGTGAGTACATGTAATGTTCAATGTATTGAATTAAATCACGATGGTGCACATGCTCCAGTGGCATCATCTATTTATCTCTTTCTTTTTTATTACTATTACTAGCTGCCCTGGCAATGCTTCACTATTGCTGGACTTGAGTAGGCACATAGATTAAATGAAAAAATATTTACATATAAATTTTAAACTGCTGTTTCATTCATTTTCAGTTGGAAAGGGTGAGAGGGTATGCGCTTTGGAAAACATATGAATTCTTGTAGAACTCGACTAAATAAATCGAAAATAAATAATATAATTTTTGATATCTCGCTTTGTTTTCGAGTTTTAGCATGTTAAAAATCAGTTATAGGTAGTCTATTACTCCATGTACTTTTGGTGACGTTTCTTCTGGCCCAGGCCGTATTTCAACAATAATAACATTCAATAGGAGAAAGTAAAACATGTATAGGTAATTTCCACCGCGAATATATAGTGAAATTGGGAATTTTTATTCAGGTCCAGGCCGGATCTCACCCTAACCTCCTCACTTTTGACATACAATATGTCAAGAACTAAGCTAGATATCGAGAAAATGTATCGTTTGTTTTTTATTTGTCTCGTCGAGTTACATTATGGGGAAGAGGGTGGATTTTTAAATATTGTTTTTTGACAGGAACCATTTTCGACATCCCCTCGACAATTCACCATAGCTTCGCCGTAATCGGACGAACGGTTTGCGGGTTTGTTTAAATTATGGGGTGTTATGGGGAAGAGGGGGTAATTAAGGTGGTGGAAAGAGAGGAGAGGGATTGGGTTTTTGTGAAATTAATGTGTACAGTATTTCTCTCTCATTTTTAAAGTAGAAGTGGACAAATTCTTATCTAAATCGGATAAAAAATGTGGTTTGCCTAAATTATGGGATGAACACGTAATGGGGTTGGAAAGGGGGAGAGGGGATGAATATTCAGAAACCATACGTAGACAGTATTTTTCTATTTGTTTTAAAGTATAAGTGTACAAATTCTTATCAAAATCGGATAAAAAATGTGGTTTGCCTAAATTATGGGGTAAAAACGTAATGGGGGTGGAAAGGGGGAGAGGGGATAAATATTCAGAAACCATAAGTATGCAGTATTTTTCTGTTTGTTTTAAAGTATTCTTATCTAAATCGGATAAAAAATGTGGTTTCTTTAAATTATTGGGTAAAAACGTAATGGGGGTGGAAAGGGGGAGAGGGGATGAATATTCGGAAACCATATGTTGGCAGTATTTTTCTGTTTGTTTTAAAGTATAAGTGTACAAATTCCTATCTAAATCGGATAAAAATGTGGTATTGTCTAAATTATGGGGTGAAAAAATTATGGGGGTGGAAAGGGGCGAGGGTATTAATATCGGAAACCGTATGTTGGCAGTATTTTTCTGTTTGTTTTAAAGTTTAAGTGTACAAATCGGATAAAAAATGTGGTTTGGCCTAAATTATGGGGTGTTATGGGGAATAGGGGGTGACTTTTGGAATTTTTTTTTTTCGCAGGAATCTTCGCAGACGCACACTCAAAAACTCTCCAAAGATTCATTGCAATCTGATAAATGGTATAGGAATGCATAGAAGACGAACAAACCCACAAACAAACATTGATTTTTATATATAACACTAGCTTACCCGGCAATGCTTCACTATTGCTGGACTTGAGTAGGCACATAGATTAAATGAAAAAATATTTACATATAAATTTTAAACTGCTGTTTCATTCATTTTCAGTTGGAAAGGGTGAGAGGGGATGCACTTTGGAAAACATATGCAGGCAGTATTTTTCTGTTTGTTTCAAAGTATAAGTGTGCAAATTCCCATTGAAATCTGATGAAATATGTGGTTTTGTCTAAATTCTAGGGAGGAGGGGTGGGTTTTTTTAATTTTTTTTTGACAGTAACCTTCTCTGTCATCCCGTCGAAAACTCACCAAAGCTTCACTGTAATCGGAAGAACGGTTTTGCTAGTTTGTTTAAATTATGGGGTGTTATGGGGAAGAGGGGGTAATTAAGGTGGTGGAAAGAGAGGAGAGGGATTGGGTTTTTGTGAAATTAATGTGTACAGTATTTCTCACTCCTTTTTAAAGTATAAGTGTACAAATTCTTATCTAAATCGGATAAAAAATGTGGTTTGCCTAAATTATGGGGTAAAAACGTAATGGGGTTGGAAAGGGGAGAGGGGATGAATATTCGGAAACCATACGTAGGCTGTATTTTTCTGTTTGTTTTAAAGTATAAGTGTACAAATTCTTATCTAAATCGGATAAGAAATGTGGTTTGCCTAAATTATGGGGTAAAAACATAATGGGGTTGGAAAGGGGGAGAGGGATGAATATTCGGAAACCATACGTAGGCTGTATTTTTCTGTTTGTTTTAAAGTATAAGTGTACAAATTCTTATCTAAATCCGATAAAAAATGTGGTTTGCCTAAATTATGGGGTGAAAACGTAATGGGGTTGGAAAGGGGGAGAGGGGATGAATATTCGGGAACCATACGTAGGCAGTATTTTATGTTTGTTTTAAAGTATAAGTGTACAAATTCTTATCTAAATCGGATAAAATATGTGGTTTGCCTAAATTATGGGGTGAAAAACGTAATGGGGGTGGAAAGGGGGAGAGGGGATGAATATTCGGAAAAAATTTGTTGGCAGTATTTTTCTGTTTGTTTTAAAGGATAAGTGTACAAATTCCTATCTAAAACGGATAAAAAAATGTGGTTTCCCCAAATTATGAGGTAAAAACGTAATGGGGGTGGAAAGGGGGAGAGGGGATGAATATTCGGAAACAATATGTAGGCTGTATTTTTCTGTTTTTTTTTTAAGTATAAGTGTACAAATTCTTATCTAAATCGGATAAAAAATGTGGATTGCCTAAATTATGGGGTGAAAAGGTAATGGGGTTGGAAAGGGGGAGAGGGGATGAATATTCGGAAACCATACGTAGGCAGTATTTTTTCTGTTAGTTTTAAAGTATAAGTGTACAAATTCTTATCCAAATCGGATAAAAAATGTGGTTTGCCTAAATTATGGGGTAAAAACGTAATGGGGTTGTAAAGGGGGAGAGGGGATGAATATTCGGAAACCATACGTAGGCAGTATTTTTCTGTTAGTTTTAAAGTATAAGTGTACAAATTCTTATCCAAATCGGATAAAAAATGTGGTTTGCCTAAATTATGGGGTGAAAACGTAATGGGGTTGGAAAGGGGGAGAGGGGATGAATATTCGGGAACCATACGTAGGCAGTATTTTTCTGTTTGTTTTAAAGTAAAAGTGTACAAATTCTTATCTAAATCGGATAAAAAAGTGGTTTGTCTAAATTATGGGGTGAAAACGTAATGGGGTTGGAAAGGGGGAGAGGGGATGAATATTCGGAAACCATTCGTAGGCAGTATTTTTCTGTTAGTTTTAAAGTATAAGTGTACAAATTCTTATCCAAATCGGATAAAAAATGTGGTTTGCCTAAATTATGGGGTGAAAACGTAATGGGGTTGGAAAGGGGGAGAGGGGATGAATATTCGGGAACCATACGTAGGCAGTATTTTTCTGTTTGTTTTAAAGTAAAAGTGTACAAATTCTTATCTAAATCGGATAAAAAAGTGGTTTGCCTAAATTATGGGGTGAAAACGTAATGGGGTTGGAAAGGGGGAGAGGGGATGAATATTCGGGAACCATATGTTGGCAGTATTTTTCTGTTTGTTTTAAAGTATAAGTGTACAAATTCCTATCTAAATCGGATAAAAAATGTGGTATTGCCTAAAGTATGGGGGTGGATATGGGGCGAGGGGATTAATATTCGGAAACCGTATGTAGGCAATATTTTTATGTTTGTTTTAAAGTATAAGTGTACAAATTCCTATCTAAATCGGATAAAAATGTGGTTTTGCCTAAACTATGGGGTGTTATGGGGAATAGGGGGCGACTTTTTGGAATTTTTTTTTCGCAGGAACCTTCGCAGGCGCACACTCGAAAACTCTCCAAAGTTTCATTGCAATCTGATAAATGGTACAGGAACGCATAGAAGACGAACATACAAACAAACGAACATTGATTTTTATATATAAAACAAGATTATCACATATACTTTGAGTATTAAATTCCTCCACCCATCTACTTGTACCATTTACGATTTTTAACATTATTTCCCTCAGCAGTAGTGGAGATTGTGATTGTATGAGCAATTGGTATTATAATACTGCATAAGTGAAATGCAAGACATTGCTGGAAATACTTTCTGAAGTAGTTCTGGTTGTTTCATATGGGTCTGGTGTGAATTGCCACTTAATTACTACTTGAAAATATTATGCCTTGCGATTGACTACAGCAGTATTATGATGTGATTAGTCAGCATGGTGGAATGTTGTAGATGGGGAATTCTGATCTCTGGTAGAACCATGTTCAATTGCAGGTGTGTAGTTTAAGTCTGAAAATTTCAGATTAATACTTTTATCCCATTTCAGATTTATATATATATATGTGTGTGTTTTCTTGCTATCATCTGTCAAAAGTGTTTTCTCCTTTCATTTTTCTAGTTAGAATATTTTATTCATTGTTAAACTTGGCAATACCGAGCGTGGTGGTGTAACGGATAGCGTTCTGGCCTCGCATTCGGGAGGACGGCGGTTCGAATCCCTGTCCGGGCATCCAGATTTGGGTTTTCCATGGTTTCCCCAAATCACTCCAAGCGAATGCAGGGATGCTTCCTTCAAAAGGCCATGGCCGAATTCCTTCCCTTTCCTTGCCCCCATCCTTTCCCGTCTCTAAAGACCACGTTGTTAAAAAGGGACGTTAAACTGTTACAAAAAAAAAAAAAAAAAACTTGGCAATTTTACTTTTTTGCAAGAAATTATTTTAAAGTAACTTCTTTCTTTGCAGTATTGTACAACATATGGAAATTCCTTCCTTTCTTTCCTTCAAAATTTTTACAGTTAATATTTATTTTAAAACAGATTGAAACCTCCTTTCTGCCAACCTTTGTGTTGTTTGGGAATTTCAAAGGTGTGTAACCTTTTCCTTCATATCTTGTATATTCCTTTGGGGAGGTGTTGGTTGATTTAAGTATTATTCTTCTTGTAAAATATGTGTTTTTGACTAATAAATGGGAGAACATTCAAATGGTTATTCGGGAGAGTATTCAAATCTTTGTTACAATGCTAATTGATATGATAAGCAATGTGTTCAGTTCTTATCTGTATTCTAAGCTCGCTTTATCTTATAGAGCAGGCAGCTTTGATCAAGTTATTTATTATCTGTTCCATGGCACCAGTAACATACTGCTTTAGCATCTCATACTTCGTCATCTGTAATTTTGTTAGGAGGACAATGATGTGGAGAATGGAAGGGGTATCTAGAAGGAGAGAAAGGTTTACTTGAGATTAAGCCTATGTGCTGTCTGTTATAGTATGAAAGAATGGTACAAGTACAGTAGAGTTATCGTATTTTAATATACTTCCTGTTGTTATTTTAATAAGTATTCTTCCCAAGTCTTGGGGCGAAACTTCAATACAAACTTAATCTTTAAACATTTGAGTGATGATAAACTTTCATATAATTCATTGATCTTTATTTCTGTTACAATTTATTGAGATGTATACGAATATTACAAAGGTCCTCAGCAAGCAGTAACTAGATATCCGCAACTCAAAAGTGCACACTAAAACTTCTCGCTCACTGGCTGGTTCTTGTTACACTTGTTGTTGCTATGGGTACCAATTCCTTTTATAATTTCTCCATGTTATACCACAGATTCAAGGTGGAAACAGTTCAAGGAGATAATAAGAAGGGGAGAAAAAAATATTTATTTCTAAACAAAGCATAAAGAGAAGTAGAGAACCTACATACTATAATAGGTAGGTGAGGAAGTTAAACAGGTTGATAAGAACATAACAGAGTTATGAGACAGCTGGGTAGTAGGGAATATTTGAAACAACTAAACAATGAATTAATAATAGCAAAGAAGGTGACTAAACATGGATTTATGAAGATATTATCAGCACAAGGGAACCACTGACTGTTGCATCTAGAAATTTCTATGGCTGTGTTAGAAAAGTGAGGGTAAGGGAGGGTGTTGAGACAATTATAGATAAGGATGGAGGAGAAGTTACTGAGGATGAGGCAGAGAGGCCATTGGGGACAATGAGACAGAAATGGGACGGTGTAAATTGGAGAATGAGCTTGACAACACAATTAGAAATCAGCAGACCAAAAAATAAGGTCTGGTGTAGATAATATTACTACAGATGTCTTAAAGCTAGCAGCATGTGACTTTGTACCTTATCTTCAAACATTTATATTAAATTTCGATACTTGCTGCTTACCACAGGACTGGAAAAGTGAGACAGTAGTACTGGTATATAAAGGAGGGGTGAGAAATAGAGTCAATAAATATTGGCCAATTTGTTTTACATCAGTGGTAGGTAAACTAATGGAGAGATTGATGTGCAACAACATCTGTAATATATGTGAGGAGCGTAAGTGGTTTTCAGGTTGGCTAAATGGCTTTAGGCTAGGCTATTCATGCGAATCTCAGTTAGTAGAATATATGCAAGATATTTCAGATAAAATGGACAAGGGATGCCAGATTGATGGTGTTGCACTAGATCTTTCAAAGTGTCTTTGACAGATGGAGCCATAAAATGGTGATAAATAAAGTAAAACCTATTAAAGTTGATGAGAAAGTGGTTTGCTGCGTAGAAGAATTATTTGAAGGTAGGAAATACAGTATCAAAAGAAGTGGAAGTAAAAATGGGAGTGCCACAGGATAGTATATTGGGACCATTGCTATTCATTATTGGGACCATTGCTATTCATTATACTAGTGAATGATTGTGTTTATTGTTCGCTATCAAAAGTGAGGTTGTTTGTAGATGACTATGCTATATAAAAGGATCCAAATGGTAGAGGACTGTAAACAGCTCCAGGGTGATCTGGACAGGATATCTAATTGGGTTGATAAACATGTGATGAAGATAAATGCAAAGAAGAGTCAGCTTATTAGATACACAAATAAAAAACTAAAGTTTGATTATGATTATAAGGTGGGAAAAGAATTGCTTGCTGAAGACGTGAAATGTAAATATCTTGGCATGACATTTGATAGCAAGCTCACCTGGGCAGGACACATTGGATAGGTTGTAGGAAAAGGTTTCTAAATCATTCACCTTCACTTGTTGGAGAAACTGATGAGGGGATGAACGGGAGAAGTATAGGAATTGGGTTACAAAACTTTGGCTAGACCATTGCTTGAATGTGGTGGTGGTGTATGGGACCCACATTTTGGGTATCAAATACAGGAGTTGGAGGGTCTGCAAAGAAGGGCTGCTAGATTTGTCTCTGCAAATTACTGTAGGATACAATCAATAACAGATATGATAAAAGTGTTGGAATGGGATTCATTGGAAGACAGAAGGAGGGTGAAGAGAGTCACGGGTGTGTGTGTGCAAGGCATATATTGGTGATGAGACATGGAAATATATTGATGTAAGAATTAAAAGTAGTTCATGGAAGGGAAAAGATGACCATGACAACAAGCTGGCACTCAGTTTCGGGCACAAGGGTGTGGGCGATTTTCCTTTCACGTAGGTAAAGGCGTCATGGATTGGGATAAGTTACCAAGAGAATTATGAATTATTTACCAAAAACGTTGAAATATTTTAAAGTTGAAATTTGTAGAGGAAAAAAGTAGATGTGTACAAGAAAGGGGAAAATGGGTGTGTGGGAAAATTTCCACCAGAGTGTGCGCTCCATCACAATTAGATTAAATATGAAATGTTAATTTGATTTTCCTACCTACACGATTGACTCATATTCTAAGTCAATCATCTAAGTAGTGTCTGAAGTAAGTTATAGGGATGGGGGACATGCTTCAAGCACACTGTAATAATGATATTTACCAAGCATTTGCTGTCAGTTAGCTGGTGCACTGGATAAACTTTCCGTATCTGGAAATTTTACATGCCCTACATCTTGTCTTAATATCTAATGTGTAATACTTGTCATTGTTCCTATGTCTACAGTGAACTGTCATTCAAGATGAATAGTCACAGGCATTAGTCTTGAGGGGATTCTTAATCATCAATGCCATATCAGTCACCACAGCAAAGATTTAGTTTTATGTGCAGTCATGTCCTACATGAAAATATAGAAATACGTTAGATGTCTTTTTCTTACTTTTCAATTATAATCTGGATCAGTCAATCTTAATGATTTCAACCAACATAATAGGTCTATTTGTGGGAAAATTTGGGTGGGGGCAGTGTTTCTAATCTCTTGAAACACAAAATTCAGTAGTTTTTTTAAAATAAATGTTTAATAATTCAGAAGTACTTTTCACTCTTAAAATTACAATGAATGTAAAATGACTTCTGGTAATGTAATCTGGGGGCCACTTTTCCAGCAGTTATCCATTATCTTGTATTTTTATACAAGTAAATTCTGTTTTTTGCTTATGTTTGGAGCCAAATTGGATTCTGTATGATTGGAGTGAACTGTGCTAAGTTATTGGTTTTCTCTTAATTTTGGTGTTCTGAATCCTAGCAAATTTTCTTATATAGAAACAGAATTAGCAATTGTTATATGCTACTTATAATTTCTATAGGAATAAATGGTTTAATCCTAGATGCCGATACTGTAAACACTTTCTACTGATATGATTGTTGTTACGGAGATCATATCAACCTAATCTTCTGATTTCTTCCGAAGGGTTGTGTTAGGTTGAAATGCGGTCTGGAGCATTGAGGGGGGAAAAATCATTACAGCCATAGAAATTCACTGATTTCGTATGGTGAACACAATTGATTCCCCTTGGAAATATTGTGCTATTGTAAATTTCTTGTGGCTTTTGTAATGGAGAGAAGCTGAAATATCAAGAACATGTTACAACAAAGGAATTAACAAATACTTAGAGACCTGTAGCGTAGCGGTATTGCGATATACAACTAAAATTAATAAAGTTTACTTTTCTTGCTTAAAATACTTTTATTTGTTTCCTGTTTCTTCTCCTAACATGTGGCTATTTATATGTTTCAGGAAGGATGATTTAATATTTCATTTCTTACCATGGCTTCTTTATTAAAAAAAGGAAATGGCCCTGCATCTGAAATGTCTAATACTTCATTTGTGTGTGGAGCAGTAAGGTTAAAAGCACAACAAGACTTGTTAGAAAAGTCTTTGGTCTCAGTTTTAAACAGTATGAAACAAGTAGATAATGATCTTGCTTGTAACACTGAAAAGTACACTAATGAACTGGAAGCAAAGAGGTGACTTGCAGCATTGTTTACTAACCTTTGTGCTCTGTTTAAATATTCAGCGTCTGTAGTTGTTTTGCTTCTTCATAGATTGGAGGATGCAAAGAAGTTACAAGATTCAGTTCTAAAAGTTGTAAACAATTTAACACAACTCAAGTTGGACATAAGTGATGAAGACAGAATACGAAACCTTAGTATGTATCATATATTTTTAAATTATTCCTGTTGCAGCTTACCTTATAGTATATAAAACTTTATTTTTCTTTCTAGATCTCAGACGCTTTCAATCATTGTTGGCAGATGTGGGTAATCATCTTGCAAGTCTCAAAAACATGAACAGTAAAATGTAGGTATTCCTGAATATGTCTACAGTTCTTTATTTCTTAATCTTAATCTGACTGGTATTAGTACAAAAAAAGTAACTATAACAGATACATATGAGATTAGAAATTTCTGTTAATCTAAGTTGTTCCTGTTTGTTAATTGGCTGTATATTGTGTTTAAATCATTATTTACTTTTGTAATATATGGTTCATAATGTTGTCTAATGCTGCTGTTTGATTAAGCATGTATATTACATTTGTTTGCTATTATTGTTTTGTAATTTACACATCATTATATATTGGGTTTGATAGAAAAGTATAGTTAGTGATTGAAAATATAATTATAGCACAAATGAAGAAGAGAAATGAACCAATTTTTACCACAGATGATGAAGCAGCTGTTTCTCTCTCTCTTTCATTTACACTAAACATGTATAAGAGAGAATTCAAATGATTCTCAAACTTTTTATAGCCAATGTTTTTTACCAAGCATAGCAGGTGAGCGGTATCACTCGGGTCTTGCATTCAGGAGGATGCGGGTTTGAATCCCCATCTGGCCATCCAGATTTGGCTTTTGCATTGCTTCCCCAAATCACTCCAGGCAAATGCCAGGATGGTTCATCTAAAAGGTCATGGTCAAATTCCTTCCTGGCTCTAATGACTCCGGCTTCAACAAGGCGTAATGCTGTACAAAAAATAATCGGTTTTGTGAATATCTTATGTTGTAACTCTTTTACTCGTCTAGCTCTGTTAACATTGAGACCGATATTCTATATCTTGCATGTCAAACTTTAATATACATTACAACATCTAGTTGTAAAATTTGAAGCTTTTTAAAGTTTGCTGTGTGACATGCAATGCACCATTGGCATTCTTTGGAGACCATCAGACATGTTAAGAACAGATTTTGATCCCCCAAGTATATGTTGAAGGGTACTTATTCCACATGTCTGTGCTACAATTATTTCTTCAAAATGAATCCTATTTTTCGATAAATTTGAAATTTGCATGAAAAAAAATAAATGAATAGTGTTTAAATAATAAGATTGTTAACTAACAATTTAAATCGTTAGCGTGGTCTATGCCAGTGGTCCGCAACCTTTTCCATCTCGCGGCACACCATAAGGTTATCCATAAATCTCGCGGCACACCTTACCGAACGGTTTGAGGGGAAAAAAAGTGCTCACTACATGAATTTTTTTGCATATACGGCCCCCTGTAATACGTAAAAAATGTATAAAATTAATAATCAGGCAGTTTTATATTACTATTAAAGTAAATAATCGTGCACATACCTTCAATGTAACACTTGTACCTGCCTAACTGCACACAGGTGGCTGATCTGTGGAGAAATCGTTGATAATGCAAGCCTCATTTCTTCATCTACGGATTTGAGTATTTCCAAGGGGAAATCTCAGTCAACGTCGAGAAGCCCAATTCACATGAATATGTAGTTGGAAATGGCAACAACATATTAACTGCCATGACGGTGATAGCGGTATATTCATTCCTTATTGTTAGCCAATATGTATCTACAGGAACTTCGAGAAGTTTTAGTTTCAGCTCTGTCAGCTTTTAAATCTGCGAGTTCTTCTACAATATTAATTGAAAGATGTTTCGAATTTTAAACAAATGGATCACGAACCCAGTCAAAATTATTATTATTATTTTTTTTTAACTGCTTAATGTCTCTTAACAGAGAGGTCTTTAGAGACGGGAAAGGATGGTGGGCAAGGAATGGGAAGGAATTCGGCCATGGTCTATTGAAGGAAACATCCTGGCATTTGCCTGGAGTGATTTGGGAAACCATGGAAAACCAAAATCTGGATGCCCGGATGCCGTCCTCCGGAATGCGAGGCCAGAACGCTAGCCGTTACACCACCATGCTCGGTCTCTGTAATTAAGTCCACCACCATTTTATTACCATTGTCAGGTGACCATACAGTCAGGAACATCTCACATGACCCATTTTCAATCCTTCGTAACCTCAAATCCAGCTTATTCTCAAATCCAATAAGAACATTTTCATTCCTACCTTGCATTTTGATGTTCAGCTCATTCAAATGTACGAAAATGTCGGAAAGATATGCCAACTTACATACCCATTTGTCTTCTGCGAATAAATCCATGTACTTATATCATTCAACAATGCCTAGACCTCTTTTCTAAGTTCAAATAGTCACGTTAATACCTGGTTCAACGCTAATACCTGGTTCAACGCTTTCACCAGTTGCACTCATAGACGGAACATCCCGCTCAAGGAATTTGTCTATCTTAAGTAATAAAATAGTCTGCTAATTGTAATAGAAAATATCAAGACAAACTACTAACACAGTTTAGAATTTTGTCAAATGTAATGCCAAGATATTTACATTTCAAGTCTTCAGCAAGCGATTCTTTCCCCATCTTTTATTCATAATTAACCTTTTGTTTTTTATTTGTGTATCTAATAAGCTGACTCTTCTTTGTATTTATCTTCATCCCATGTTTACCAACCCAACTAGATATCCTGTCCAGATCACCCTGCAACTGTTTACAATCTTCTATTATTTTGATTCTTTTATATAGCATTATGTCATCTGCAAACAATCTAATTTCAGATAGTAAACAATCAACACAATTATTCATTAGAATAATGAATAGCAAAGGTCCCAATACGCTACCCTGTGGCACACCCATTTTTACTTCCACTTCTTTTGATACTACATTTCCTACCCTAACTTTCTGTTTTCTATCTTTTAAAAATTCTTCTACCCAGCAAATCACTTTCTCATCCACTCCAATGGTTTTTACCTCATTTACTACCATTTTATGGCTCACTCTGTCAAACGCCTTCGACAGACCTAGTGCTACACTATCAATTTAGCCTCCCTTGTCTATTTCATCTGAAATATTTTGCATATATCCCACCAACTGAGATTTGCACGAATATCCTTGCCTGAACCCATGTTGCCTGCTTGGAAACCACTTACATACCTCACATATATTTCTGATGTGGTTGCATATCAATCTTTCCATTAATTTACCTACCACTGTTGTCACACTGATTGGCCTGTAATTCTCAACTCTATTTCTCACCCCTCCTTTATGTACCGGTACTACTATTGCACTTTTCCAGTCCTGTGGTAAGCAGCAAGTATCCAGATTCAATTTAAATAATATTTCAAGATAAGGTACAATGTCACATCCGGCTATCTTTAAGATATCGGTAGCAATATTATCTTCACCAGCCCCTTTATGTTTTTTCAGCTTT
Organism: Vandiemenella viatica; assembly: GCA_031002005.1. Taxonomy (NCBI): domain Eukaryota; kingdom Metazoa; phylum Arthropoda; class Insecta; order Orthoptera; family Morabidae; genus Vandiemenella; species Vandiemenella viatica. The sequence goes on from JARYHS010009186.1 coordinate 21,436,963, forward strand.
CTTATTTCCTTCATGATGAATTTCAAATTTTTTACTATCGTTATTTCTAATTGTGTTGTTAAGCTCGTTCTCCGAATTAGACCCTCCCGTTTCTGACTCATTGTCCCTAATGCTTTCAGTGAATCAGTTACTTAAAATCTCTGCCTTTTTCAAATTGTCAGTAATTTCTTCTCCATTCGTATATATAAGTGTCTCTACACCCTCCCTTCCCCTCAGTTTCCTGATATAGCCATAGAAATTTCTAGATCAATCAGTCAATGGTTCTCCTGCACTGACAATACACTTCATAAACTCATCTTTAGCCACTTTCTTTGCTGTTATTAAGTCCTTGTTTAAATGTTTTATATATTCCCTACTACCCTGCTGTCTCTTAACTCTGTTATGTTATTTTCTGACTAACCTCTTTAACCTCCTCACTTCCCTATTATAGTAGATAGGTTCTCTACTTCTCTTTATTTTCTGCCTTGGAATAAATTTTTCTTCCCCCTTTCTTATTATGTCCTTGAAATCTTCCCACCTTGACTCTACTGTACTTGTGCCTTCCTTCCATTTGCTGAATTGTTCTCTGAAATATCTCTTCAAATTTGAAACCTGTGCATTTTTATAATTGTACCTATTTCCCCCCCTTCAATTTTGGCTGCTGGTTTACTGAATCCTCTAATATCTATCAGAACCGCTTCATGATCACTTATTCCTTCAGTTACTTGATACCCCACAAGGTTTTCATCGGGCTTAATTAGAAATATATCCAAAATATTTTGTCCCCTAGTGTTTTCTTCAACCACTTGTGTAAATCCTCCATCCCTTATTAAGATATTTGCAAATCTTTGTTTCCTTGTGTTATTTATCTTATTTCCTTCCCAGTTTACACCTGGTAAATTTAAATCCCCACCAATAATGATCATTCTATTCTCACCTCTGAAATCTAAGTATGAATTTAATTTCTCCCAAAGAGCCTCATCTTCTTCTGTCATTCTTCCACTGCGGTAAACAGCCAACACTCTGATTTTTTCTTTTTATTACCTCAGAAATCTACCCCAAGTAACTCATTATCTTCATCTATGAACTCCAGTGAACTGTGGTAGCTTTTGCTAACTAGTATGAAAACTCCAATTGCTCCTCTAACTCTGTGGTACACTCTGTAACTATCAGGAAAAAACTCACTGTCTAGTACTTCTTCTTTTAACCAACTCTCTACCCCAATTATTACTTGTGGTTCACGTATCTCTATTAAGTTTGCAGATTCGATTACTTTGTTCATTATACTTCTACAGTTTACCATTAACACCCTTACTACTGGCTTTACATTTTCAGAATTTATCACCTCTTTTCCAGTTTTACCCCAGTCAGTTATTGTTTCAGCCACTTCATCTATTTCTTTACCGAGTGTGGTGGTGTAATGGCTAGCGTTCTGGCCTCGCATTCGGGAGGACGGCGGTTCGAATCCCCGTCCGGGCATCCAGATTTGGGTTTTCCATGGTTTCCCCAAATCACTCCAGGTGAATGCTGGGATGCTTCCTTCAAAAGGCCATGGCCGAATTCCTTCCCATTCCTTGCCCCCCATCCTTTTCCGTCTCTAAAGACCTAGTTGTTATAGGAGACGTTAAGCAGTTAAAAAAAAATCTATTTCTTTAACATCTGTGACTTTTCCCATTGTGAATCTGCCATCAGTATCACTTTGATAATCTATTTTTATCCCTTCACCAGCAGCCCCTAACCTAAAAACGGCACAGTCCTGAACCCAAACTTCACTGGAAATGGGCTCCATCACTGCTTTAGCTAACAACTCAGAAAGGACTCCCTTCACATTTCTTTTTAGTAAAGACAATGAGAAACAAACATCAGTAATGTTCCTGAAAATACATCTTTCTTCTGTGAGCTGTGCACCACATCAAGAGTGCTGTATGATTGGGCAGAATACGGGTGGATATAGTTGATGCATGATTAAAAGAATGTATTTTAAACCAGTGGCATAGCTAGGGGTGGGGGGCGGTCCGCCCTGGGTGTCACCCGTTTGGGGGGTGACACCCACATTTCAAAAATAGTAATCAAAATTAGTGTTATACAAAAAAAAATATTTTTTTGATAGTCTTTTTTTGGTGTCGAAATGCTTCTACTTTTATTGTTTTGAATATTTAAGTTGATGTAGTGTTTTTTCAAAAGTGATCCAGGGGGCTCTTTCATTACAATAGGGTATAATTACTGGCAACACCGCGCGCTTAAACAAAGAAAGCAGCGTAGCTCTGTAGCTCCAACAATTGCAGGAAATCATTGTGCTAGCCGTCCGTCACTGTTGTTTGGTACTTTGGTTTTGTAGTAGCGGCGGTGTATATAATGAAAGTTTTCTTGTATAAAGCTAGGAAGTTTTGAAATTAAAGGGTATATATCTAAAATTGCTAAAATCATGGTAATTAGATGGTTAAATTGTAAATCCACAAAATTATTTAAAGAAAAATTACACGAATCCTATTAATGAAGGAATACATGCTTCCACTTCCATTATCCAGTTATCAATTAAACTCAGACATTTTAAGCGTGGCATGAAATTCATTTTTTTTTTTAATTGTTTTGCTTATTTAGAACTCCATTAGCTTTCATGCTAAGATTCACATGTGCCTTTAAGTATTTTCTAGTAATTTTTGAATTTATCATCTGACAGATTCGTGTTGGATAAATTTAGTACATTTCGCGTTATCCGATTTGCACTATGCTTACCTACCTTCAGTCGACAGTGCACCTATACTCGACATGAAATCTCATCATGTAGGAATTTATGCAAACAAGATGATTCAGAAAACTGTGCATTAAACTAGCAATACTGTCAGGTTTCAAGTCAATCCAAACGGATCCAAGTGTTCGCTGAGGGTATCGTGTCGTTAGTAATCAGTTTTTGTAGAGCATGTGTTTAAAACAGTCAGAACCGCATATCTTTCTAGCGAAATCGTAACATTAGTAAGCACTTAAATTCTAGGTTCATGTAATTTTGCTATGCTTTGTACGGACCAAGAATATGCAAATATGATCGCGTTGAAAAAAATATGCATATGATTCTCTAAGAATTTTCCATCATAAATTTAGAGAAGAAGAACATTTCTATTATGGGTAAACCCTCTGTGGAATACAGGTGCCTAAATTCTTGCGGGTTCCTTAAATCAACAGGTATGTCGAACTTCTGTTCCTCAACAAGAATTGAGCTTTAATCATAAACTGAACGAACATTGAAACCGTTTACAACATTTTTATTTATACGCTACAGAGCGGCGGTAGAAATCTAAAATTTACACGTGGAGATAGTCTTCGAGACATGCAATGTTATATTTAGGAGTCTGTAGCTACGTGTATCTTAGGGGGTAGTAAAATACTTCACTTGTGAAGTACTTCATGTAAAGACAGATGATATCGCAAAGGCATGTTCTTATATTACCTAACGCGTTGCTTTTTTTTAATTACGTTGTTTTTATATTTCATTCTTCTACTTTTATGAAGGGATTTAAGGAAGAGTTGCTTCTCTGACTATACAGTATCCCCTAGGGTCTCACGACTTGTGGGACCTGGATCCTGGGTTTTCACCGATGTGACACCATCAGGGTATGGAATTGCTTCTACTAAGACCAAGCCACTTCTGTTAACTTTCCTCCCGATATCCCTTGGTCCTGCAAATAGCAAGGTTGCGAAGGCATTTAAAAACAGCTTGTGCTAACGTTTCAGTAACAAATAATTTGGTAGTTTTCGACTTTTTTAAACTTATAGCGGAATCCTATGGTCGCCCTATGGAGGAAATTAAAAACTCAACACGCATACAGGAATGGTAGAATTTTAGGAAACTTTGAAGATATATCCAGGGTCATACCCAAACTTTTAGATACAGTTGTCAGTGAGAAATTCACCACTTTGAACATCAATACATTCGTGGATCCTTGCCGGCATTGAATCAATAAGTGTTCTTATGTCTTCTTGGGATATGTCTCTACACCCGCACGTCTTTTGCAGTCAGTTGTTGCACATTTTGTGTTGGGTGACCATGTGATCTAATATGGCCACTCCTGGCAGCCCAGACATGCTCTATTGGGGACGAATCTAGGGACCGTGCTGTCAAAATTGTGAAAGTAAACCCTAGCAAGGCTTGTGTAGTGATGGCCACAGTATGAGGACGGGAATTATCTTGTTGGAAGATGCGATTTGGATGGTGAACATGTTGGGTGTCACAATAAGATGCAACACCAGTGGTGGGCTGTCATTGTGCCTTCAACAACAGCCAACTAAGTCATGCTGTTGAAACTGATTGTCGCCAAAACATGGCACCAGTGGCTGCACTTCTGTGACGTTCTGAAATCATAGCAGGTAAGCCATTTCTCTGCTATGCCTGTGAACATGTAGTCGATTATCACTGTGTAACAAGTCTGTATACTGGCATTGCACTACAGCTAATCCTCCTGGAGATTTCTCGATATGAAGCACCCTTTTAAAACACTCCAGTTCTCCAATCTCCCTCACAGTTAGACATTTGGGTGTAGACGGTTGTCACTCTTCGCCTTGGCATACTTGGCCAACAAGAACTTGTGGACAACAAAGTGTCATGTTGCACCACACTGTTCGCCACTTATACGCTGAAAAAATTTTTTTTTTAAAAAAAGAAAGGAATTTACATAATAAATAGCCCAGTAATTCTCATACTATTACATTCAACACTTTCAGTTTTTAATCATTTGATATTTTTCATATGGGGATACTTGGGGCCAGATTTCATTCATTTATTACAACACCATCTGCGGGTTGAGATTTTAATTTGCGCCAGTTTGTTATCAGTTGCTACGTGTAAAGATCGAGCTGCGCTTTGCCAATAGTGGTCTGTACCGTCACCACAACCACAGTCAGCCGACTGACGGCTCACCCCCTCACGTTCACACTTTTCCATAGCTCGCCCATGTCTCTACCCGGTCTTTAGTCTCATTTAACGTTTTCAAGTGATAGTTTCAGGGAATCAGTGTTGGGGATGACAGGTAGGTTTGTCACCCTACTTTATTATACCGTACTTTATTTTGCACAGTTTTTGTGCACGTTATCACCTAACTGGTTGATCTTTTATGAACAAAAATAGTATCCCAACGCAGTATTAACAAATCATCACCACATTATACCGGAATAAAAGATTCTAGCGTGTTTCAACACAATCACAATGAAATGTCAATCACTTCGCACTTTATGTGTTTATTTTGTTTGAGGTTTTTTTTCGATTCACTCAAAAAATTTTATTAATAAAGAACGAGATCACGACATATTTTAATTTAAATATAGATCGTCAAGATTTTTTTTATAATAAAAATAATAATTTTATGTTTCAAAGTTCTAGTCACAGAGTTTCTTATTGGGAAACTCTCTGGTCACCTATATAGTAGTCATCTAACTTGAAAAGGAGATCTACAGATTAACATGAAATTCGAACCACGGAGCGTCCTAGAATCTTCGTATTAACAGATAAAAGCTTTGGCCAAGGTGAAAGTCAATAAAGCCCACAAAAATTACAGTTGATGCCGGGATTTGAACCCAAATCGCACGCAGTAACCATTTGAGTTACCAGACCGAATAAAGGTGTTATGAAAAATAATTTTTCAAGCATGATAAAATGAACATGTTTTCTATACCATCTATTTTTGCTATCCAAAAACACGAATCTACTTTAATGTGTTTGAATATTTATTTTTCAGTACTTCTAGATTAGTCTGGTGACAGATGGTTACGGCGAGTGATTTAGGTGTGGGAGGTCACCGTTACAAATGCGGATCTCGGCGGCTATTTTGGTGGGTCTTAAAATTGATCTTCAACTTTGGCAAAGCTTTGATTTTTTATTGCGAAGATGCTAGGACTCTTCCTACATTTTAGGAACATCTGATGAACATGAAAAAAATACACTTTTTTAAGGCAAACAATAACATGAAATCAACAATTGATGGTAAGGGAAGGGAATTTTCTGAACTCTCTTTACCCGCTTCTCCACATCCAGCAGGTCGACACTGGTCCTGGACTGTCAAAACATAAACCAATCCAATGATGGCCGGGTGTCGGCCGACACACTGCGCCGTGTCCTTTGGACAAACTTCGATCGAGTGAACGCTAGTCTTGTGTAGTTCGCAAACGAACTAGTTCGGAAGAGTGCTCCCAAAGACAAACTATGTGAACTAGTTCCCATATCTCTCACTCGTTAGTTCGTTCGATTCTTTCCCAAAGACCGACTTTTGTTTTAGTTTATTATCTAAAAGGAAACAATTCCCTGTGGAGACATTTCACTGAAGACACAGATGTAAAAGAAAAAACACTGTTCAACATTCATAATTATTACAGAAGTCAAAACGGAAATTTTAACATGGAATGTGAAAACAAAACACACTTTGATCCCATTAACAATTAAAAGACAACCGTCTATAACCGCAACTACCATAACAAAGAAGAGAGCGTGTGCGCGAGCTGTCTTTCTGGAATTCCACAGGGGAGTGACCTAGTTTGCTAAAGAGCTGCGAACTAAATTGAGCGCTACCGGCCGCGAACTAAACTGAGCGTTATCGGTGGCGAACTAAACTGAGCGCTACCGGTCGCGAACTAGCACCATTCGCCGCTAGGGTTTCCAACATTTTTTCGGTTGATGGTAGTAGTTTTTTTAGAATAACCTATAAAAATATAGTATACTTCAAAAATATAATATTTTACGAAAGAGTAGAAAATGACAAAAGGTATGTATTTTACTCATTTATGTTTTAAGCTATATTTTTTTGCACTTCTTGCCTGTTTAACAATTTTTTGTCTACAGTAAAATTATCATATGCTTTATCGCTTTCAGTTGTTAAATTAATGTAGATCAAAAGCTCAATTTTTATTATTGAAATACTGCTCTTACTTTTACCTAGATTTCATGTAATATTGTTATTTTAGAGTAAAGTTCGTATACTCATTTTTCCTTGTAAATTTAGAACCTCTAATATTGTCTTACAGTCACCAAAAGAAACTTCGTGTTTTGAATTTAATTTTTGGATTTTGTATAGCCAATTGCTTTCATTTAAATCTAACTATTTATTAAGATACTCCAGACATTTATCAACAAATACTAGACATTATTTTTAATATTATCACTTTTTGTGGAGAATTTGGCTTCTAAGGACTTTTTCTTGTTTTCTTAACCAAAGAAATAGTCTCTTTCACATTTTTCTAGCACTGATTTTAAAGTTGACAGAATATAATACTTATCTCAGTCCGTGACGTTAATAACTTCCAGTTGTTTGATAGCTTTGTGAAAGTTATGTAAAGAAATGGCTCACGAATTTCAAAAAGATTTTAACTTTATGTCTTCATCAGTTTCATTCTTTGCCAAAATATTTTAATTTCTGTTGGATTATCCTCCCCTACACTAATAAAATAATTGCTCAATGACTTCCAATTCTTTGGAAATTAATGCAATTTCGTTATTGCTACCACTTTCCATAACTAATTTAATTAAGTATCAAAAGAAAGAACAGCTTCCAAGTGAAAATGATTAACAAAACAAAAACAAAGCAATGACAGATGCATAAGCAAACATGCCTTTCGTCAGTACTGATTGTAGCATAAACGGTATTTGAACCATACTACACTTTCTGTTATATGGGAGGAGAGTGTGGAAGGGTCTTTCCGCTGAATTTGGCAACGCTGGATGGGGATACCTGGTCGATTTGCGGGAGCCTGCATAAGTGCATACCAGTAAAAACAGAACATTTATTCAATTTACCCATTTGTGCAAAAGACAATGAGCACTTTGTTTTTTCGGCTGCCCCTGATCATGCTAATGTCATTTAAAATGTCTATTATTGAGTAATAACTTTTGTTAAGAAGGTGATATTAAATTCCACTTAGAAATGACAAAAAATGATTAAGTAATGTCCTAATAGAACTGACATAACAAACAAAATAGCAGGTGCAGTAGCGGTAGCAAGGCAAGCGAACGATCTGTTTTCCTGAATTGGAGACTCAAACTAACGAACTAAAAGAGCCAACTAGTTCACGAGGGGGCTGCGAACTAAACTGGGCGCTCCCCTTCGCGAATTATTATGCGCAAGTCTAGTGAGCGCTAACAGTAGGAAACGTGTCGGTGCGGAAGAGTATTGGGCAAGTGAGGCCCGATCTTCAGAGGAGTTAGAATTAATCGAAAACCACTTTCAATCACCGATGAGCAACACATGTCTAAAATCTTGCCATATTGATTATTGAACATGAAGTAACTATAATTGCTAATTTTGAAGACGTGATTTACGAGTTTGCAGCTGTTAAAGCTAGAAAGAGAAGATTGCGAAAGCAATTATTTTTAGTTTATTTGTGTATCTTTTAAATGTTATTAATATTACAATTTTTTAACAAACTATTATTTTTAATAACAATAAATGTTTATTTAAATATGTTTTATTAATATCATATTTTACACTTACAAGATACTATATTTTACTTAACGTTTAATTTAAGTTATCAAGGGGTGACACCATCGATATCAGCCCCGGGTGTCACCCACGCTAGCTACGCCACTGTTTAAACACATCTTTGCATGAATATATTTCTTATGTAATTTCAGTAGTGTTGGTGCATTCTGGATTTTTCTAACAAATGATTTTATTTGTCTAAAAAAATAAACATTCCACGTTTGGCATATCGGCGTACATTTGATAGGAATTATTTTTAAATTGCATGAGCAAGCTTCATCTCTATTCTCAAAGATCTCATTCTATATTGTCAAGTCTGTTTCTCCCCTTCTGGATGGTGTATATTTACTTTAAAATATTAATTGTAGAGAGACAAGTATAGAAATGATGAAGATGAAATATACCTGTTTCATTAGAAATCACATAAAAATAAACTTATTAACAATAAAATAATGATATTCTAAAAATGTTGAGACTCTATATTATGAAATATTTTATGTTTTAAACATTATTTCGCATAGTAAAATATGTAAATGACTTTTAAGTGAAATAAAATCAATTTTAAATGGTTTTTTAATATAAAAAATAAATAAATATTTGGAAGTATGGGGATTCGCAAAATGGAATGCAGGCACCTTACCACATAGACCACGCTAAGGATTTAAATTATTAGTTAACAATATTATTATTTAAACACTATTCATTTTTTTTCATGCAAATTTTTCAAAAAATTACGGCTCATTTTGAACAAATAATTGTAACACAGACATATGTGTTGAAGGGTATTTATTAATACCCTTCAACACATACTCAGGGGATCAAAATCCGTTCTTAACATGTCTGATGGTCTCCAAGTAAGACTTGCCTCAAAGCACATCAAAAATGACAGCTTGAATGGTGTGTTCTGGAAAGTCATTTCTTAGCAGTTGCTCAGCTAAATAGAATTGTTACAAAATAATTCCTATTGCAACTCTTCATGCCTGGAGCTGTAACAAAAAGTTTCAATTATCATCTTGGCCCAGGTTTCATTTCTACCTAAGTTTGCTCATATTGCTGCTAGAAAATAGAAGCTTCAGCCACGTGTGAATTCATACGTACATTCACTGTGTCACATGTTAGTAGCATCATACATCACGATATAAACTTGACCAACAACCTTCATAGGGTCTTTCTTTTTTGCTATCCATGATTCAGATAGATATTCCAATGTTTGAACAACTGACACAGCTAAACTAATGACCTCAGTAATATGAACTCGGTGAAAACAATTTTAAAATAGATCATAATAACTTATGTTATGCTACGTAATATTAGTTTTAATCGTGGTCCAGGCAAGGTAGTGAATTCCTTTTATCTGAACTTATACTAAACACTACTGGAAAACTTTCCCTAAATAAGGGATGGTGGCTGTTTTACCTTCTAATTAGTACTTGTGATTCTTAAACCTGCTAGTTGATGTGTTCATCTCGTAACTAGATGCCACGGAAATTGATTGCAACGCCGTGAAAAGTGTGAACTAAATTATTGTGCTGAACAGTGGCAATAGCACAAGTTTGCGGTCAACTTAGTCTTTTATTGCTCCATGATTAAACCACCATAATCAAACCATTGCAAAAAGCTACATGCAATCTGAATATTTTTAATCTAAAATTGGAAATGGTGATGAATAAGCATCTGGTAAAATTAGTATGTAATGTTCTGTACTTGGCCTACTACCTCAGACTTTTACATCTAATTAATTGTTTTGTGTCATTCATATTTGAATGAAAGATCTGGCAATATTCCTTGTTCAGCATCTGTACTCTTATCTCAGATGATTTTAACCTTTCACCATTTTCAGCTGTCTATTTCTTGAATATAAAGAAGTTTGTGGCCAGAGATTTTCCTGTCATAGAAATGTAACATAATCCTCACGAGTCTGCAGCCATATATTGTCATAAAATTATGACAACATTTTGACAACGTCCTCAGTTGTCTTCATAAGGTAAATGTATCTTGCTATCAAGAATCTGTAAGGTCACTGCGAAACTGCCGGACATCAGCAATGTCAAGCTGGTATTGTCTACTTGTAAATGCAGAACCGCCCAATCAGAGCACAGCACAATTTGGACAATTTCGGTAGTCAATACACCATCCAGACACAGTTGCCAGGCCACACATTCATCACATCGAGGAACAGGTAGTAGACAAAGATGGCACAAGAGGTGGCAGTGCAGTAGGGTCGAGACCCCAACCAGAGGCGATGCCAGGTCGCTCAAACAGTGTTGCTAGGTAGTTGACTGTGGTACAACAGGTGGCAGGAAGGTCCAAGGTGCGCACCAAAATGAAGATGAAAAATGTCATATGCCAGTAGATGACCCATTTGCGTCGTGGCTCTAAACATGATCTGCTCCCTTGCACTTTTATTTTAGGATTGTAAGAGCTGGTTTCCATGCCTTACTCAGAAGGAAACCTTATCTTTGTTAAATGTGTTATCATTGAGTTTTATTTTGATAGCTTCTTTTGTCACTGACTCCAAAAAATAAGGAGTCCAGGCCAGCACCTTCACTTTTGCAAAGTCTATTTTACAGTCACTCTCAGTGACATGTTTAGTGACTGCGGACTTATCTTGTTGTAACAGGCGAAGGTTGTGCTTGTGTCTGGTGTAGCAGGTTTCAATGCTGCAGATGATCTGCCCGATGTAGAATTTACCATATTTACAGCGTATGCTGTACAATAACAGTATTTTTAAACCCATGGTGTCCTTCACTGGTCGGAGCCAATCCCATTTTTTTACTTAATGTCTATATTAAAAGCTGATAGTGTTCTGTGGCATGCATTAGCACTTTCATGAACTTAATGAAATTGTGATTTTTAATCTACTGTAAACATCTTTGTACTTAATACCAATATTAAAACATGATGGTGTTTTGTTCCATATCAGCATTTAAAAATTAATTTTTTAGTGGAAATTATATTTGTGAATATGGAAGTAGTCCTAACCAAAGTTTCTTGGCTTTATACTTCTATACTTGCTCGTAGATATCTATCATCACTACCTACTAATATGGAAAATTTTTGACATAGATTTAATTTCTTCTATTTCATGTATTGTATTGCTCCAAAATATAAGTGAAACAGAAAAAAAAACACCTTGGACATCATTGTGAAAACTGAATCTAAGGTAATAACTAAAAGAAGGGATAGTTGTTAGATGACATTTACATATTTTGATTCTCCATATTAATATTTGGTACTAGAATGAAAAGATTAATGCATTTCTACACAAACCAGAGTCTGCATGCATGAATGAGTATGCAAATGCTAGTTTGCTAATAAGAATGAAAAGCTCTTAGGCTATGATAATAACAAATAGTAGGGAAAATAGGCCCATCACTCATGACAGAGGAGGGCAGTGACAAATACATAAAAAAAGACAACTGACAGTACAATATTTCAGTTTAAAAACTTATACATATAAAGAGGAATGCACTGTTGCAAGGTGTGCACACGCTGTTAACTTTAAAACTACACGTGAAATCAGTCCACAAAAATATGACAATCGTTTGTAATAACCAAGTATTACACACAGTAAAGATTTGAAGCTTTTTAATACATTCTTACTACAACTGATTTCAATGGTATGAATTGTTCGAGCCATAACATAATTCTTGCTCATTCCTATGTATAATGATCTCCTGAATCTGAATATGACCATCGTTTTCCCCCATCACCCACACTTTTTGGGGAATGTCCCCCACCTATTTTTATCAATTTTCGATAATTTGTAGCGATGAAAAGGATTAGTTTAGCCTTTACATTTCTTCTTTTAAAGTAATAAATGTAAAATAAAAAATAAGAATGTAGAGAATAATAAATAAATAAGTACCTTTATTTGATACTTGATTTCCTTTTGTACCCTGAGGTACCAAAAACCAGCAGTACTCTGCTGACATGCTCACATTCCAGTTCCGAGGAAAACTTTTCTCTAACTTAGTTATGTCTTGATGAAACTGTTCCCTGCATTCATCTGAAACGTTTCCTAAATTTGCGGGGAAGAAGTCAGGTGTGAGAGAGGGAAATGATGTTTAAGAGAAATGTTACACCCCATGTCTTTGTGCGCTGGCAGCAATTCCTCAACATGACCGACATAATCACCACTTTTGTTATGACCCAAAAAGTTATCATGCAGGTTTTGGAATGCAAACCAAGCTTGTTTTCTTTTCTATTCAGGTGTTCAAGAAACGTTGAATCTTGGAAAATTGCCTAATGTGTGGGCCCACGAAAATTTCTGTCTTGATTTTAGATTCATTAAGACGAGAAAATTTCGTTTTCAAAAACTGAAATTCCTGACTAATCTTCTCTGTTGCTTTCATAAATTGTTTGAACAATTTAAATTTGATGGGCAAAAGCAGTAATTAAATATTTTCCTTCGGTATAAGAAGATAGTGAATGACATTTCTCTGACCTGGAGTAAAACTTTCTGATAGAGGCCAGTTCCGCACAGTATAGTGTTTGTCTTGTGCTCGACTGTCCCATTCACAAAGGAAGTAGCAATGTTTTGTGAATCCTGATTGCAGGCCAGTGAGTAGAGCAGTAACTTTTAAGTCAGTGCAAAGTTTTCAATTATAATCATGATATCCGATTTTATCAAGGATTCTGCTAATGTATCATTCATGTCCACAGCGTATGTAACTGGGACTGATGGTAACTCATTCCCATTGGCCAATCTGAAGAGATCTAGGTGTGCTGTTATGTCACAGTGAAGGTGAAGTGTTCTATGATTACAGTCAACTTGATGGTAATCATAGGGTTAATACAAAAGATCAGGAAGAGAAAAAAGCATGAAAATTCCTTTGCAAACCTTAAGGCACAAGGTTTTGAGTGTGACCCCATGGTGCAGTGAATCTTACAAACTCTTGCTATATGTTTTTATTTATTGTTGCTATATACTGTTTCTGTATATTTTTTTGGGGAAGATGAGGCGAGCTGGAAGCCAGAATATGTTGAAAGGCATCCTCCCCCCCCTCTCCCCCACTCAATTCTACCTCTCAGCTTTTAAACGTTAATGTTTTAACTATTTCATCTCTCTAGCACCCTAGAAGAAAGGTAAAGGCTAAACTAATTCTTTACATGCCTCCAAATTATTGAAAATTGATAAAAAAATAGGTGAGGAGGCTCCCCCCCAAAAACTGTGGATGATGGCGAAAGTTGGAAGTCATATTCGGATCCAGGAGGCCATTTTACTTACGAATCAGCAGGAATGGTGTCAGGGCCTATTTTCATGCAGACCAGTGTTATCTTGGTTACTAGATAATTGAGGTAGGTACAGTGTTAAAGAATTAATATGAGCTCTGCTACCTGTCACTCATTGTTTTGTTCTCTTTGGATATTGGGTCTTTTTTGCATAAATTGGAACATGTCACAACATTTGCTAAGGTTATAAAAATCCGTCTATAAAATAAAGAGTGATGTGGTCCTACATGGCAGCATTTGTTCTTTTTTGTGTGATAATTTTTTCCCTTCCCCCAAGCAACATCTCGGTATCAATTTTTCTAGCCTATATATATATTATAATAACAGCTTGTCAACAGTTATTCCGTTGAGGTCAAACTATTCTAAGATTATGTAAATGGGCTAGAAAGGCGTTCGAGAGGATGCAAGTTCAATTATTATTGTAAATGAAATATGACCAACCACATATTATTAAAATAATAATAATAATAATTGTGATTATTGTAGGCCATCTCTTCCACAGTTGTTTGTTAAATTAATAATTATTCTTTAATAATTACGCCAGTACAACTGTTTTTGACAATATTTATTTGACGGACGCGTTTCGCCTCTCGTCGAGGCATCATCAGCGTACAACGTTTTCTGTAATTTGTGATATTTTACATAGTGGTTTTATTTTTACATATAAAGAAATTTTTCTTATCTATAGGAAGCGTAAATATGACTTATATTTTACATATCTGTTTTTAAATTAGCAAGCAGAACGTCTTGTTTACATAGATGTAATGAGGTAGATTCATATATCACTTACATTTTACATTTCTATTTTAAGGTGTGGTTGTTGGTCGCCTGTGCCCTCAACCAGCATGTTGTTTATACTATTGTGCATATTTACATATTTTGTACAAAATTGGTCTTTTCTGAAAACACTTTGAAGCACAGTTTTTTCCAACGACATTGTCAAACTTTTGTTTTTGTGTGCTGTTGTTGTTCAGCTATTTTCCGGCGGTGCTCTGTCGGAAGTGGCGTGAGCAGAGAATTTGAAATTTCGCACTTACATTTTTTGTGTGTGTTTTGCTTTGTTTTAGCCAAAATGTGTATGTCTTGTGGATGGGGGAAATGAAATGTGGTGTTAAATTACTTTTGTGGTGAAATTTGAGTGTTTAATGTTGTTATGTGTCAATTTCGGTGTTTATTAGCTTGAATAAAGTTTGGTTGGTTAGGTTTATATGATCGTTGAGTACGTGTTTTCCTGAGACTATTGCTTTCTGAATTTGATAATTTTCTTGAAGGGTTAGAATATTGTGTATTCTAACCCTTCAAGAAAATTATCAAATATTGAAAGCAATAGTCTCAGGAAAACACGTACTCAACGATCATATAAACCTAACCAACCAAACTTTATTCAAGCTAATAAACACCGAAATTGACACATAACAACATTAAACACTCAAATTTCACCACAACAGTAATTTAACACCACATTTCATTTCCCCCATCCACAAGACATACACATTTTGGCTAAAACAAAGCAAAACACACACAAAAAATGTAAGTACGGAATTTCAAATTCTCCGCTCACGCCACTTCCGACAGAGCACCGCCGGAAAACAGCTGAACAACAACAGCGCACAAAAACAAAAGTTTGACAATGTCGTTGGAAAAATCTGTGCTTCAAAGTGTTTTCAGAAAAGACCAATTTTGTACAAAATATGTAAATATGCACAATAGTATAAACAACATGCTGGTTGAGGGCACAGGCGACCAACAACCACACCTTAAAATAGAAATGTAAAATGTAAGTGATAATATGAATCTACCTCATTACATCTATGTAATCAAGACGTTCTGCTTGCTAATTTAAAAACAGATATGTAAAATATAAGTCATATTTACGCTTCCTATTCCTTTATATTTCCTATTTCTTTATATGTAAAAATAAAACCACTATGTAAAATATCACAAATTACAGAAAACGTTGTACGCTGATGATGCCTCGACGAGAGGCGAAACGCGTCCGTCAAATAAATATTGTCAAAAACAATTGTACTGGCGTAATTGTTAAAGAATAATTATTAATAATAATAATTACTATGAGGTCTGTCCAGAAAGTAACTTACATTTTGAAATAAAAAACAACCAAATAACAAAAAGAAATATTACTATATATGAGGGTTGGAACTTAAATAGTGGAAACTATTTAGTCACAGCCGATACAAGAGCTTTACATATTTGCATCTGTTACTATCCTTCAAAGTAGTCACCAGCGTTGTGTAGAACCCTCTGCCAGCAATGTGGAAGTCATAGGATACCGTTAACAGAGCCTGTTGTGTTGATGGTGCGAATGGTGCTGTCTACTGCCTGTCGAATCTCTGGAACAGTTCAGAAGCGAATTCCACGAAGTGGTTCCTTCATCTTCGGAATCAAATCAAAGTCACAAGGGCTTAAGTCCAAGGAGTATGGTGCATGGTACAGTACTTCCGAGTCCCATCGACCAAACAGAGCAGCCACAGCTTGCGCTGTATGCGCCCATGCATTGTCGTGCAAAATGATGGGTGGATTGTACAGAAACTGTTGCCGCTTCTTTCGCAAACTGGTCGCAGGTGATGCTCCAAAAATGAACAGTAATACTGTGCATTGACAGTCTACCAAGGAGGAATTTAATGCATTAGGATAACACCATCACAGGCGTACACGAGAATCACCATAACTTTCACCATACTGGGGCTCTGATGCATTTTTGACTTTCACAGCGACCCATAATGACACCATTCGTTGGATTGGCATTTCAGTTTTGGCTCGTACAATGTGGCCCATGTCTCATCCAGTGTTACAATACGGCGTAAGAAAGCCTCTCCTTCCTGCTCATACCGCTCCAAGTGCATCTGAGCAGCGTTGTAACGCATCCATTTCTGCATTTCCGTCAGTTCATGCGGAACCCATCATGATGCAATTTTTCCCCTTGCCCAGACATTCCTTCAGGATGCGAAGCACGGGCGTATGCGCTAATCCGGTTTCGTAGGCGAGCTCACGAATCGTCTAGTGTCGATCACTTTCCACCAATGCGGCAACAGTATGCACTTCCTCTTTAGACATGCTAGGACGATCTGCCTGATGCATGTCTGCCACAGTTTTCTGACCTTCGTTGTAGGCTTTTACCCAACGTGCCACTGTTCTGTACGGCAATGCTGATTCCCCGCACGCCTCTTTAAGATCTTGATGACACTGTCATGCTGTACGACTTCTGGCACATTTAATTTTGATCCAACTCCGTTGTTCCTCTTTCAAAAACATAGTGACACCATTACGTTAGACTGCTCCCTCACAAATGACTGCATTTTCCTTTGATTGTGCGCACGTCGGGGATGTGGGGCAGGTGAGTCCATTTGCTTGGAGGTAAGGTAGATATGTCAACAATGTGCACTATCAGCGACAATAGTAGATTCCATTGCATAGTGTCTCCACAGCAGTGTTGCCACTATTTAAGTTCCAACCCTAGTACATTTGAAAGGAACAATCCTAAACTATTTGTCTACATAGATACCATTTAAATTGAGGAACTTATCATAATGATGCACAAGTTTTTCAATTTTGTCTCTGTAGAAATCTGCTGCCTTAGATTTCAACCACTGATTTATATCAGCATGAAGTTTTGCATCACTGTCAAGCACTGTGTTGCAATCCAGATCATCATCACTGGAAAGAGGTGGTAATCACTTGGCGGCAGATCCAGAGTGTATGGTGGGTAATCAAACACCTCCCATCCGAGAGCTGTCGAGTGTGGTTAGCTGTGTGTGGGTTATTCTGTGACAGTTTTTTTTTTTTTTTTTAAATAATAAAAACCTTTCGAGCTCAATTTTCACCGACACTTGTTTTGTGTCAATTACCTTGGTTTTTTCAGTGTTTCACAACATCTTTCTTAGTTAATTGTTGTACCACATTCAAAGAAATCAACCAGAAGCACTCCCTCAGCCCAGTTGCCATAGTCTTTCTGGCTGAGAATGTTTACAAACATTTTATTGGTTTCCGGGGGAACTTGTGTGCCCCTATTGCATGGACTGTCTTTTTATTTCACAATTGACATGTTTCACCCATGTCTCATCTCCTGTTATGACACAATTAAGAAGTGTGTTACCGTCCTTGTCATAGGCTTCGAGTAAATTTAACGTGCAGCAAAACACTGTTTCTTGTGGTCTTCTGACAAAATTTTTGGCACCCATCTTACGCAAAACATGTGATAACCAAGCTTCTCTGATACAATTTTATGCAGTAAACTTTGTGAAATTTGGAGGAAATCAAGCAAAAGTTCCGTAATGGTAAAGTAGCGATTTTCACAAATTTTATCATTAATTTTCAGTTCATCAGTCCTCATCGTGAACAAGGGTGAAGCCATTTTTAAACTGAAAACACCTTCTCTCATTAATCCACCTCTGTACATCTCACAGAGCTGTCAATGAATTTCAGTTGGTCTGAATTTTTTGCCAGTGGAAACCTATTAACTGAACACACCTCACAACTCGAGGATTTTTTATTATTATTATTATTGAAGTGCACATTTCAATAATTCACAACAAATAAAGTAGAAAAATTGCAGTCCACATCTATGACAGCTTGATGTGTACTGATTGTAGAAAAATTTTGACACCAAAATACCCATACCTACTCATCTCCATGCCAGGCACAAATGTATGTTACTTTTTGGGTTGCCCTCATATTTATTCTCATACGTATAATTTATAAATCTTAAATTTATTTTTACTGTTATTTTGTCCTCTCACATTCATTTATGAGAAATAGGTAGTCAAATAGCTTGTTAAAATTGTTCTAGACCAATAAATGCTCTTCATTTTCATTGGTTCACAGTCTCACCAGTGTCTCCATCAAAATGACATTAAGGGGATTCTTATTAAATAAAGAAGCTATTCTCGGCCTTCCAACTGTGTAAAAAAATCACACTTGTGCGACATGCGACATTTCGAAGGCACTTATCTCAGCCCTCATTGTCAACCATAGATGTCCCTGTCTACGCACTGCAGTGGAAATGGTGGTAGACAAAAGCCAACCCAACGTGATGTCATCTGCTCATTACTGAGATGAAGCTGTTTAAGCATTTTGATAGGCAGTTTCCAGGCTACACTGAGTTGATAACCAGTGATGCTGTTAACTAAAGAATCAGTTGTTTTGATTTCTACATTTTCTGTTATACCACTGTCCCAAAAATCTCTGACTCAGGTTAAAATTCTAGTTTTTTTTCTAAATTAAATGCCTATCTTATTTTGACACTGTGTTTGGCCATGTCGGATTTCTCGTCTTGCCCCAGATGAACATTTCATGTGTGTTCGACACATTGCTGTACAATACACCAATGCATTTGTCCAGTATAACCATGGCCACATTCACAAGGTATGTAATACACAACAGGGGTTTGTAAAACTAGGCCGTCTTTAATGCTGCCTACCAAGTTTTTAATTTTTCTGAGTTGAGTCAACAGTCTACCTATTTTAGAACTTAGGGAACCCACAAACGGCAGAAAATCAAGGCCCTTGGTATGCTTGGTCCTCCAAAAGCTGCATCATTTTACTTTTATAGTCAACTTTGCTTAAAACCACCGTACAGTTACTTTTGTCTGCTGGAAGTATAAAAATATTTTCATCTTTTGGCAACTCACAATGTGCATGCCTTTCTCCACTAGAGGTGTTTGATTTACGTAGTTTACCCTTACGTAGCACCCAGCAGGTTTCACATCTTATCTCTTCTTCTTCTTCCTCAGGCAATGTGCGAAATGTACTCTCCACACAACTAATAATCTCCTGATATGGCTCAGATTTAGGTACAAGAGCATTGTTGATGGCCTTCAATAAAACTGATGTTGCAGCAATATGTGGCTTCATGGAAAATTTTGTTGCAAATTGCTTAAGCTTCGAACACTGTCTGGCTGACACACATTGTTGCAGCAAGAAACTATTCACTGTGGTACTGCTATCCACCCACTCCCAGGCATCCACAGATAAGGCATTTGCAAGGTAAAGATGTCACAATAGCAGCATCTTACCAATCCAGTCCAGCACTTGCCTCATAAAATGAATACATTCCTTTATCAATCCAAGGCTAGCCCATCTCAAAATTCTTATGGCTGCGACAGAAATAATCGGATGATGTATTCTTGCAAATTGTGGCACGTCATCATGATTACTGCATCTTTGAAGAAATGCCAGGGTGCACAAAAACTTGACCTTTTTATTCCACAGCTTCTCCAACTGTTTCACAGAACGAAACATCTCCTCCCCGTAATGGAAGTTTCACCCTTCTGCTCACTACCGAGGCAAAGCTGTTTCAGCATTTTGATAGCCAGATTACAGGCTGCACTGAGTTGATAACTGGTGTTCCTCTTAACTAAAGAATCAGTTGTTCTGGTTTCTACAGCTTCTTATTGTTTTTATATTGTATTATAACTTTTTTTATTTTATATTGATTCACTTTTATCTCTTCATAGCCAAGAATGGATTAATAGCAGTTTAATATATAGATCAGTTATCCCCAATATACAGTGGTGTAGCAATATGATGACAGGAAGGGCAAAATGCCACAGGTCTCTAGCTGGAGAGGATACCTCTTCAGACAGCAGCCCCTGCCCATTGTCGCCAACGGGGAGGGAGCAATATAGCAGCTAGAAGAAAGGATGCCCATAACATGGATGTCCTGATTTACCTGCTTCCCCCCCCCCCTTTTTCCTAGATCTGGCACTGACAGAGGGCCCCATACAGTGAATTTGTCACAGGCCTCAACAGTATAGTTATGCCTCTGCCTGCTTCTATTTTTTGTTTTTGGATCAGAAATGTTAATATAGTAAAACCGAAATAGTATTTTGTTTGGTTACTGTGGTGCCTTTGAGCATGTAGCAAAAATTTCCAGCATGGTAGTAGTTTATAAATTTTATTGGAGATCAAAATGACCATTATTTGTTAAGAGATTCATTTATTTTTGATCAGTGTCGATGATTGGTCAATTGTCTCAACACATTTACTTTAAGATACTCATGCTGATAATGCAGTTGTGAGTTACTCTCTTGTCAACTTCTCTAGTTTAAAATACTAGCATTCCAACTTTATATGTTCATTTTTTCCTACTGGACAGATCAATGAAATAAATTTTGTATTGTTTCCTGATGTATTCTCATTGAATTTTTTGATATTGTGTCTAATTCTTTATTGAAAGACACAAAATCAATTTTCAATTTCTTAGAAAATTAGATGTATTATGACTACTTTTCCTTTTTTCGTGCACATAATTGTGCCAAATCATAATCATATAGTTTCATAATACAAGAACAATTAAGCTTATAAGAACATAAATTTACTCAATAAACTTACAGTGTTTTGAAGCTTTCATAAATTATTTTTGTGAATCACTTGTAGGTTGGATCGTCTTGTTGCAGAAGAGAAAGATCTGTGGGATTCTGTACGAGAAGTTGATACAAAAATAGATGAATGGTCAAAGCCGATCCATCCAGAACCAGTGAAAGCTATTTCTAAGGTTGCATTGCTGCGTAACACTTCAGCTGCTGGGGTGAAACCTGAGGTTGCTTGGCACATTCTGACTTAAATTTAAGCCTTTAGAATACTTGCATTGTTGTTAGTTACTAAAAAAAAAAATTAGGATATGGAAAATTACTTTCACTTACCACAGATGAAGGCAGGAAGTCCAGTCGAACACACACAAAAAAAAAAAATAATACAGAAACATACTTCACAGTATTTCAGTTAGTAACCTTACTCATATAGTAGGCAAGACATATGATGGGAAAAGATCTGTAAGACCTACCACATGAATGAACCAAAGATGAAATAAGACAGAAGGATGGGTATTGAACTAGTGATCAGGGGAGGAAGTGGACCAAAGATAATTGAGAGACAAAATAATCTCTATGATGATCGGTCAAGGTAAACCAATATATATATATTTTTTTAAGTACACTTTCGATCTATTAAAAGAGATAAAAGTAAATAAATAAAATTAGAAAGATAAAAAATAATAATAAGAAATATTTATGCAAATTGTCTGTGAATATGTAAAATTGTAACTGACCTTAAAGAAGCTGTATGATGTGTAATTTTATTATAGGTGGAGTCTTAGCATAGGTTGAGGCTAGGGGTATGTCTGGTATCTAGGATGTGTTGATGGGACAGTTCCCATCTATGGAGTTCCGAAGAGCTACAGACATCAAGATATTCATCGAAGAACTGAGAAATACTCTTAAGATACTACCTAAAAATAGACATGTTATATTGAGAGGAGATAAAAATATTAATACTTACAACTATACAATGAATATTGAGTACATAAATACACTTAGTGGAAATTGGTTCATCTCATACATAAACTCAGCTACCAGAATATCCCCCAACTCAGAAACCTGTATTGATCACATTTATGTAAAATCTCAAAGAAATGCAAAATTTGCTTCGGCTGTTATGCATGCGGGTATCACTGACCACAGTCCTATTTTTCTTATGCAAAACCATTCCAACCAATGCCAGAAAATGAAGCCAGGACAAAGCATACATTCCAAAATTAATTATGAAACACTTACAAATTCCTTGACAAAAGAAAAATGGGTATCTGTTCTAATACAACAAGATGCTCATAAAGCAGCATACTCTTTCATTCAGATACTGACATAGCACCTCATAGACCACACCTCTTATTCAAAGTAGACTAGGTCAAAATTAAAAATAAATACTCTGTGAATTACTGCAGGTCTGATAACCTCTCTAAGAATTAGAGACAAATTACATCTAACACTGGTAAGGAGAAAGTCCACAAACCAATCCACAGCAGATTTAGAAAACCTTATAAAGAGATATAAATTATATAGAAATTGGTTAAACAAGCTTATCAGAATCACAAAAGAAAAATATTATACCAAAACAATTATGACAAATTCTAGCAATACAAAAACTTTATGGAAAAACATCAATGAAATAACAGGCAGATAGAAAAATAAGACGCTACCTATTGAACAATTTATATTAACGACTCACAGCAGACATCAAAGCCCATCACAATAGCAAACAAATTTAAGGAATAGTTCACTAATATAGATCTAGAACTTGCTGAAAAAATTAAAAGTGCAACTGATGAAGCCACAAACAGAGTCAAGTGCAATAACATCCCAGACACAGTCTGCCTTCCCACCCATATCAGAAGTAGAAATAGCAAGTCACATAACCGCACTGAAGAATGACTGCAAGTGGGTATTTATTTATTTATCAATCTTGTTTCATGGATCCCTGCTGAGGAAGGACCTCTGGGTTGTGAAACATGTCATGGTTAATACACATACATACGAGTCATTATCATAGTAAAAACAATTTTACGTTCAAAAGACAAGTAAAGAGAATAACAATAAACATTAATTTTTACAACTGAATTTTGCAAAAGTCATATTGAATACAATTAATTAATTTGTTCAAATTCTTGAATGTTGTAGAAGGAGTTGCCAATAAAATAATCTCTCAGTTTTTCTTTAAATATGTCTTTATTATTTGCAGACTGTTTTATACTCTTGGGAAGTTTATTAAACAGATGTATACCAGAATAATTAACTCCTCTTTGTGCTAATGACAGAGATGTTTGTGTTTTGTGCAAGTTATTTCTGTTTCTTGTATTGAAATTGTGTACTTGTGAATTAGAAGTAAACAGGTTAAAATGATCTATGACAAAGGACATGAGAGAATATATATACTGAGAAGTCATTGTAAGAATATCGAGTTTTTTAAAAAGTTGTGTACAAGAAATTCTTGGTTGTACCCTACACAACATCCTAATAGCTCTTTTCTCTGCTATGAAAACTTTTTTACTTTGTGAAGAGTTTCCCCAAAAAATGATGCCATATGACATCACTGAATAAAAATATGAGGGTACACCTGTTTTGTTAATTCTAGATCTGCTGTTAGAGAAAGTGTTCATATTGCAAAGGTTGCACTACTTAATTTCTTCTGTAGTGAAGTGATATGTTCGTGCCAACAAAGTTTTTCATATATTTTATTACCAAGGAATTTTATACTCTTTGTTTCTAATATTGTGTTATTTTTATAGCTTACTTGTAAATCTGACTGTATAATTTTTTGTTTTAAACCTAATATAATGTGTTTTTTTTTTCAAAATTTAATTTTAATGAATTTGCCTTAAACCAATTTGCTACTTCACTAAGTACTTCATTTACATTAAATTCTAGATTGCTATTTGGTGTTTTTCTCACAGTCAGGTTAGTGTCATCTGCAAATAAAACACTCTTAACTTTGTCAGATAAGTTTCCAGGAAGGTCATTGATGTACAACAAAAAGAGAAGGGGTCCTAGGACAGAACCTTGTGGAATTCCATGTTTTACTTTCTCCCAGTCTGATGAAACATCTTTACTTATTTTAGAATCAAATGATAATGTAAGTAGTAAAAAACTGAAGACTGTGAATAAATTTATACTGCTGCCGCTAAAACATACATTTAACCTATCTTTAACAGAAGGACAGTTTCCAGACCCGTCCGTTTAAAATAGCTATCATTATACCAGTGTATATGCAAGGTGATAGAAAAGAAATATGCAATTATAGACCGATTTTCCTCACTACTCATCTTTCAAAATTGCTAGAAAAATGTATTAAAAGTAGATTAATGAAATACTTGGATGAATTCATTATACGCTCAGAAAATCAGTTTGGTTTCAGACCAAATGTAAGTATTCAGGATGCTATATACTCATTGACAAGTCTCTTATGAAAGTTGATTGATAGTTTCAAAAGGACAATTTCAGTATTTCTAGATTTTAAAAAAAGCATTTGAAACTGTTGATCATACTATACTACTCGCAAAACTCAAGAAGATTGTTATACGAGGAACTGCTCAGAAATTATTTAATAGTTTTCTGTGTAACAGAACACAAATGGTACGAATTGGAGACACCATAAGTGACGTTGCAGAAGTCAAAGTAGGTGTTCCACAAGGAACAGTACTAGGACCAGTTCTGTACCTTGTTTACATAAATGACCTATGTGAATTAAGTCTTAGTGCAAAAATCACTTCATATGCTGATGACACACTTGTGACTGTTATGGGTAACACTTGGGAAGACAGCTTCAATGTAGCTCAGGAAGCCCTAAACACTGTCCAGCAATGGTTAAACCAAAATCTCCTAACTATAAATGAAACCATGACCAAATTCGTTTGCTTTACACACAATGTAACAACACGACCACTGGACCACCAAACTCTGATACTCCACAAACCCACATGCAATAGTCACACAAAATGTAACTGCATCAAAATACAGAAAGCATGAAACATTATGTATCTAGGCATAGGAATAGACTGTAATTTGTGTTGGAGTCATCATGCATCAAACTTAGTTGCTAAAGTACAAAAGCTTATTTACGTATTTTATAGGATAAGAAACATTCTCCCAATCGAAACACTGTTTATTTCACCTTAGTCCAAACACACCTACAATAAGGTATAAACAGCTGGGGAGGGATACTTGATACACACTTGGCTCAGGTTAACAGATGCCAAAATTACATTCTGAAAGTGATGTATAAGAAGCCATACACTTTTCCAACCTGTGAGCTATATAAACAAAGCATGTTGCTCAACGTCTGTCAGCTATTTATTCAAACAACAGTCATGTACATACACGCCAATATAAAAGTCTTCAATGCTAGTGACCTACCACACTTGAATACTAGAATACAAAAAAGAAATGGAGCATACATCCCTCGCCAAAACACTTTACTAGGACAAAGACATCCAAGCTGCCTTGGTCCAAGAATTTATAATAAATTACCTGCAGATGTTATCAATAAACCAAAGCATACCATGAAGAAATATATATCCACTTGGATTTTAGACAACTATGACTTATTAAATGAATTAATAAATTTTCATCACTTGGTATAAACAATATGTATATATGTAGGTCATAATTTTTACAATGTCCATGTACATGGAACTAATCTTTATAATAATTGTATCACTTGTGTCTTTATATTCCTAATATACTATATTGATTATTGTTTATACACAATCATGTATAGATTGTCCAATAGATCTCGTCACTGTAAATGTCCATAATGTAAGAATCAAGATAGTTACAACTTGAAGCCCACACACAAGTTTTACCTTATGTGGGATTCACTTGTATAACTGTTCTCTGTGAATAAAAAATAAATAAAATAAAAATAAAAGAGTTACAAAGTATAATATTTCAGGTGACCTGTAATATCTTCAAATATTAAATGGATATCCATGATAGTGTGTGCTCTATGAATGATGCAAGATAACTGTGGACAGGTTGCTTCATAAGAATGATGCCAATGTGAAGGGAGAGTTGGGGGGGGGGGGGGATGTATGTTCTTGCAGATTTTATATGGATGATAAATTATCCTTTGCTGGAAGCAACTTTTAATTCAATTTTCACACTACCCGGTACATTAAAGAATTATTTTATCTTTTCCTACAGGTTAAAACATTTCAGCAGTTCCTGGCAAAACATGGTGGTCACGTGGGTGGCTGGAATGAAGAAGACCATAAAATATTTTTAAGACTCCGCACCAAGCACCGTGGGAAGTTTAATTTCCTAGATGAGGTCCATGGGTTAATGCCAGGTGAGTGAAAATGAATGCTAGGTAGCTTTTGTTTTTCTGGAAATAAAAAAAGTTTTATTAAGGTTGCTAAATTATTAATTCTGGATTTGTGTAAATTTGTATTAGAGCAAATGAAGAACTGGCTATTGTATAGGATTCATAGCAGGTATTAAATGGGCTCCATATAGGATGTAAATTACTTCCAAGCTAAAAACTTTTCATTTGAGTGACTTCAGTGCCATTTTATGGCACTTTTGTAATAAGATTTTTTATTGGTCTCAGTATCAAAATTATCGCTTGCAATTTGTATGGTCTATGGAATGACTCTAAATATAATTCATGTAGAGCTAAAATGTTTTCATACTCCTTGACCAAGTTCTAAACTTACTTATATGAATTTTGCTAGGATTTGCCTGTTGCTCAGATAATCTTACTCACCACATCAATTGTGTTATTATTTGTTCCATTTTTCTGAGTCTGTTTTAATGAAAGACTTCCACCAACAACTGATTAAATTTACCTATTAATGAAGTCATTCCATTCATACCTAAACAAACCTTACTGTTAAACACAGTTGTATTACTGAGATGTTTATGCAGTGGATATAACATTGTACTCGTGGATAATCTGAAGGGGTATTATGAATGATGCCAGTTGTTTGTTATTCCTGGCTATTACTGTACATTACTGTGTTCGTATTGTAGCCAGATAGTGATTTGAGTAGTAAACTTTAGTGTGCGTGAAACTATTGAATTGAGATGGTGACATGCTCTGGAAACTCCATTGTTGTTTGGGAACATGAAAGCCATTAATGGCTTCAAATAGTCTTCAAGCAGCTGAACATACTTTCCATTCAATAGTCAATTCAGTTTAACCAGATGTCCCAGTCCATACCAAGCAAACACATTTCCACATGAGGATGGAGCTACCACCAGTTTGCACAGTGTTTTTCCTTACAAACCTGGGTCCACAGTCTCTTCAGGTCTGCCCGCAGGGGCCTGGTACGCAAGTGCCAGGTACGGGTTTGGCGAACCCGCGGTGCCCGAGCTGGAAACTTGTGAGCGCCGCAAGTTTCCCACACCGTAAACTCCTACCATGCTTCAATGACCACCGTAGGGCGTGGCGGTGGAACGTTGTGTGCCTAGGAGAACGGGGATCTTGGCTTCATCGCCCGGATCGCGAGGACGGTAAAAACCTCTATAAAAAAACCCTCAACCTCAAGGTCAGCCACGTGCCGAGGAGGTGAATGGGTGGAGAGGGAATTCACTCTCTAACGTGCAACCTCAGGGGCACCTGCGCACCCCTGTTGTATTAGCGCTTCTTTTTAAACTGGTTTTACTCGTGGGACCAAAACGAAGTCTACCACAAAAACCAAAAAACCCTGCGGTACGGGTGTGCCGCAGGTTAATCCCAATACACCCAGTTCTAAGAAGCGGGTGAGGGTTGATAGCCCCCCCCCGGTTCAGAAAGTAACAGTGACAGAAAAGTTTGTTCGATACCGAACGCTTTTATAGTGATGCAAAGGATGGAAGGGACCTTCGAAAAAGTTTCACTGTTTTACATTTCAAAGGGGTTGGAGGGTCTGGTAGGGACCCTGAATTCGGTGAAGAAGCTGAGGAACGGGACGCTGCTGCTGGAAACTACAACCAGTAGGCAAGCTACCCAACTCCTTAACTGTGAGAAGCTCGGGGAGTTCGCAGTCAATTGCGAACTCCACAAATCCCTGAATAGTTCCAAAGGCGTTGTCACCTGCCGCGACTTGATTGACATAGGGACTGAGGAACTCGTTAAGGAGTGGAAGGAGCAGAAAGTGGTCGAGGTACGTCAAATCACACGAAGGGTTAATGGCAGTATTGAAAAGACTGCCACCTTCGTCCTGACATTTGACACTCCAGTATTACCCAAGAACATAAAAGCAGGCTACATCAACCTGAACGTCCGTCCGTATGTTCCGGACCCGATGCGTTGTTTTCAGTGTCAGCGGTTCGGACATACGACGGCGTCATGCAAGGGTAATCCCACCTGTGGCAAGGGGGCACATGAGCCGGGCATTAGTTGCACGCTACCACAGGTGTGCGTCAACTGCTCCGGATCGCACCCAGCATGGAGTAGGGAGTGTCAATTATATCTTGAAGAGCGCAAGGTACAGGAGCTGAAGACCAAAGAGCGGATTCCCTATTGGGAAGCAAAAAAGAGGGCCAAGTCGCTCGCCGCTCCAATTTTTGGGACAAGTTTTGCAAAGATGGCTTCAGCTCCCGTCAGGAAGCAGAGTGCTGCTACCCAGACGTCCTTCGCAGACATGAGCACGAGTACTTCGTGCTCATGTCAATGCAAATGCGGTGCTAAATCCACTAAGGTCGTTACGTCTAAGACCGCAGACGTCGGTAGCAGCACGTCTGACACCTCGACCACACCAGCAGCAGTAGTAACAACTATTCCACCAGCACCAACAGTAGCAGTCAACCGAACACCACGCGCTGTAGCGATACCTTTTGCTACCAGCGCCAGTGGAGGTGACCAGAAGATCCGTGGTCGGAAGTTTAGACAGACTGATCCGACCCAGTTTGTCAAGTCCCCCTCTTCGTCTCCTCCCAGACTGCCCAGCAGTAAGGAGGGGAAGAGATAGAGGAAGAAAAAGAAAAAGGATGGGGAAGAATTTGAAGAGTCCTCTGGGTCGGAGATGTCTGTCTCCGTTCCTGGGCAGGATGAAAATGAGATGCTGGTGGACGAGTTTGGTCCCGTTCCTCAGCAGGAAGTGACCGATGACCCACCCGATCCGGGGCGGGTGAGGCTAAATAGGTAAGGATGGCTCCCATACTCCAATGGAACATTAATGGTTTTATGGCTCACAAGGAGGAGTTACAACTCTTAGCACGGTCTGATCCCTTGTGTCTCTGTCTCCAAGAGACACACTTCAGACCAACACGTCAACCTGTGCTAAGAGGTTTTGATGTATACCGAAAGGATGATACCGAGGGTGATCGAGCGAAGGGGGGAGTGGCGGTGTTAGTACGTAACACTGTCCACTCCGAACCTGTAGCTCTCACCTCTCCCTTACAAGCAGTAGCAGTTAAATTGCACGGACCGGTGCAACTGACTGTATGCTCAATATATCTGCCGCCGGGATCACCAGTTGATTGCGGTCAGCTGGCTGACATCACTCGGCAACTCTCTCGGCCTTTTCTCCTATTGGGAGACTTCAACGCGCACAATGCGTTGTGGGGTTCGACCACCAATTGCCCCAGAGGTCGAGAGGTTTGTAGATTATTGGAGCAGGAGGATTTGTGCATACTAAATAGCGGTCAGATGACGCACTTCACTACTGCTTCCGGTTCGTCCTCTGCCATTGATCTCTCTCTTTGCTCTCCTTCAATTGCGGACTCCGTGCATTGGGAAGTGGATCGTGACCTACATGGAAGCGACCACTTCCCAATATGGATACACGTAGAATTCGAACGAGTGGTAAGAACATCCATACGGAAATGGAATATGAGCAGAGCTGACTGGCAGCTCTATAGTCGTTCAGTCCATCTTGAACAGCGCCATACCATCAATGAGAAGGTGAAACATCTCACAGATGTAACTCACTGGGCGGCTGATATATCCATCCCTGGCAACTGTGGAGCGTTGCGCAGAACGCCCGTCCCCTGGTGGAACGAGGAATGTCGTTCCGCTATCCAGGGTCGCAGCGTCGGTTTAAGTTGCAGCCGACACCCGACAACCTCACAGCGTTCCGGGTTGCTAGAGCTAAGGCACGTCGTGTGATTAAGGAGAGCATGAGGAGGTCTTGGCAGACCTTTGTGAGGACCATTAATCGTTCCACATCGTCAACAAAAGTATGGGAGTCAATCCGCCGTATATCTGGGAGGTACTCACGACCACCAGTATCTGGATTACAGGATCGGGGGAGTGTAGTTACCGACGAGCGAAGAATAGCGCAGTTGATGGCAGAATACTTCGCTGCCATCACTTCGTCTGCCGGATTGGACCAACAGGTCCAACAACGAAGAACATCTGCTGAAAAGCAAAACTTTAGCTTCGACTCGTCGGAATTGCAAGACTACAATAGCCCATTTTCATGTTGGGAGCTGGAGTCGGCTCTTAACAACGCCAAAGACACTGCGCCAGGGCCTGACCTGATCCAGTACCAGATGCTGAGGCATCTTAACAAAGATGCTAAAGAGTACCTCCTAGGTATTTTTAATGAAATTTGGACCGGAGGACACTTCCCCGACTCGTGGAAGGAAGCAACGATGATTCCAATTTTAAAACCAGGCAAAGACAAGTTGTTGCCAGGTAGCTACCGTAGCATTGCCTTAACGAGCTGCATCGGGAAGACACTAGAGCGGATGGTGAACCGCCGCCTCGTCTGGTGTCTTGAGTCCCGTAAACTGTTGAGCCGTTTTCAGTGTGGATTCAGGAAGTTCCATTCCACCACGGATAACCTGATCCTACTGGAAGCGGCAATTCAGGACGCCTTCATCCGCAGCCAACACCTTGTGGGTATATTTTTTGACATAGAAAAGGCTTACGACACTACCTGGCGGCACGTTATTTTAAAACAGTTATATGAATGGGGATTTAGGGGAAATCTACCCCGCTTTTTAAAATCATTTTTATCTCGACGTTACTTCCGGTACCGAGTCGGTAGAGAAGTGTCCGACCTTTTTATTCAGGAAAACGGTGTTCCTCAAGGTTCAGTTTTAAGTGTAACCCTTTTTACTATTGCCATTAATAGCATCTCAACTGTTATAAGGAGGCCCATCCGGTACTCCTTATATGTTGATGACTTTTTAATTTTTATTGCATCGGCTAGCCTGATAAGCGCTGAGCGGCAGCTGCAGCTCACACTGAACAGGCTGGATGAATGGTCAGTACACACCGGCTTTCGTTTCTCTGCTGAGAAAACTCGGTGTGTACTTTTTAGCCGCAGTAGAAGTCTTTTAGCAGAACCTCATCTCACCTTGAGGAACACCGTTTTAGGTTTTAGTGAAACTGTTCGTTTTCTAGGCCTCATTTTGGACAGTAGGCTTACATGGTTACCACATCTTAAAGATGTCAAAGCCAGAGCCCTGAAAGCTCTTAACGTTTTAAAGTGTCTGTGTGGCAGTTCGTGGGGCGCTGACCGCTCCTGCCTGCTACAGTTTTATAGAGCCTTTGTACGGTCGCGGTTGGAGTATGGTTGCATTGTCTATGGTTCGGCACGGGACAGTTATCTACGTATACTGGATAGTGTCCACCATGCAGGAATTCGTCTCGCCACAGGTGCATACCGCACCAGTCCGATACCCAGCATTTGTGCTGAGTCTGGCAAGCCGCCGCTTTCCATCCGTCGACGTCTCCTCATGGTGCGACACTATATACATATTGCCACAACTCCTGGCAGTCCCGTGTACGACGTAGTTATTCATCCTAACTTTGAACGCCTTTATAGCAACCGTCAAAGAGCAACTAAACCGTTCAGTTACCGTACAAAGGCTATATTAGAGGAATATGGCTTTCAGATGCCCTCTTTTTATCACCAGGGTTGGAGTAAATCTCCTCCCTGGCTTTTAAAGAGGCCCAGAACAGTTTTAGATCTGACGCGGTACAACAAGCTGTGTACCGCTGACAGTGTTTTTATCCGAACTTTTAGTGATATTTTAAATCAGTTTCGCGATTTTACCCCGGTCTACACAGATGGGTCTAAGCAGGCTAACGGAGTTGGCTGCTCCGTGGCATTCCCTCGAGCGAATTATAACTACAAACTGAATAGCTGTTGCAGCGTATACACTGCTGAGTGTTATGCTTTGTTAAAGTCGCTCCAGCATATGAAAGTAAGTCGCGGCACGAAATACATCATATGCTGTGATTCCCTCAGTTGCATTCAGGCTATAGGAAGCATGTACCCAGCAGATCGTCTTGTCCAAGATATACAGGACACCCTCCGATCCCTTCAATCTTCCGGAAAGGAGGTCATTTTCTGCTGGGTACCCGGTCATGTGGGAATCAGGGGGAATGAGGCAGCTGATGAAGCTGCCAAGTTAGCCTGCAACAAGGTCAGAGTTGACTTTGACCTGGTCCCAAAGTCTGACCTTGCCTCGGCGGGGAAAAGATTTGTTTTTGACATTTGGCAGAGGCAGTGGCTGGAGGTAGAGCATAATAAGCTCCGGCCTCTTTACAGCCACCCACCCATATGCATTGTTTTTAATGTTTATATTTTTTAAACTTCTTTTCGCTGGCCACTATACAGCCAGCGAGAGATGTAGTGTTTTTAATTATTTTATGACCCTGTATGGCCCCTTTACAGCCAATCAGGTGGTGTACGGTCTTGTGTATATTTGTGAAAGATTTTATTTGCTGTCTGTATGGCCGACCCCTTTACATTCGACCATGCAGACAGTATTTTAGTACTTTCTTAAGCCACAGTTTAGGCTGGTAATTGTTAGGGCGCTAATGACCCCACTGTCGACGCGCCCTAAAGCAACAATAACAACAACAACAACATCTTCAGGTCTGCACCATATTCAAACCTATCATCACCCTCTGGAATTGTGACTTGTCTGACCACATGACCTTTTGCCAGTCACCCAGGGTCTAACCTATGTTCACCAGCCCCATATTGGAGCTGCAGTCAATGGCATTTTGTTAGAATTTTTTTCCATTGCCCACATGGACACGTCAGTTGCACAAACTACATTAAGTGTTGCTGTTTTTTGACTCACTGTTGCCTGTCAGTTAACACTGACACCTCAACACAGATGTTATTTATCTCAATTATGAAGTAGATGTGGTTGGTCACTGCATTGTCCATGGCAGGATATAATGCTGGAGATTACTTATTTGCAGCACACTATTGACACTATTGATCGAGGCTGTTGAATTCATGAACAATTATCGAAATGGAATGCTCCTTGAATCTGGCACCAATTACCATTCTGCTTTCAGCCATACACACAGCCATGCAGCCGTACACACATCAGAAAATCTTTTACCTTTACTCAAAAGAGTAAAAATGAAAGCCATGACACTGCAAGGAACATTTATATGTTTCTTCTGTAGTGCTATTGTCACCTGGATGTTTGCATCTTCCTATCCCATGACTTTAGGCACTTCAGTGTATTTTAAGGCTTAGTATGCATCAGAATGACATCCCATTTCAATGATAGTTCTGCCTCTTTAATGTGAATGGCAACCTTAACTTGTTTTTAAATTTCTTTTTTCTGGTCGGCCTGTCAATTTTAAAGAAATGTTCGTACAAGGCCTGTGTCTTTGTAGTAAAAATGGAAACCTTCTTCTGCAAATTTTGTCACCTTAGTAATGGCTAGCATGTTTACGTTGTCCTCAATTCATGAATTTTCTGCTTATAATTTCTTAAGGGTGCTATGAATTTTGAGATTTTCTGTTTTGGGTTGATAATGGCCAATTCTAGATTTAGTTATTAGGAGAAATTTCTTAATGTCTGAAAGCAATCCATACTCGCACTGTGGCTTGCTAGGCCTAACACAATTTAGGATTTTCATTTGGGAGTTTACTCCCTTAGCTTTTGAAGATCCCTTTTCACCTCGAGGCACTGGTGTTCTCTTCCAATTTATCCCTGGAGAGAATGGCTAGCCCCTTCTACCACTTTTGCCATTCCGAAGGCAATAGATCCCGCCGTAAAACCTACAGCATGCTTCCACCCACCACTACATACTCCAATCCCACCACAGGGGAAATTTTCCCCATCATTGGACATGCCACCTGTTCAACAACTCACCTTATATACCAACTAACTTGCTGCCATTGCACTAGTTCCTACATAGGCTTCACCACACAGCAACTCTTAGTTAGAATGAATGGCCACGGACAAACAGTCCACACCCACAACTTGTACCTTCCAATACCAGAATATGCCAATAGCTCTGATAACAACAATCTCAATGACTGTTTTACTGTGAGAGCAGTCAGAGTTTTTCCTAACAGCACCACTGCAGCAGAACTCCAGTGATGAGAACTAGTGTACCAGAATATCCTGGATACCAGACTCGCACCTGGCCTTAACCACCATTAAAATCCAACCACTTAACCCATCAATTTGTTGGTTTTTTTTTTTTAGCTAGATATAACTTTTTGCGTCAGTACCAGGTAGAGGTGGGCGCCGCTTACCAAAATCTCGGCGGCGGCGCGCCGAACATTTTCAGCCGGCGGCGGCGTAGCGCCGGCGGCGTGACTATTTTATATGTGATACTAGACGACCCGTGCGAAAATTTCGCTAGTAAAATACGATTAATAGTGAGGTTTAATACTTGTAGTATAATGAAAAGTAGAACCGCACTTATGTAGCAAATATTTATTTGTTTAGTATAATAGATACCCATCAAAACATATTACGAAACAGTTAGGAAAATTTAAAACACACTGTATGTACGACAAACTGTCACTGACCTTAAGAGAATGCAACCAACCTGAACAAAATGCACACAGCATATCAACATCTCTATGATATGTGTTGCTGTGCGTATAAAATGTTTACATTGAAATTGTATAGCAAAATAAAAATGCTTCCGTAACAAACAAATACAAAAATCCGAAATCTACTTATTGTATAAAAAAATTTATTGGCATCTCTGTGATATCTGCTGTTGCAATCTAGGGACTTGGCTCTGAACTGTCTCATACGGGCGACCACTTTAAGCATCAAATTCCGAAAAATTCTTTCTTAATTTATGATTTTACCTAATTTGAGACCTTAAACTTTAAAACGATATGTCCTTTATCGATTTCGGTTTGATATCGAAGGAGATAAATGGCTCGTAATTTTTTAAAAAGTTGTAGAAATAATATTGATACTTTTTCCCTTTAAGGGTCAAATTTCAAAAAATTACTTTCATAAAATATGGTGTGACCAAAGCGGACACCTTGATCTTTAAAATGATACCTCATTTCTCCATTTCGGTTAAGCATCAAACGACAAAAAAGGTTTAGAAATGATGATATTTTTGGCCCCTTCAGGGTTGAATTTATAGAAAGTTAAAATATGATGTGACCAAAGTGGACACTTTAATATTTTGAACGATGCCTCATTTATCAATTTCGGTTAGATATGAAGGGAGATAAATGGCTCGTGACACAAAAACGCGTTACAGAAATATTGATATTTTTGCCCTTTAAGGGTCAAATTCAGAAAAATTCCTGTCTTAATATGCTGATGTCACCAAAGCGGAGATCTTAATCTTTAAAATGATACTTCATTAAACGATTTCAGATAGGTATCCAGTGAGATAAATGACTCGTAACAAAAAAAAATAGCCTTTTAGAAGTATTGACATTTTTGCCCTTTTAAGGGTCGAATTACGAAAAAAAATCCTTTCTTATAATGTGACCAAAGTGGAGACCATAAGCTTTAAAATGACGCGTCATTAATTGATTTCGGTTAAGTATGAAGGGAGATACTGGCTTGTGAGAATAAAAATACCGTATAGAAATAATATATATCATATAGATGTACATATCATTATATCATTACTTCTTCTCAAAAACAGAAAATAAGTAACGTTTCACTTATATATTCAAAATCTTGCGGGTTTTTGTACTCTTTGTTATTATCATGTATAAAAGAAAAGTTTAGGTAAGAGCAGAAAACCAAGAAAAGTTTTTTTTTTTTTTGCTGTTCAAGTAACTTAAAAGATTTCCATCTTAAGATCTGATGTATGAGATGAAGCTAAATATTTCAAACTTTCTTGAGCGAACGGATAATCATTATCGCCATACACACGATATTTCATCGATAGTTTCTGCAGCAACGATGTATCATTGGTGGATTTTATAGAAGCAATAGAATCCATATTTTCTTTTGTTTCTGGCACATTAATGGCAGTGATTACTTCCCTGATATAAGAGGCAAGAAAGGAAGTACTGGTCTTTTGTATTGACTCCAAATATGTATCTACTTCTTTGAGGCCCATAAAACGATAATATAAAGGTGATACTGCTACGCCCACTCTTGTGTCAGCGAATCGTTTGCTAACTTCTGCCACCATGTTGCGATTAAGCAGAAACATAGTATGCCTCCTTCGGGAGGATCCAACCAACCTTCGGGTTGTGGACTAAGTTAAGTTTTAAGTCAATAATTTGTCATATAAGACAGAATTCATGATCTCAATTATTTCAGAACGGAACAGAAGATTCACATTCATTGAACATATTTTTGAGACGACATGACCTCAACTGCTTCGCGAAACCTTATCAAAATTTTATTAGCTGTTTTATGTCTAAAAGATTCGGCTCACTTTGCTTTACATCATCTTGTCCAATTTTTATAAATATCTTATTTATTATGTCACAGTTGCGTACGTGGGTTAAACTTCTCAACCTCTCTGGAAATCTATCCCAACGAGTTTCAGTTTTGATAGAAAGAGTGTATATAACACTTCCTGATCCTGTTTCGAATAGCGAGCTCTGTTCAACTACTTCATTCAATCTTTCTGTCTGTACTTATTAAATCTAATCATTTTCTAAAATAGGATTGGTCTCATCATTGAACAACATTATCAAGGGAATACATAAACTCTTTTTTCCATTTTTCGGCATGTGCTGACAACGGGTATCTCTCTTTTTCTCTCTCTTGACAATCTTCTTACATTCTTTTTACGAGCCTTTCAATGTCTGGAACTCTGTTTAGGCCTCCACTGTAACGAGATTATGGAGCCCATGACCAAGACACAGATTGATGTTCCATATCAGCCAACGAAACTGCTCTTCGCACGTTTCCTCCAGCATCAATGATAGCTAGAATCTTATATTCATTCAGTCTCAACTGTTTCTTTATATGTATCTCTTATCATGCCTTCTATTTTGCCGCCAGTCTTCATTTCCTTCATACGTTGAGTACTCGGGGTTAAATACTTTGTTTTTACCGCATTTAATTTATTTAGCAGAATGGAGATCTATTTACACTTATGTATGTGTGTGAACTGAAATATTAATATTTTTGGTGTACAAAAATGTTAAATTACCCATTACTTCAAAAGTATTTGTTACTCTCCCAGTGTGCTTCCCAAGTATTTAGTTACTGCTGTGAAAAATATAGATTTGTGTTTAAAGCACTGAGACTTATCTAGTATATATTTGCAATGAACATGGGTACATTACTATATTGTGTTGTAAAACACACGATATTTTGTTGGTTATCTATACCATCTTCTTTATAAGTGAATCTATCTGTACTGCTTGATTAAAAAACTTAACTTAGTCCACAACCCGAAGGTTGGTTGGATCCTCCCGAAGGAGGCGTACTAAGCCATTGTGTCAGAGGTAGGACAGCCAGTTCCTTTCCTCTGGGACCTACAGTTTAACGTGGAATCCGAACCACGGAGCGTCCTGGCATAGCTCATATGGTTAAACACAACTCTCAAAATTCTTGCGCCTGCCGGGATTCGTGCCCGGGGCAGGACTCCTTGATTAACTGACTGCTAATGATTCAGTTCTGGTGCTTTACTTCTCTTTTATGGCATCACCTCCCTTGCACTGCCCATTTCCAACTACCCCCTCCATGTTTTGTCCAAGCCTGCACCCCAGAGACAGTTGTCGGCTGACCACCAGCAGGTTTTCTTTCTGAAGTATCAGCAGGGCTAATTTCCATGACTCACTAAGAAAAAGTAATAGTCTCTGACGCTTTGAGCAGCACTTGAAGTATGCAGACATGTCTAGCTTGTACTCTGTAACAAATACAGTTGTTTTGTAGTGTTGACCAGTTTAGAAGTGTTTAAATGCCATTGCCACATTGGATCTGGTATTCAGATCCAACATGAGTTGCTGTAAGCCAAACAGTTGTGCTGATTAAATCCATTAATCTGAGACCAACTGAAGTCTGCCTGAAACTGGAGCGCATTCTCCTGTGACTGCAGTCTGCTGCAGCAGCTACTGTAAAATACTGTTTATCAAGCCGTATTGAAAATTAGGGCATACTGGTCAGCAACTTTTCATTGACAAAATAGGCTCCTTTTGTGTTTAACCCAGTTGCTAATGGTTACGGAGTACACTGCCCACATAATGATGACTTCTGATAAAAGTGAAAATAGCAAGGTCATTGTAGGTTCAATGTCCTTTTCTGACAGGTACGAAGATGTAGTCAAATACCTGAATGAATATCAGGCAAAATACTTGTGGACACTAGGATGAGGGAGCTGGCTCTATGGGCAATTGCTGCGTCACATCTGGAGGTTAGGGTAAGCGAACTAGAAAAAGATAACAGCTGAATTAGATTTGGAAAACAGAATAAGTGCTCAGCCTGTAGCAAGCTATGCTGTGGAGGCCGTGGCAAGTATCAGCAAATAGAAACGGTTCCAAGTAGGCCAACCGGCTAAACCTTGTGTGGTTTTTATAACCTCCAGAAAGGGTGAAACCCAAAGGCAGGTTGCTGAGAAAGTAACAGCAATATTGAAACCCCAATAGGAAAAGGTTAAAATAAGTCGTATCAAGATGGCAAACAAAATGGTAATTGTTGAAACAAGATGCTAAGAAAGTGATGGAAAATAAAACTTTGACAGAGGAAGTCAATTTGCGAGTTACCAAAAAAACGTAGTCCTTTAGTGATCTTGTATGATGTCCCGGTGTTGATTGAACCTGAGAAGCTAGTGGATGTAATTTGTGAAGAAAACTATGAGGAGCGTATAAGTGAGGAGGATTTCGCAGAAGGATTTAAACCGAGATTTAAAACTGGACTTCGCAACAAGGTGACTGTAGAAGTTAGCCCAAAAATCATAAATGCTCTCTTAAAACAAAAGAAAATCTTTGTTGAGCTTTGGGACAATTATAGTCGGGGATTATATGGTCGTGTAAGAAGTGCTGGTCTAGGACATGTGAGCAAGTATTGCCAGAAACACAAAGCTGCGTGCAATCACTGTGGGGAGTGGGACATGAAATGGAGAAATGTGGTAAAAAAACAGGGCCAGCAGTGAGTATACCATTACTAGGAGGGGCAAGACCTGTAAAAGAAGGGGAAGAATTTTCTTATGCATCAGATTTTACTTCGAAGAGTCGTAAAGAATATGGACAGTAAGGTGAAGTAAGAAAAAAGGATTGAAACAAATATAATTCTAACAAACAGGAGTAGAAAAACTTCAATATAAAAGTAGAGACAGTTAAAAAGAGGAAAGACCCATCCTGAATGTTCAGGGATGCACTGTGGATGGCAAAGTTTGGAGAAGCTATGGAAGCTATCAAGAAAAAACAACTTACAGGAACATACCAAAAGGGGACACAAATGGAAGACTCCAGAGGGAAGATGATACAAATGAAGGACTCCAGTCTAGCAGACATGATTGAGTCTTTTGACATGACCCCTTGTGGTCCCTTTGGTGTAGGCCAGGGCTCGGGTGGGTAAAAGGAGATGTATTATGACCGAGCAATCATTCTGCTCCCAGGATTAAAAATAAAACAAAAACAGACGGTTTAAATGTAGGAAAATTAAAGGGAAAATTTTCTGAAGAACCAGTACTGGTATAAGGTAGCAAAGAGTGCAAAAATATCAAATTGCTGAAATAAAATTCCTTACATATTTATAGTGTCAAAAAATAGCTTGACGTAGACACACCAATCATGGGGATTTTGGTAGAAAATAATTCAGTAGTTCCCATGCTGCTGTATGTGAATATAAAAGAATTGCCAATATTCAGAGGGAGAAGATCTGATTGATCTATGCTGTCGAAGTAACCTACAAACCAGAACACCTTATTTAAGAAGAGAGACAGCCACTAAGTAACAAGATATAGTTGGGATGTGAAATACAAAACAGTGATTGATATGGTTGTAACAATGGAGGAGACAGGAAGGTGAGTTTAGGTAGAGACCGTAGATTAGTTAAATCTGTGATAACAGGCATTAAATTGTGCAATACAAAGGCTGAGAAAAAATCTAAAATTAAGGTGTGGAAGCTGGAGAAAACTGAGAAGCAGCAAGAATATCAAAGAAGAATTAGGGGGAAAAAGATTCCCAAAAATGAGACCAAGTGTGGGCATGCAGAGAGGGAGGAATTCAAGAATGCTCTTGTTCAAGAGGCAAGACAGTTAATAATGTTAGGGGTAAGGAAATTGCTTGGTGGAATAACGAAGTCAAGACAGCTATTCAACTGAGGAATAAAGCAAAGAGCTTATTGGACTTGGAAAAGCAGAAGGTTGATGCCCACAGAGATGAGGAAAAAAAACTAAATCACTGGCTCGGGTATATAGATAATACAAACTTATGGTCAAACAAATGATTGAAAATGAGAAAAACAAAAAGTGGGAGGAATTTTCCCTGAAACTTGAAGATGCTAAAGGAAATAAAAATCTGTTGTACAAAACAGTTAAAAATAGGAGAGGACAGCAAAAATCATTAGAGGATAATAATGGTATAGTGATAAGCAACATAGGAAAGATCAGGGAAGAAATGGTACAGCATTTTGATAAACTGTTAAATGGTGATGCAGTGAATACATATTCCAGGGATTTAAAAGGGCTTACTGAGACAGAAGCCACACAACATGCAGAACCCCCCTATAACCTGGTCTGAAGTGGAAGTTGCCTTGTAATCAATCAATAAAGGTAAATCAAGTGGTTACAACGAGGTTAACTCAAACATGATAAAAACAGCTAGACTGAATTTTATCCAGTGGTTGTATAGGATGTTAAATACCATTTGGAAGGACATTAAGATCCCAGAGGATTGGTCTAAGGCATAGGTGTCAAATTCAATTTTGCAAAGGGCTGTATATTAAATTTAGAATGTGTAGGCGGGCCAGATTCAATTTTTTTAAAAAAATTACTGAATTATTATAACATTTTATTTATTTAATTGTATAGTATATAATATACGGTTGTTAAAAATCACATCAAAGTTATAAAAGAGGGTAATTATTTTGAGCTCGAGGATCCAGATACCTGATTTCTCTTGATCAAGCTCATTGATATTAGGTATCATATTCACTTTTGAGTGTAGTGAAATACTTCTTCCACCAACCTATTTGAGTCGGAAGGACAGGAAAGATAAAATTAGAGAAATAAGGTGCCAGACTGATTCTTATGTGAATTCTTTTTCCCTCATACCATTAGGGATTGGAATGCACAGCAAAGAGATTAGCTTTGGTGCTGAGCACCCTCTGCCACCCACAATTTTGTGAATTGCAGAGTATATATGTAGATGTAGATATTTGTTGTAATTATTTTAAGAATTGATTGGAGATGTTCATTCGTAAGTCTTGTGTGATGTTTGATCTTATTTATTTTCATGACGGAAAACATCTGCTCACATAAATAGGTGCTACCAAACATGCTCAGAATGCGTGCTGCATGCTTTTTTAATTCCGGGTAGTTATCCAAACTCTTGAAATATTGTGTATAAAATGTAAGAGTGTTAACCTCTTTAAATTTTTCTTTCAAAATACTGTCCGATTGAAGATCTATCAACTCCATTTGCAAATGAACTGGTGCCTGTGAAGCTTCAAAATTGAATGGATTGTTGAAAATTGGTAATTCCATTTCATTCATTTTGTGGAAGTCTTCAAAACGATTGTTGAATTCCGTGATCAGATTTTGCAAAAGTTGAGAGTATTGAGCCTTTCCTTTTTTTTTTTTACTCACTGTGCCAAATGTTTTTAAATGAGGGAAATGATCCAAAGTTTGATTTTTTACCTGATTTTCCCACAGCCTCAACTTTGTTTCAAATGCTTGAATACATGAATACATTTGAGTGACAATCAGATTTTTACCCTGTAACTTTACATTCAGATCAGTCAAGTGTTTATTCATATTTACCAAAAGGCACAATCAACCCACCAGTCATTGTCATAGTCAATTGGGTTGTCTTTTTCTAACTTGAAAGCTTGAATAGGGTCATGTAATGCAAAAAATCTTTCTAAAACTACTCCTCGACTGAGCCAACAAACTTCGGTGAAATAAGGAACATCAGGAAACTTTTTGTCAAAATCTTGTAAAAACTGCCTGAACTTGTCGGTGATTTAGTCCTCTGCTCCTTATAAAATTTACTATTTTAATTATAGGTTGCATGACAAGGTTCATTTTTAAATGTTTGGATGCCAATGATTCCTGATGAATTATACAGTGAAATCCCACAAAATTCCCTGATGTTTTCTGTTTTAATTTAGTTACAGCGCCCGAATGTTTGCCAGCCATGGCAGGAGTGCCATCCGTAGTTGTGCTGCTAAGTATATTCCAGTCGAGTTCATATTCTGGTATCAAATGCTCAATTGCAGAATAAATATCATTTGCTGTTGTAGTACCTGTCAATGGAACGCGCTTTAATAGTTCTTCAGTTACTTCAAAGTTACTGTTAATACCTCATATAAAAACATCAAGTTGAGCTGCCAATGAAAAGTTTGTAAATTCCTTAATTTTATCCTTCAATTGAAGAACCAAATTTTGAGATAAATCATTTATTCTTGAAGCAACAGTGTTTCTTGACAGCGAAATATTTTGAATTATTGACTTTTCAGATGGAAATGAAACATCGGCAACTTTCAACATACAGTCTTTAATAAAATCACCATCAGTGAAAGGTTTTGATCTCTTCGCGATTTCTACTGCAATAATAAAACTTGATTTCAGAGCATCTTTGCTCTCAGTATTAGCTTTAGTAAACATCGATTGTTGACCTTGAAGTTTAGATTTTAAAGATGACAATTTGTCCATTCT
The DNA here is from genome assembly GCA_031002005.1 of Vandiemenella viatica. Classification (NCBI taxonomy): domain Eukaryota; kingdom Metazoa; phylum Arthropoda; class Insecta; order Orthoptera; family Morabidae; genus Vandiemenella; species Vandiemenella viatica. The sequence continues at coordinate 21,479,896 of JARYHS010009186.1, forward strand.
TATTTTTTCAGTGTAACAATTGAAGTTTGATTTATGATTCGTATCATAGTGTCTCTTCAAGTTAAACTCCTTACAAACAGCAACTGTTTGATTGCAAATCAAACACAGTGGTTTACCTTTCCATTCTATGAAAAAATATGCAATTTCCTATTTAGACTGAAAAACTCTGCACTCACTATCAACTTTACATTTTTGTGACATTATGTCAAAATCGTAACAATTATGGAACTCGACACAACAATTATGGATATTGCACACGCACGACACAAACAAATGCACAATACCTTCACAATCAACTCAACTGACTCACGTCGCGCTTTTATATCGATAAGGAAGGTTCTAGTCTAGACTCGAAGCGCGTGGAAGATTCCGCTTGTTGCTAAGAGATGGCGTTACTGTCTACTCTCTCACTTGTCTAGGAACGCGCTGCCCTTGAAATTACTTATAAATGTAGTGTGCACATTTTAAAACTTCCATAGAGTAATCGATTGAAGTCTAAAAGCTCTAAAAAAAACATGATTCTTCTTTCTGTGTCACATTGCGATCGCGGGCCGTATTGATAGGGCCCGGGGGCCGGATGCAGCCTATGGGCCGTATCTTTGACATCACTGGTCTAAGGGTATAATAACACCAATATTTAAAAAGGACACAGAAAAAAGTGTGGAAATTGTTATGGAATCACACTTCTTTCCCATTGGTTTAAGTTCTTGGAAAAAGCAATTGAGAAAAGGTTACAAAGAAATTTGGAAATCTTATTAGAGGATGAGCTATATGATAAAAGAGTAATTGTACTGGGTACTCAAATATACACATTAACTGTGACCAATGGAAGGATGAGCAGTTTAGGAATAACTTACATATTGTAGTAAAACAACATTGTAAAGCTGTGGTACTTCAGTGAAAACTGATATATTTCAGTAAAATCAAATTATAAAACTGTAAAACATCATTCTAATGCTGGATTCTCACATACCCACCATGCTACTACATTGGAAGTATGCATATAAAATCCAATGCGCATCAATAACAGAAATATTATCCAAGCAAACAGAATTGGTTTAGCAGTAAAACAACAAAAGAACATGATTCTAAGTAGTAGCAAAAAGGGGTTCAAGTTCAGCTCCTGGGAATGTCAATTCTAAAATTGAAATTGTTAGGAGGTACAACAATAAGTGACATTTGTTATTATATAAATATGTGCATATAAGTATTATATATATTATTTCTATAAGGTGTTTTTTTATTTATTTTTTGACACAAGCCATTATCTCCCTTCATACTTAACAGAAATCAATTAATGAGGTGTCATTTTAAAGATTAAGTTCTCCACTTTGGTGACATCATTTATTAAGAAAGATGTATTTTGGAATTCAACCATTAAAACGAAAAAGTATCAATTGTTCTACAATGCATTTTTGTGTCATGAGCCATTTAGCTCCCATCATATCTAACTGATATAGATAAATGAGGTATCAAATTAAAGATTAAGTTGTCCGCCGCTGTGGTCACATTATATAAGAGTAGGAAGTTAAATAGTGGCAATACTGCTGTGGAGACACTATGCAATGGAATCTACTATTGTCGCTGATAGCACACGTTGTTGACATACCTACCTTACCTCCGAGCAAATGGACTCGCCCGTCCCACGTCCCTGGCGTGCGCACAATCGAGGGAAACACAGTCACTTGTGAGTGAGCGGTCTGAAGAAGTGCATACTGTTGCCGCGTTAGTGGATAGTGATCGATGCCAGACAATTCGTGAGCTTGCCTACGAAACCAGATTAGCAGATACGGCTGTGCTTCGCATCCTGAAGGAATGCCTGGGCATGCAAAAAATTGCATCACGATGGGTTCTGCATGAATTGACGGAAATGCAGAAATGGATGCGTTACAACGGCTGCTCAGAAGCATTTGGAGTGCTATGAGCACGAAGGAGAGGCTTTCTGATGCCGCATTGTAACACTGGATGAGACATGGGCCACATCGTATGAGCCAAAACTGAAACGCCAATCCAACGAATGGCAGCATTATGGGTTGCTGGGAAAGTCGAAAGTGCATCAGAGCCCCAGTATGGTGAAAGTTATGGTGATTCTCGTGTACGACTGTGATGGTGTTATCGTAACACATTACGTTCCTCCACCGTCAATGCACAGTATTACTGTTCGTTTTTGGAGCATCACCTGCTATCAGTTTGCGAAAGAAGCGGCAACACTTTCTGCGTAACCTACCCATCATTTTGCACGACAATGTGCGGGTACATACAGCGCAACCTGTGGCTGCTCTGTTCAGTCGATGGGACTGGGAAGTACTGTACCATCCACCATACTCCCCAAACTTAAGTCCTTGTGACTTCAATGAAGGAACCACTTCGTGGCATTTGCTTCAGAACTGTTCCAGAGATTCGACAGGCAGTAGACCGCTCCATTTGCACCATCAACAGAACAGACTCTGCTAACGGTATACTACGCCTTCCTTCGCTGGCAATGGGTTCTACACATTGCTGGTGAATACTTTGAAGAACAGTAACAGGTGCAAACATGTAACGCTTTTGTATCGGTTGTGAATAAATAGTTGCCACAATTTAAGTTCCAACCCTCGTATTTTAAGAAAGGAATTTTGCGTAATTTGACCCTTAAAGGGCTAAAATTTCAATATTTCTAAAATGCGTTTTTTGTGTCTCTAGCCATTTATCTCCTTGGATATCTAACTGAAATCGATAAATGAAGTAGGATTATGAAGAGTAAAAAATCCATTCTTAAAACAAGATGTGACCACAGTGGAGACCTTAAACTATAGAATTATATCTCATTTATCTCTCTCGGTTATATATTAATAGAGATAAATGACTCGTGACACAAAATGGGTTGAAGAACCATTGATACTTTTTACTTTTAAGGGTCTCAGCTTAGGTGACATCATATACTAAGAAAAATTTTGTTTTGGAATTCAACCCTTAAAAGTAAAAAGTATCAATTGTTCTTCAACCCATTTTTGGTCACGAGCCATTTATCTCTATTAATATATAACCCAGAGAGATAAATGAGATATAATTCTATAGATTTAGGTCTCCGCTGTGGTCACATCATGTTTTAAAAATGGATTTTTTCTGAATTTAACCCATAAAGGGCAAAAATATCAGTATTTCTAAAATGCATTTTTTGTGTCCCGAGTCATTTATCTCCATTGATAATTACACAAAATTGATAAATGAGGTATCATTTTAAGGTCTTCGGTTGGTTACACCATATTTTAAGAAAGGAATTTTTCAAAATTCGACCCTTAAAGGGTGAAGATATTAATATTTCTACAACAAATTTTCTGTCACGAGTTATTTATCTCCCTAGATACCTAACCGAAATCAATAAATGAGGTATCGTTTGATATATTAAAGTATGCGCTTTGGTCGCATCATACATCATATTTTAAGAAACAACTTTCTCCAAAATTCAACCCTTAATGGCCAAAAATACTGTCATTTCTAAAACTTTTTTTTTTTTTAAACCGCAGTTAATGCCTAACTGACATTGATAAATGACATATTTTAAAAGCCAAGGTGTCCACTTTGGTCACATCATATTTTATAAAAAGAATTTTGGGAATTCGACCCTTCAAAGGGCAAAAGTATCAATATTATTTCTACAACATGTTTTTATTATTATTATTACGAACCATTTATCTCATTCAATACCTAACTGAAATCGATAAATTACATATCGTTTTAAAGATTAAGGTATCCAAATAGATAAATTAATAAATTGCGAAAAAAAAATCCGAATTTGATGCTTAAAGTGGTCGCGCGTAGACAGTTCAGAGCCAAGTACCTAGATATCAGCAGCAGATATCGGAGAGATGTAAATAAACTGTTTTTTTTATACAATAAGTAGATTTCCAGATTTTTTTTCTGTTATGGAAACATTTTTGTTTTGCTATACAATTCCAGTGTAAACATTTTATTCACACAGCAACACATATCACAGAGATGTTGATATGCTGTGTGCATTTTGTTCAGGTTGGTTGTATTCTGTTAGGGTTTGTGACAATTTTTCATACATACAGTGTGTTTTATATTTTCCTAACTGTTTCGTAATATGTTTTGATGCGTAAATAAAAAAATATTTGCTACAAAGTGTGGTTCTACTTCTCATTATATTACAAGCATTCAACCTCACTATTCATCATATTTTATTAGCTACATTTTCGCAAGGGTCATCTAGTATACATATATATTAAAAAGTTTTCAGTAGCAACTGTACTGTCATAATTATTAGCATGACCCAATGTAATATTCTAGAATTAATTATTAGTCAAAGTGTAATGGAATTACATGCCAAATTCCTTGAATGAAAATGTTTTTTTGTAAATTTCTTGAAACTATGTACTCAACAATTAAAAAATTAATATGTAGGGCCTAATGTAGTTACTAAATATTAGGCTGTATACGTGAAGAGTAAATAAAAAAAAATAAAAAATCCCTGAAGCCATAACAGGTTAACAGGCCTAATCTTTCAATGGAAATAAGATTAGAAGACTAAGACAAAGGCTGATGTCTTTGTTAATGGTATCAGTTAAATATCTAGAAATTATCTTCGTCTAGCTAACACTTTCATCAAAGATAGTGACCTTTCTCCTAGTCAGGCATCGAAACTGACCTTGGTGATACTTTTAAGAGAGTATCGTGCATTCTACATACTACTGTCTCCAGAACCACATGTGGGAGTTGTTGATGGGCAGTGGCAGGTGAGCTGATGCCATAGAAGAGGGGTCTGGCACTGGACTGGCCATTGTCAGACTGTCAGCCAGTTACATTGTAAGTATCTACATACCCTCTTCCCCCTTTCCTGCACCCACCTACATTTGCCATCTACAAATTGTAACTCTAAATTCTTTCACGTTTTTGGTAAATTATTCATCATTTCTGTTGGTAACTTATTACAATCCCTGACACCCTTACCTAAAATAGAGTATCTTCCTACCTCCTTGTGACTTAAATCAAGTGCCAGCTGGTGGTCATGATCATCTTTTCCCTTCCATGCAATATTTTTCCATGCCTCATCACAAGTATACTCCTTGTACACTCCCATGACCCTCTTAACCCTCCTCCTGTCTTTGCGGGAATCCCATTCTAGCTCTTTTATCATATCTGGTACTGATTGCTTTCTGCAGTAATTTCCATAAGCAAATCTAACAGCCCTTCTTTGCAGTCCCTCCAACTCCTGTATTTGATACTCAAAACATGGGTCCCATGCTACACCACCATATTCGAGCAATGGTCTTACCAAAGTGTTGTAACCCAATTCCCTTACTTCTCTCATACATCACCTCATCACTCTCTCCAACAAGTGCAGAATTTTGAAACCTTTTCCTACTACCTGTCCAATGTGTCCTGCCCAGTTAAGCATGTTGTCAAATGTAATGCTAAGATATTCACATTTCAAGTTTTCAACGAGCAGTTCTTTTCCCACGTTATAATCATAATCAACCTTTAGTTTTTTATCTGTGTATCTAATTAGCTGACTCTTATTTGCATTTATCTTCATCCCATGTTTACTAATCCAACTAGATATCCTATCCAGATCACCCTGGAGCTGTTTACAGTCCTCTACCATTTGGATCCTTTTATACAGCATTATGTCACCTGCAAACAATCTAATTTCTTATAGTAATCATTCAACACAATTATTCATTAGAATAACTAATAACAATGGTCCCAATATGCTACCCTGTGGCACTCCCATTTTTACTTCCATGTCTTTTGATATTGCATTTCCTACCCTAACTTTCTGTTTTCTATCTTTTAAAAAAATTTCTACCCAGAAGATCACTTTCCCATCCACTCCAATAGATTTTACCTTCTTTACTACCATTTTATGGCTCACTCTGTCAAACGCCTTTGAAAGCTCTAGTGTTACACTATCAATTTGGTTTCCCTTGTCCATTTCATCCGAAATATCTGGCATATATCCCACCAGCTAAGATTCACATGAATATCTTGGCCTATAGCCATGTTGCTGACGTGAAAACCACTTTTCACATATATATCTGATGTGGTTGCATATGTATCTCTCCATTAATTTACCTACCACTTATGTCAAACTGATCGCCTTATAATTTTTTACCACTTCTCACCCCTCCTTTATGTACTACTACACATTTCTTCACTCCTCTGGTAAGCAGCAAGTATCCAGACTCAATTTAAATATTATTTCAAGATAAGGTACAATGTCACATCTGGCTATCTTTAAGACATATGTTGTATGATTGTCATTGCCCACATTTATGATCTGTTCTTCCGTTTACCTTTAGTTATTTTAGGAATGCATGGAAACCTGAAGCCTGGAAGGCCACTTGTAATTTAAATCTAGATCGTCCTAAATGTTTTATGTGATCATTACTTGTGTCATTCATTAAGCTTGGGTTTGTGTACTTTAATTTACTTGTGGTGGACCTAATACTCTTGTGGCAATTTGCCACTTACCTACTCTTGTATTTCATGAATATTTATCCTAAATTCTTTCATTGTTTAACATTTTCATTTGTAACTTTGTCCACTTCCTCACCTTCTTATGTGTGAATAAAAATTTTCCCACTCCATTATTCTCCAATCAAGTGCTGATTTGGAATCAGGGCCACCGCTACCCTTCCCAATACTGGAAATTATTCTTCTACGAACATCTATCTGGGGCACATTGCATTCTGTTACCTCTTTAGGAATGTTCCCTACCATACACTGTTCACTGTGTTCACTAAAAAAAAGCTACTTTTAAACATTTTAATAAAATTGTGTTGGTAGAAAAAAGTATTTTTTTCACAATACATTTGATATTTAATTAACAAAACTTCTTACTTTTGGTTTTCATATGATTGTTTCAATAGATAAATATCTATTGAAGAATCATATTTGATTATTTTCAGTAAACTCCAGAATAATAAAATAATGTTCCATTAATCTTTAGAAGAATGCTTATATGACTATAAATTATGAAAGAGATACATGAAGCTAGGGGAAATAGATTTTTTTTAGGTTGTTTTGCTAAACACAGGTACAAATTGTAAAATAATAATAGAATAACCAAACATTTTTGGAAAAGAAGTGCTAGCTTTCATTTTATATTCATAAAAATTATCTTTAAAAAAGAATTCTTTCATCCATCCACTACACTCATAAAAAAATTTCCAAAATTTTACTTTATAAGTACATTTGAGAAAGTAAGAACTAAAAATAGCTAAGAGTGGTCCTCAACCCAAGGTTAGTTGGCTCCCCTGAAGGAGGCATGCAAAGCCAGGTAGGACAGCCAGTTCCTTTCCTCCTTACCTATCCTAATCTGGTAATCCTACTGGCTAAAGAGGATTCCAAAACATGGAAGTGTTCTTCACATTACACAGCAAGCTGTACCATTGGTGAAAGTTGGGTTAAGAGGTTTTTAAAATCCCTGCCAAGACAAGGATTCGAGCCGGGGATCATTCGCTCTCCAGTCAGACACCTTAACCACTGAGTCACCTGACTATTGTAGCAACTAAGTAATGTGGAATTACGTATTTCTAAATTAAAGGGTTGAGAATTTGTGAGGCTGTGACAGCCAGACAGACAATCATTGATTCCATGATGGTTCTATTTTTCATTAGGAAATTATGGAAATATAAAAACAAAACAAACATTGAGAATTCTGCTTGTCTTCATTTTTGGTGTTGTCATTACCATTCTACTTACATGTTTGGTTAGCATTGAGTTTATTTGAACTTCTTTGTTTCCATACTACCTAAAAGTTTTTTTCTTTCTCATTGTTATCTTATTAAGAATTAGAATTTTCATTCAAAGGTAACCAAACTTTGCTATAGATTAAATGACTATCATTATTTTAAACAGATAAATCGAAAGAGGATATAAATGCCCATGAGGACTGGTACATCCAATATGAGAAGCTACGCAATGGACAAAGGCAAGCTGTCAGTGAGTGGCGAAGCAGTAAGAAAGAAAAACCTGTTGAAGATCATAGTAACAAACCAGTACCATATTCATTGCCACCTCAAACACCTGAAGATGCAGCGGAAAAGAAGCGTAAGATAGAAGAGTGGAAAGTAAATTGTTTTGTTTCTCATCATTCTTCAGAATTTAAATAATTAGTGCTGATTTTTTATTTTCACTTGTACATTTTTATTTTTGCCTCAAGAAATTATGTCTAATTCACAAACAAAGTAAAATTATTCTGTTTTTCTCTCAAATCACAATTACTGTGTTCCTCACTTCATGGTTGATTTAGTCAATAGATATATTTCAAAAGTGTGATCGTATCTCCAAAATCTGTTCTTGGATTTGCTATACTCAGCTTAGAGACAATTCAGCTATTGAACTAACATAAATAACTTAGAATAAAAGTTAAATTCAGTTTTTAAGGAGTGGCTTTCACCAAAGGATTAGAGGAAATAAGGGAAAGAGGAAAACCAGATTTTGAACTTAGAAATTATTGAAACTTTTGGTGTTCAACTGAAGGTAGTTATAACTGGACAACATTCTTATATCTGGATGTTTAGTCCTGCTCAGATTGACTCACCATCAGGCATTAAACACATTATACTTGACACAAAATGTTTGTCTGTGGGACTTAAATGATTACCATATGATCTTTAGATTTTATCGTGCCTTGTGGGCAAGGGGATACCCACGCATTTATAGGATATGGCATTGAGGCACCAAGGCCTCTTTGATTCATGGAGCACAGCTTCATATAATACTAATCTTCTGATTAATTACTATCAGTAGGTGACTTAATAACTTAGACCTGATGTGACCACCATATGGAAGTGCTTTTGTTCTAAATCTGTTGTTTCTACTCGCTGGGTTCTTAATATCTCACTTTCATATCCTTTTATTCTGAAGATTCTATAATACTCAATGAAAGCATTGTCTCATTTGCTGTATATTACATATACCCTTTTCCTGTCTCACAGAAGAATTGGTGCACTTACACTGCATCCTATTGCAGCAATGTAAACAATACTGATGAAGCTTACTTGTCCTTTTGGATAATAGTGACAATGAAACTGTGATTAGGTGATGAAAATAAGAAAGAATAGGGGAAATAACCTGTCACTTACCACAGAATATGCCAGATGGACAAATTAAAAAAAAAAAACCACACACACATTATAGTACTGCAATGGATAACCTAATTATGTTATTATGTTGAAGGTGAGACATATGGCAAGAGGAAAGATGTGAACACATTGAGGCCTACCACATACAGTAAATCAATGGCTTCTTTCAAATATTATTATGTAATTACATTAAAAAAAATTATATCTGTGTTTAGCTATAAAAGACTGATTATATATCTCTCATTAAATTTCTATTACACAGCAGTTAATCACACTAGTACATTTAATATAATTGAAAATAACAATCATTTTCAATTTCTCTCTCTCTCTTTTTTTTCCAACAGAATTTTATGTTAAGGTACATTACATTTACAAAATTCAAGATTACTTGTTTTTCATGAGTAATACAATTATTCTTTCATTCTTGCACGTTGGTTGTCTTTTCTTTCTTGGGTCCATTTCACCCCAGATCCGGGGTGCAGTGTTTTGGCTGTTAGTGTCAGGAGAGAATCAGATGCTTTAATCAATGTTCAGTGCCTATCCCTTTTGTGAATGTCATTGGGATTAATTTCCAGTTGCTCAAGATCTTTTCTGACTAACCTTGTCCATTATGCATTATTCGCTTTCCCTCTAGAGACGGTGTTGATAATTTTGGGAGCGACTCAATGATTGTCCATCTGACCTAAAATATTAATCTCCTTTTTCTCATGGTTGTTGTAATGCTCTCCAGTTGTTGGTATAGGTCCCTATTATTCTTGAGCCTGTATTTTTCTTCTTCTTTGACAGGACCAGTGATTTTTCTCAAGGTTTTACATTCCTTTAGTTCCAGTTTTCTGAGTTGTCTCTTTCTAACCATGTTCAGGCACTCTGATGCATACAGTAGCAATGGTCAAAATACAGTATGATAATACCCAAGTTTAAAGTTAAGGGAAAGTGATTTAGATCCATACATATTCTTATAAATGTGGTATGTTCTCTCCAGTCTTGGCGCATCTGCTATTCATGGCTAAGTCCTTGTTGATGTTTGAAGTTATCCATCCTCCAAGATACTTGAAGCTGTTGGTCTTTTATATCATTGCATTCACCAGTGGGATTAAGTTTGGTTCATTTCTGATGTCGGTACTGAACTCAGTTTTGTTTATGGATATCTTTAACCCTACTTTAGCTGCTATGTTGTTGAGTGAGTATAGTTGGTGAATAGCTTCTTCCACACTAAACGCTAGGAGAGTGGTGTCATCTGCAAAGGCCAGGCAGTTGATTAGTAGTTTGTCCTTTCTGTAACTGATTATCAACCCACAGCCGTCTGTTAGTGTGTTCGTCCGTTCATGAATAACATTTTCCAATAGACAGTTAAAGAGGATTGGTGTCAAGTTGTTCCCTTTTCTAACATCTGTTCTAATTTCAAAGGACTTTGATAGTCCTCCTCTGAACTTGTCTTTGGATGTTGTGTTAGCTGGGGTCACTGTCACAAGGTTCAAAGTAATGCTGTGAAGTCCCAGTTCAGTGAGTGTTTGGAAGAGGACTTTCCTATTCACAGAGTCATAAACTTTCTCAAAGTCAACGAAGTTGCCATGTAGGGTGAGGCACTGAAGTTCTTGTAGGTGAGATTTGTTTTGAGATTTAGGATCTGTTCAGCACCTTATTATATTTTGGATTAACACATCACCAGCGTGTTTCCAAAATTCTGCAAAGATATCATTTTCACCTGCTGCTCTATTGGATTTGAGTTCAGAAATGATCTTTTGGATCTCCTCCTTGGTTGATGGGAGAGAGATCAGTTTATTGACATTTTTTGCTTCAAATTTTAGTTCACCCTTTGGTTTGATGGCATTGAGGAGGTTTTTAAAGTAGTCTGCCAGAGCTTTGGTGCATTCGTTATTGTTTAGGTTCAATTCCCTGTCCAGAGCCTGTAGATGAAGTACCAGAGCTTTGTATGGGGTTATTTGGGATTTGAAAGTATGGTAGAAATCTCTGGTGCTGTTCTTCTGGAAATATTTATCAGCTTGGTCAGTGATGTTCTTATTATTTGAAATTATTTTAAAGCTAATTCTGTTTTGCTTTGTCTTCACTTCATGTCTGTGTCATTTAAATACAATCAAACCACCTTTCGGTGCATATAGAATAGTGTTTGTTCCCTCAAAATCCCCTCTCTTTGTTTAAAAGTAAATGAATATTTGTTTCTTTTTATATATATAACTACAACTTCTGTTATTTATGCCCACAAAAATGATTTCCTACGAATCATTTGTATACTGTGAAACACTCAACATCTGCAGTAATATAATACATAAATAATTATGGCAACGGCAATTGTGTATGCAATTAAAAACCAATTGTAACAATAAAAGGATCAAACTGCCTTTCAGTTTGTAATTATAAATCATTTATGTCTTGCCAATTTCAAATCGTCCAATTTCATTGCCACACACTTCAGTCATTAATTGTTTTTCTCTGTTGATAGTGATTCATCTGTTGGATGTGGACATCAAGCTTGACAGATCCCCGTTATCTTTCAGAACGTTCAGTCTGAATGGGCTGACACTGGGTTTTACTCTCTCTATACTGAACACACACACTATCAGTCATCCACACCGACAACAACACATAAAAACACACACCGTGTAAGGCAACGGAAAATCACCCGGTACCTCTTCTATAGTAACCACCGATGTCTGGAATCGGGCATGGCATCGTAAGAAGAAGATCTCATTTTAAGTTATTTTGGAAATGAGTTGCTTGGATCACCTAAATGGGTGACCATACTGAGCCATTTGGAATTATTTTTTCTTTTTCATTCCTTGTTTCTATCCTCCATTGATTGTAATGACCTCAATGTCGATCAGTTATAAAGTATTAACATTGAAAAGACTTGAAGCCTCATCAAAAAAATGTTATTGCTATTTTCAGTTTTTAAAATGTGTTTTTGTATTGACTGATAAGAGATGAATATGCAGGGCTTATCATCATAACATCTTTATTGCTGGCACATTGTGTATAATTATGAGGTAAACTGCTGATGATTTTTCAAAAAATAAATTAGTACATCATCTGGTGTTCACATACTCAGAAAAATGCTTCAGCAATGGTGGAGCAAAGGGGAAAAAAAAACCTCTTAAGGCAATATTAATTTACACAGCAACAAAAGAAGAAGAAGAAAACTACTACACAAGTGCAATATTTTGGTCTATGCCCATCCTCATGAAAACAGAAAATGAAGCATATGGTTAAGTTTGCATTAGCCCAGGTTCCCATGTAGGCTCAGCCATTTGCTTCATTACCTATTTTCTTCAATTTTGGTAAATGCTGGGTCTGCTTTTATTTCCTTTCCATACTAGAAGATATTTCACAGTTTATGAGAATAATAAATTCACACATCATTGAAAGGTATTATACTATCTTCAGATTTGCAGGATACTGTACATTAGCTATCCTACAGAGAGTATTTGTTACTTTACTTGTTTGCATACAGTATCGTACATGAATGAATTATTCTTTCTTAGCAATTCTTAACCTTAGTCATGTAACCACAAAATCTTTGCTCATTTTTCCCTTTGAGACATGCTTTATTGTTATTACTATTCTGAGGCAAAAACTTAAAAGGATTTTATTCTTGATATTTATTATTGTTAAGAGGCAATACTTCAATAGTACATGTTTGTATTAATCAGAGCAGTCCAGGAGCTCGATGTTTAGGTGTCTGAATGGACATTAAGAAGTTCCAAGTTCAAATTTTAGATACAGCTGTAATTTTAATAGACCATGAAACTTGCCTTTATCTTTGGAAAACTGTGCAGTCTGTGTAAACTACACTGTAAAAGCTCTATGGTTTATGCTCCTTATTGAATTGTAGGGCCTAGAAGAAAGGAGCTTGATGTCCTACTTCTAATAATCTCTGACTCTGTATGTCACCTATAAGAGAATACAGCCAATCCTTTACATGTAGGTTAAGTTAGTTTTTTATTTTACATAGATTTTTATAAAAAAATCTTAATAATTTTACCTAATGCTGATTTCTAATCTTATCACTGAATGAGAATGTCAAATATTTATTTGCATTCAAATTAAATACTTTTATTATTACTTTATTTTGGCATATAACAATTAAAGCAAGAAATACTATTATAGCGGACTAAGAAACTGCATCAACAAATTCAAGAAGAAAATAAGTGCAAGGAGAGAGAAAGACACTTGGAAGAATGGAAGAAAAAGAAGCAGAAACAGGTATTCACTGAAGCATTGAGAGTTAAATTAAAAAATAAAAATGTTAGTTGATGAAGAAGTTCTCATATACCATAACATATAGCAAACTTGACCTCTGTTAACAGAAGGATTAGTCAGAAAATTTGAGCTATTATGTATTGGTGTATTTTACATGGGGGTGTGCCACTGCATAACAGCAACAGGGTTCTGCTTCCCTTTAGTAACAGAATGCTAAAAAGAGAAGCTGGCTGTAAGTAGTATTCTGAATTATTATAACCTAAGGATTTTTTAATTTTCATGCCATGTTGTTCAAATTATAATAACTATTCAATTCTGGTTGACTCAGTTTCACCAAATCAAGAATTTAAAATTAATAAATAATTTATTGTGAGCCTTACTATACTGCCAAAATAATTCAAATAGTGGAAATAAGGAAATGATAGTTATTGACTGGGTGAAGTTTCTTCAGCTGCTAATGCTATACTGGTAGTTTGGTACAGTGGTCCACAACCAGTGTGCCGCGATAAGGTGAAAGGTGTGCGGCGAAATTTTACCCCATTATAAGGAATTAAATGTCAAGTTTTTTTTTATTATTTACATTTTAGTTTCATGTGCCACAAATTGTTACGTATTGTCATATCCTAAGAAACTAAATGTTATTTATCTACTCACAGTTGCTGTTAGTTTTGTTTATTCATTTTTTTAAATATTTTTATCCCTTGACTCTACTGCTGTGCTTTGAGGTTCTGTTATATTTACTGCATGTTCTGTGTGTGTGCTTTTTCCTCAGTCTAAACTGCTGGGAATAGCAGAACTTGCCAAGCCTTATATTTTTTATCACATTGTCGGTGTCAGTGCTTCTCCAACAATACTACTTTGTTCCTGTACCATTGCACTGACACATTGTTAGACATCACTGGAAATCAGTCTGCAATTACATTACTTCACTTCCATCATAGCTGTGCTCTGAAGTGTTCCAAAAATTGTGTTAATACGTAGTTTTTATATTTTCTATTATAATTAGCAGACTATTTAATTTCTTCAAGATGGACAAATTCCTTGAACGGAATGTTCTGTCTATGAGTGCAACTGTTGAAAGCATTGAGCCAGAAAGAAAGAAATTAGAGTTAATGCAGTGGAAATACTTATCCTATGGTTTTTTTTTTTGGTATGGTGAAAAAACATGCCCAATTCCTGAGTGTATCGGTATCATCTGTAATGAAAAACTGAGTATTGCTGCTATGGTTCCCAGTAAATTGAAACAACATTTGCTGACAAAACATTCTCTTCTGTCAAGCTAACATGTCAATTGTTTTGGTCAGTTGTTGGAGAATAAGAAAAAATAAAGAATGTTCATGACCGTTACAGTATGTGTTTCAGAAAAAGTACAGGAAGCTAGTTATAAGGCAGCCAAACTTATCGTAAAGGCCAAGAAACCACATACAATAGGTGAAATGCTGTTAAAGCTTGTTTGTAAAGAGATATGTCTCATGGTATTGAAGACATCCAGATCGATGAGTCCACATATATTAGCCACCACGTACAATTCCTGGCTTACATTCACTACATCGATGGAGATGTAATTGTAAGTAATTTCTTCTTTTGCAAAGAACTTCCAGAGAAAACTACCAGTGAAGAAATATTTTGTTTCACTGATGAATGTTTGCTCCTTAATGAATTAACATGGAAGGATTGCATTAGTGTTTGTACAGACAGAGCGGCTTACAGGCCCAGTGAAAGGATTTGCAGCTAAAGAATGATAAATAAATGCGATCATTGTCTCATTCACCTTGAAGCTATTGTTGTTAAGTCTCTGCCACCTTCCCTGAAAGATGTGCTGGACGAAATAGTAAAAGTCATGAACTTCATAAAATCACAGCCCCTAAATTCATGATTTTTTTTTTCTGTTTTATATCAGGAAATGGGTTCAGAACACACTACACTCCTGCTAGATACAGAAGTACACTGGCTGTCTTGAGAAAAAATGTTAATACAGATATTTGAACTTAGAGAAGAGGTCCATGCATTTTTGACTGTTGAAAGACATAAGTACAGATGGTGAATAGGTATGTAAGTTGGCATGTCTTTCCAACATTTTCACACACTTGAATGAGCTGAACATCAAAATTCAAGGTAGGAATGAAATGTTCTTATTAGTATGGATAAGATTAAAGGATTTGAGAATAAGCTGGATTTGAGGTTACAAAGGATTGAAAATGGGTCATGTGAGATGTTCCTGACTGTATGGTCACCTGACAATGGTAATAAAATGGTGATGGACTTAATTAAAGAACATTTAGAAGTCATTCAGCAGAGATTCAAAAAGTACTTTGGAGATGATTTTGACTTGGTTCATGATCCATTCGTTGCAAATTCGAAAAATCTTTCAATTAATATTGAAGAAGAACTCGCAGATTTAAAAACTGACAGAGCTTTGAAATTAAAACTTCTCGAAGTTCCTGTAGATACATATTGGCTAACAATAAGGAATGATTATACCGCTATCTCTGTCATGGCAGTTAATATGTTGTTGCCATTTCCAACTACATATTCATGTGAACTGGACTTCTCAACGTTGACTGAGATTAAAACATCCAAGGGAAAAACTCAAAATCCGTAGATGAAGAAATGAGGCTTGCATTATCAACGATTTCTCCACGGATCAGCCATCAAGCACAAGTATCATATTGAAGGTATGTGTACAATTATTTATGTTAATAGTAATATAAAACTGGCTGATTATTAGTTTTATGCAGCCGCTGTTTTTAGCTATCATTTTTTACTTGTTAGGGGGCTGTATATCCCAGAAAAAAAATTTGTGTATTGAGGAGCTTTCTTTTTTTTTCTTCAACTGCCCGACTGGTAAGGTGTGTCATGAGATTTATGGATAACCTTATGATGTGCCGCAAGTAGGAAAAAGTTGCGGGCCACTGGTTACGTATATCACTACACATTAACAGTTTTTAGAGTTCCCTACCTTTTGAATTAACAACAGAGCCCTTATGGGTTCGATAACTTGTCTGCTCACGAGCCCGACCAATCTGCTCCCTTCTTGAAGTTTATGGTTTTTGAAAAATACTAAATGAAAGGGGAATTAATGCATCACATATCAAAGTTAACGGCTGCGATGAGAGAAAAGATGTTACATGGACCAAATACAATATTTCAGTATTAACCTTCTTTATATATAGAGACACGAGCTATTTGGTTTCCGACGTGTGTACACACAGAACATTAACCCATGGTCACCAATCCATGGTGCACACACAGCCAGAACCAAATGACTCATTTCTCTATAACATGAAGAAGGTAAAAACCAAAATATAGTATTTGTGTGTTCGCCTTACATATTTTCTCTTGTCACAGCCATCAACTTTGGTATGTGAGAGTTTAATTTACCTTTCCTTTATTAGTTATATCACCTAGAACCTCCTTCCTTTTTCCTTAGATCCATAAATACTAAATGAGTAAATTTAATAAATTCCTTATGTAAGTAGATAATTTTTCTGACAAAAGTATTGTATATATTAGTTAATACAAAATGTTTTGAAGTAGTTGATAAATATGTTGGGAAAATACTTTTTCAATAATTTTTCTCAATTCTCAGTAATTACTATTTCAACTTAAATTTTTATGGTTGATTTGTATATTTGAAAGACATATAATTAACTGGAGTGTAAGGGTTTTGGAGAGACTGTATTAGCGGGGCCCCTAAAGGTGGATAAATCAGAAATGCTCAACATGGGGATGCAGAAGGCAACAAGAAACCACTGCATTAAAGACGCAAAGGGTTTCTCGAGGGGACATAATCCTCTCAAATTATATGTATCATGATGGCTTCTTCCTGGTAAAATAGACCCCCCAATCAGATCTCCAGGTGGGGAATAATTAGGGAGGAGTCATCAGAATGGATAGAAACTGTATGTGTTGGAGCGTGGAATGATAGGTCGGTTATAAAACTTAAAAAAGGAGATGGAACTACTTAAGTTAGATGTTGTCAGGTTTAGTGAGATTAAGTGGAAGGATGCAAAGGATTTCTGATCTGGGGAACAAAGAATAATTAACACAAAAACTGTCAGTGGAGCTACTAGTGTAGGTTGTGTAATGAATAAGAGTAGGGAAACAGGTGAGTTATTATGAACAGTTTAGTGACAGGATTATTTTGATGCGGTTAGAAACTAAACCTACCTCAGCCATGATAGTTCAAGTGTACATGCCAACGTCACAGGAAGTTGGCAAAGAAATATAGAAAATATATGCCGAAACTGAAGAATTAATCCAATATGTGGAGGGGGAGGAAAATCTAATAATTATGGGTAATTGGAATGCAATAGTGCGAGAAGGAAAAGAGGTGAATACTGTAGGAAGTTTTGATCTAGCAGAAAGAAACGCGTAAGGAAGCAGGTTGTGAGAATAAGTTAGTTGTGGCAAACACACTGTTTAAGAACCATGCAAGAAGGATATACACCTGGAAATGTCTTGGGGATACAGGTAGATATCAGCTAGATTATATCATGGTCAAAGAGAGATTCAGGAATCAAATTCTAGACTGTAAAGTGTACCCAGGAACAGACATAGACTCTGACCATAATTTGATAGTAATGACGTGTAGGCTGAAATTCAAGCGAATAAGGAAGCAATATGGAAGTGAATAAACTGAAACAATCTAACACGAGCAAAAAATTTCCAGAAATGGTAGAAATAACTCTGAAAGGAGCTCAACTGATGATGTATGAAATGCATTGAATAGAGAAATAATGAAAGCTGGTAAAGAAACATTAGGCTTTGGGGAACAAGCCACCCGAAATCCTTGGATCACAGAAGAAATTTTGGAGCTGATGGATGAGTGGAAAAAAAAATCCTCTGGATGAAGCAGGAAGAGAACAATACAGGCAATTTACAAATCCAATAAACAGGAATGCAAAAAAATCAAAAGAGAAAAGTCATAGGTAAAGTAGTTGTTGCATACAGGAAGATCAAACAGAATTTTGGAGAAATAAAGAAAAGAGGTGTAAACATTAAAGCTGCTGATGGGTAACCTCTTTTAAGCTCAGACGATAGAGCTAACCGATGGAAGGAATACATTTAGAAACTGTATGATGGGGAAGACTTGAACAACAGTGTAATGGAAAATGAAAGTGATTTGGAAATTGATGACTTAGGAGATCCTGTTTTGAGGACAGCAGTTAATAGAGCTCTGAATGACTTGCAAGAAAATAAGACAGTTGGAATTGATGAGATCCCTGCAGAACTTCTTAAATCCCTAGGAGAAGAAAGGATCAAAAGATTATTCAAACTTACCAATAGGATATGACACAGGAGAAATTCCAACTGATTTCAATAATCTTCACACTTCCAAAGAAAGCAAAAGCTGACAAATGTGAGAGTCAAGTAGCTATAATAAAAGCAGAGACTCATGAGAGACCTACAGCAGTTAAAAAGGGTGTGAGACAAAGTTGTAGTCTATCCCTGTTAGTATTCAACTTGTATGTAGAGGAAGCAATAAAGGAAGTAAAAGACAAATTTTAAAGTAAGTGTTCAGGGAAAATAAATCAGTATGCTACGATTTGCTGATGACATTGTTTTGTTGGCAGAACAGGTTGAGGATATTGAAAAGTTACTGAATGGCATGAACTGAAAGAAGGTTTTGGACTGAATATAAATCAAAGCAAGACAAAAGTGATGAAATGTAGCAGAAATTATACCAATACTAGTGGATTAAATAGAAAAATAGGATCGAATGCAGTAGGAGAAGTAAGAGAATTCTGTTACTTGGGAAGTAAAATCACAATTGATTGCCAAGGCAGGTATGATGTTTAAAGCTAGTGTAAAAAGAGCTTTCATGAAAAAGAGAAATCTTTTGGTTTCAAATATTGATCTTTGACTTAGAAAAGAACTTTTTAAAACTCTGTGTGTGGAGCACAGCACTTTATGGTCACAAATTATGGACTTTGGGAATACCAAAAAAAGGAAGAAAATTGGAGCATTTGAAATGTGGCGCTACAGACGAATGCTGAAAATTAAGTGGACAGTACAAAATGAATGAGTTTTAAAATTATGGGTGAGGACAGAAGTTTGTGGAAGAAGCTTACAGAACTGAAAGAAGATTTTGGACTGAATATAAATCAAAGCAAGGCTAGTAGGTCATATTTTGAGACATGCTGGATTGGTTAATTTGTTAGTTGAGGGAACAGTCAAAGGTAAGAACTATAGAGGAAGACAGAGAATAGAATATATGAAGTAGATAATTGTGAATGTGGGTTGTAAGAGGTATATAGAGATGAAGAGGTCAGCACATGATAGGAAGGGATGGAGGATTGCATCAAACTAGTAGAAAATGACAGACAAAAAAAAAAAAAAGTGTGTTTAAAAATACTTTTTTCAGTTTTTTATAAAAAATAAAGAGCGTTCTGGTAGCTCAGTGCCTAAGTGCTTGCTTTCGAAATGTGCGCTGCTCCTGCCCCGGGCACGAATCCCGGCAGGCGCAGAAATTTTGAGAGTTGTGTTTAATCATATGAGCTATGCCAGGACGCTCCGTGGTTCGGATTCCACGTTAAACTGTAGGTCCCAGAGGAAAGGAACTGGCCGTCCTACCTCTGCCATTGTGGCTTAGTACGCCTCCTTCGGGAGGATCCAACCAACCTTCGGGTTGTGGACTAAGTTAAGTTATAAAAAATAATTGTAAATTCAATTTAATATGCTGACATTTGTACAACACCCTCAACATTCAAGAGTAACTCTTAATTGTTGGATTTTTTAATTAGCAGTGTCTATTATAAGTGATATTATATTTTTTTATTTATATTTTCTGATTAAAACATTTTATTTGCTGTCAGTTCATTATTCAATCAAAGGTTTTATCTTTTATTCTGATTTCTTCTGGTATTTTTTTACTGAACAAGATGAAATAATTCATAATCATCTGACAGATGATAATATAACTTGATGTAGGCTCAGCAGAAGGCAAAAATTGAGCAGCGAAGAGAGGAAAGGCTTGATAAACAAAGAGCTGCAATTATGGAGCGGCAATTGAAGGAGCTATATGAGATAGAACAGCGAGCTGCAGAGGCAAATAAGATGCTCAGGGCATATAGGTGAGTTGTGACATTATCTACGTGCTTTGCATTTTTAATACAAATTTATTATTTAATAAAAATATAGTATAAATTTAATTTTTAAACATTTTATTATATCTTTATATTTTTGGACATGTTATTGTGAATGGTTACAGCATAATATGTATCATTCTTTAATATTTGTTAAAAATTATTTGAAATACAATAACTAAAGAAGTGTTTCAGCTTCATGTTTACAGCAAACAAAGTCCTCCCTGAGACCATCTGAACTCCAACAGATCATAGATGACACCACATATCTCCCTAGATTCTGGGTCTGATAATATCCCTTCCCTTTACATAATTTAAAATACATTGAAGAGCCAAAGAAACTGGTACACCTGCCAAATATCGTGTAGGGCCCTCGCGAGCACGCAGAAGTGCCGCAACACAACATGGCATGGAGTCGACTAATGTCTGAAGTAGTGCTGGAGGGAATTGACACCATGCATCCTGCAGGGATGTCCATAAATCCGTAAGAGTACGAGGGGGTGGAGACCTCTTCTGAACAGCACGTTGCAAGGCATCCCAGATATGCTCAATAATGTTCATGTCTTGGGAGTTTAGTGGACAGCAGAGGTGTTTAAACTCAGAAGAGTGTTCCTGGAACCACTATGTAGCAATTCTGGATGTGTGGGGTGTCATTATCTTGCTGGAATTGCCCAAGTCTATCGGAATGCACAGTGGACATGGATGGATGCAGCTGATCAGCCAGGATGTCACCTGTCAGAGTCGTATCTAGACATATCAGGTGTTCCATGTCACTCCAACTGTGTATGCCCCACACCATTACAGAGCCTCCGCCATCTTGAACAGTCCCCTGCAGGGTCCATACCCGCACACGTCCATCCACTCAATACAATTTGAAACGAGACTTGTCGGACCAGGCAACATGTTTCCAATCCTCAACAGTCTAATGTTGGTGCTGACGGGCCCAGACGAAGCGTAAAGCTTTGTGTCATGCACTCAGCAAGGGTACACGAGTCGGCCTTCGGCTCTAAAAGCACCATATCGATGATGTTTCGTTGAATGGTTCGCACGCTCTCACTTGTTGATGGCCCAGTATTGAAATCTACAGCAATTTGAGGAATGGTTGTACTTCTGTCATGTTGAATGATTCTCTTCAGTCGTCATTGGTCCTGTTCTTGCAAGATCTTTTGTCTGGTCACAGTGATGTTGGAGATTTGATGTTTTATCGTATTCCCGATATTCACGGTGCACTCGTGAGAAGGTCGTAGGGGAAAATCCCCACCTCATCGCTTCCTCGGAGATGCTGTATTCCATCTCTCGTGTGCCGACTATAACACCACATTCAAACTCACTTAAATCGTGATAACCTGTCATTGTAGCACCAGTAACCAATCTAACGTCTGCGCCATACACCTGTTGTCTTTTATGTTGTTCTCGACCGCAGCACCGTACTTTGAGTATTTACATATCTCTGTGTTTTCATACGCATGCCTGTACCAGGTTCTTTGGCTCTTCAGTGTAGAAGTTATTGCAGGATTTTATAAGTGATTTTTTTTATGTGATATCTGAATAAGTTTATGTCATAGTTTATTTGTGTGTGTGTGTGTGTGTGTGTGTGATGGAATCAGATTTGTCAGATTATAATGTGTAACTATGTTCTGTGTGATAAGTGTATTTTTGTTTGTGAAATGTGCAGTTTGTGAGGTGGAGACTGGCATTCACCTTGATGATTTTGGGAAAAATCTATAATCAGGATGCTGTTACGCATGGACTAAGAATTAATCCTGTTCCCGTTGTACCTCCTCGATTCTGTGCGGTGGCACCTTAACGTGTGCAGCCACATTTTTATTTTTATGAAGTATATTATTTAAACTGTTTTTACTACATAAATCTACTAATTCAAGTAAATTGCAAAATTTATTAACTTTTAGCGGAAAATCTTGTAAGTTTCATGTTATTACAGGCAGCAAGATCAAGAATACATTATGCGACGTTTGAGCAAAAAACAGCAGGAACAAGCACAGAAAGAGGAACGGGAATGGCGACAGCAGTTGTTGCGGAGGCGTGTGGCAGTGAGTGCTGAACGTGACCCTAACCGTCTTGTCAGTCTAACTGAAGGATGGCGCAACCGCCTGGCCTGCAAGGTTGCTACAGCAGTTCCGAAGACTGCCCCTCCACTCCATCTGCACAATATGCCACACCTGTGAGTCGCTGAATACTTGTATTCCTTAACTTAGCTGAGACTTTGTCAACTATCATGAAGTTGAACTACACTATTTTAATGGAAGTATTATATAATTCCATTACTGCATTATTAATCAATTGAATTTAGTGTTCTGTTTTAGCAAATTCTTTGCTTGCTCAATTTATATTTTATTCATATAATTTTATTTGGAATTACATATCTTGTTTTGGCTCTGGAAAATATCTAATCAGTGTGAAATTTGTTTAATTATCTTTCTTACATTTCACACCAGACAAATACTAAAATTATGTACCAAAATGTTGAAACTGTTTGTCCAAAGTGCACATATCACAAAATGCATCTGTAAGTAACGAACTGCTTTATCACAGATAACATAGAAAGAAGACTGCAGAACTACTCCGTATCCTCAACGGTGCTGAATTTTAAAACTGTTTGGAGCAACAACTTAATATACAACTAGTATTATCCAGAAAATTCATAGAATGCTAGAGATGTTTTGTGATTCGTAGCTTCTACCATCATGAGAATGTTACAGACTTGATACAGTGGTTGAAATATTTACCAGTAAGCATTGTTGACATGTGTAAAGTGCTTCTTCTTCTTCTTCTTCTTTTTTCTTCTTTTTTTTTTTTTTTTTTGCATTTGGGCACTTACTGTCACAAATGAAACAATTATCCCACTGACTGGACTGTCTTAAAATCATAAAACGGACTAATGACCTGGATCTTGAATACATAATTCATTATCAAACCACTATATACATAAAGCTGTTCAACAAACTACAATTTTCAATCTGGATTTCATGTGAGAGGGGAACGTTTATTTGCATAACCACCAATAATATGTTACAAGCAGATGTGGCAACAGTTGATCTGAGAAACTCCAGTAGGTATAGTTATGCACAATTTATAGCTGGAACCACTTTTGATTTGCATTTAAAAATAAGGTACCTAGTTTTCTATCATCAAGTATCACTCATATTTTACTATAACAATTATCTGCAAACTACCAGAAATTCTAAGGCATGAATACACAGATCTGTAATAACAGGTCACTATTTTCTACTTAGGGTATGTATCAGGTTGTTGGAGTATGTAGTAAGGGATTCATGATCTGAATGGAAGCTTCTGCATCAGATAACTGGGCTGTAGGGGAGCATTTTTTGCGACAGATTGCAGCTACCTAAACATCCACACTGTAAACTTCACAGATCTTATTTCCACATCATCTTCCTGGATGTTGTTCATGGAAAAGTCCACTTAAACACATCTCCTCACATATAACCCACAAACCTTCAACTAAACGTACCCTTTTGACAGCTGTTGTCTGTATCACATTAAACACTTCCTCCCATACAGCGTTAGCATCCAAGGCAGGCACATCTATTCCTACCAAGAATCCCTCAGTCTATACTTCAACAAGCTGATGCAAATACTTACATCAAAAAGTTATTTTGCCAGATTGCTCCATAAGCAGATATCCATAATCCATCACTCACATTATACACACCAAGCACAACACAGAACAAATTGTAATCCTATCTTCCTCACCCATTTCTCTCATGTCCTAGAACCCCTGAACCAAATTTTCTGCTGTGAATGTGACTTTTTAAGGTCTTTTTCCGAAATGCACCACATTCTAACTGCATACTCCCAAAATCTAAACCACCTAGTTACTGCCCTTGCCAGTTCCCACAATTTATGAAACCTCAATAGGTATTTCCTAGTCAGAGCTACTCCACTGCTTATGTTAAGGTAAGCTCATCTTGAGGTAAGCAGTGGTTAACTTTCATAACCTAATTTGTAATTCCTTCTTGATACTTGGAAGCTATTTTTTAATTATTACCTTATTCGATTTTTTATTATTTATTTAAAATTTATATATTTTTTAACAATATTCATTGTTTAAAATTTTTTAAGTTTTTTCTTCAATACTATTAACTTGCATATTCTTTTCTGCACAATAACTTTGAACAGTAAGCATTTTAACATTCAGTCTGTTGAAGAAAACAATGATAGTATCATAAAATCATAAAGTGTATATGCAAGAATTGTTGTTTTAAAGTTATTCATTAACTTGTAATTTTGTAACTTAATTATTAATCTTAATCTTACAAAGTAATTACTTCTTTTTTTTTCATGTTCAGGGCTGTACCAAGCTGGAGAAAAGGACTTGGATAAGGTACACTTTAATGAAGCATGAAATATCGCTAGTTCATTTTAATTTTATCACTGCCATCATAGGTATACCTACTGTGATCATATTTTATTGAAAAGACTGAAAGTTTTTTTTCCAGTATTTTGAAAGACAATTTTAAGTGTACACTATTTCTATTGTTATTTTTGATATTGTCTAATGTAACCAATTTTGAGAACATTTTGGAAGTTAATAACTCTTAATGATTTATACAAACAATTTGTGTGATTCAACAAATGTTTTTTATAACTATTACCAGGTTGTTAATTATATCAGATCACTGACTGATTAACATTTAATTTAACACTTATTGAGGCTGCTAACACAGACACAAAAAAGAGGGAACACAAGTACTAGTATAATATGTGCAGCAGATAACCTTGTATGGACTTATGGACAATTTTATGCAAACTATTAATAAACTGCAAGGTTCTTCAAATCAAGAACAACAGTGAAACAGGAGGAAAATAAGGTGGCAGGCAATAATGGAATACAAATCTATATAAATAAAAATTAAATGCTGTTCATTGGTAACCACTTCACTTGAGAATGGCTTTTTTTCTCCTACATCTTCATGGTAATTCAAATAAGGTTTATAAAAAAATAAAAATGGAAATGTTGTTTGAAACATTATTGGATAACTGAGAGTACTTTTTCTACGTACCAATTTAGCTACTTTAAATGTTCCTAAAGGTTCAAATAAAGTATTTAGAGGAATAAAAATTGTAAAAGTTGCCCAGAAAAATGGAAAATTTGTTAAAAAATTTAAATTCGTGTTTTCTAAATACCAATTCGGCAATTTTGTTTGTTTTTTGTTTTTGTTTTTAATTGTTCATAGTAGTCCAAATAAGGCTTTTAAAGAAAGAAAAACTGTAAATGTTGCCCAGAAAATTTGAAAATTTGAAAAAAACTGAAAGGTGTCAAATTACAAGCACTTAATTTATAATAGAATATGTTTTTTAAAAAAATATAAAGTGGAAAAAAATAATGAGGTAACCTGTTACGGTGAGCGGTCGATTCTTGCTTGATAGCTGGTGATGTATTTTATTTGTGGATGATCGGAATAAAGTTGGTTTATAAATGGAACAAGCCTTATTGATTTATGTGTATTAAGTGTACTGCAATGAAATTTTTGTATGCAGCAATTTGGCTAATTTTTTCTTTAAATGTTCATAAGAGTCCAAATAACATCTTTAGAGAAAGAAAAATTGGGAAAGTTGGCTGGAAAATTCAGGAAAACTGAATGTACTTTTTCAATGAACCGATTATGCTATTTTTTTTTTATTATTTTAATAATGTTGAAAATAGTCCTAGTAAGGTTTTTAGAGAAAGAATAATTGTAAAAGTTGGCCAGAAAATTGTAAAATTTGCTAAAAAAACTCAAATTGCTTTTTTCTTTGCACTGTTTTGGCTATTTTTTTATGTTCATAATAGTATAAATAAAATTTTTAAAGAAAGAAATATTGGAAAATTTGCCTGGAAAATTCAGAAAAAACTGAAAGTGCTTTTTTTCTATGTACCAATTTGGCTAATTTTTTTGTTAATGATTAATAGCTTTTCGAGTTATGCTGCATTGTTTATTAAATACCTGAGCTTTCGGCTGGTATCCTACAGCCTTCTTCAGAGATACTGTTTATGTTTATGTTAACATAGCAACAGTCGCCAAGCATCGCAGAGTAAAAGGCCGCTATTTTCGTTGATATTGTTCGTATTCCTTAAGATTTCTGCTGCCTCTTTCACACGTCGAGGCCACCACTGTTCATCTCTCCATAGCAGCCTCGTGTCTTGAAATTTGATTTCATGCCTGGTGTTTATAGCATGTCGAACTATGGCGGATTTGTCGCTGTTGTTATATTTGTAGTGGCGGATATGTTCTTTCCAACATATTTATGGAAGCATTCGAAACGAAGCTTATTAACAATGCGCACCTTAAACCTGAAAAGTGGATCCGATACGTTGATGACACACATGTCATCTGGCCTCACGGTAAGGAGAATTTTCAGGAGTTCCTACACCAACTGAATAGTGCCCATCCAAGAATCCAATTCACCATGGAAGTGGAAGGAAATGGACAACTGCCATTTCTCGATGTCCTGGTCCATAAGTGAGATGATAGGTGTTTGGGTCATACGGTGTACCGCAAGACGACCCACACAAATAGATATCTTCTCTCCATATCACACCATCACACGCCAACGAAGAGAGACGTATAACATCACTGAACGTAAGAGCGAGGACAGTATGTGACTCAGAAAGTCTGAAGGAAGAAATGGAGACTCTTACAAAAATATTCCAAGCCAACACCTATAATGAATCAGACATCAGAAAGGTTTTCAGACCTAAAAAACCCATGGAAGACATCAACTTGTCCCATGATACCAATGTGCCAAGAAAATGCACCTGTCTCCCATACGTACATCGTATCACTGACTGGACTGGGAAATTATTAAAGCAGATGGATGTGCAAATCATCTATAAAGCTCACTGCAAACTTGGCCAATCATTAACGAGGGTAAAAGACAGATTACACCCACACCAGTTTATGAAATTGCCTGTAGCTGTGGCAGTGTTAACATCAGCTGTGGCAGGTCACACTGTTGCGGAGAGAATTAAAGAATGTATCTGCCACTACAAATATAACAACACAAAAAGTCTTTGGAGGCATTAGACTGAATGATGCAAGATCTAAAAAACAGTCAAAACCAGTTTGGTTCTGTGATGATCTATATGTAAATAAAACAACTTGAGACTCAATGAGATTCCAAACTCAATGGAAGACAATAAATCATTTTTTTAACATGGAATTCTGACTTAATTGAGTTGTGAAATGAATTTTGGAACAAAACCGCATGGTTCCAAGTTGATCACATTCCAGGAACATCACACATTTCCATCATTTCAGTGGTCTACTGCTGATGGAATCATCTCAAATGTAAAATTTCCCATGGCACACTTCTGAATGTAGACCTCCTCAGATTGGATATCCATGAATATAATTGTAAATTAATACAATGATCACTGAGAAATACATTTTTTCTCGTTTTTACTTTGTTTACACATTTTCAGTATCTTTTAACAAATTAACAAAAAAAAAAAACAATGACAAACAAATTTATTGAAATTTGGACAGGACAACGTCTGTTGGATCAGTTAGTCTATATCTTTATATATAAAAATCAACATTTGTATGTATGTATGTATGTATGTTTGTATGTATGTTTGCACATGTATACTTTAAAACAAACAAAAAAAAATACTATCCCAAAGCCCACCCCTCTCCCCTTTTACCCCCTCCCCTCTTAATTTTCAATGATATTTATAGAAACCTACAGTTTTTATCCGATTTTGATGGAACTTTGCATAGATATACTTTAAAAAGAGGCAAAAAATACTTTCTACATTTGGTTTACAAAACCAACCCTCTAATTTTTGTCAGTGTTTTTTCTGCAAAGTTACTATTGATACTTTTTGACCGATCACATTGAAAGTCGGCAAATATATGTATTTTTCCATGGAAGTGACTGACAAAATAAAAAAGCCACACCCTCTTCCCTTCACACCCCTTAATTTTTATACAAACCTTCCAATTTCAGTGGACCTTTGCATATGTTTACTATAAAACAAAGGGAAAAATACTGTACCCATTTCGATGGAGCATTGCAGATGCATACTTTAAAACAAACAGAAAAATACGATCTACATTTAGTTTGCAATGACCCAACCCTGCTCCTCCTTTACCTCCCTTCCCCCTATATTTTGCCAATGTTCTTTATACATACTCAAAGTTTTTATCCAATATCAATGAAACTTTGCCCATGTATACTTTAAAACAAACAGAAAAATACTGCCTATATTTGGTTGAAAAATTACTCTTTATTTCCACCTCTCTTAATTTCCAATTTTCCTTACACAAACAGTTTTTATTCAATTTGGATGGAACTATGCACGTATATATATTAAAGCAAAGAGAAAAATACTGTCTACATTTGGTTTACAAAGACCCACTCATTTTCCCAAGCTCCCTAATTAAGAAAAATGTACGCTTGAAAATTTCGTAAATGAAGGGGAAATTAGCCAAAGTAGATAGCAATATCCTTAAAGTATACAACATTTCCCTTTAAACAGCACTGGACCGATTCATCCCACCATTGCTGCCCAAGAAATTCGAACTTGAATTTTAAAAATTATTTTAAAGTTTTTGTGCCAACACACAAATCCACCATTTTTATTCTATATCAAAGGAAGTTTACACACACATGCTTGAAAATTAGTGAAAATAATATTTACATTTTGTTTAAAAAAACTGCACTCCTTCTTCCCTTTCACCCCTTCTAAGAATGATATTTACATGCAACTTTTCCGTGTTTAACATATATCTCCAAAACATACCAAGAGATTATTTTTGTATCTATGCAGAATGGAATCACCAAAAGCATTGTATATCCAAGATCATTGCGATGAACATGAAACAGTAATTAAAGTGTATAGTAAAATCTAATTTTAACTAAATACAAACTTTCAAATGTTTCATTCCTCATGTAGATCTAGGAGTAGGTAAGTTGAAGCAGGTCTTTAGAAATGGGGGCGTACAAGGAAAGACTAGGAAGAAAAGGGTTCTGCTACTAGGTAATAGTCACAGAAAATGTGTAGGCCCACTTTAGCAGGATCAGCTGGGCACAGGTTACCAGATTACAAGCTTTTTCAAACCTAGTGCAACTTTAGGTCAGGTAATAGAAGATATAGGCTCTTTTTGCAGGGGTTTCACAAAGGAGGATAGGGTAGCTATAAAGGGAGGTGCGGGGAACAGTATTGATAGAAATGCTAATTATAGTGTTGAGGGTGACCTGAAGAAAGTGTTGAAGGAAGCACAACACACTAGGGTGGACCTCATGCAAGTCCTAAGTCGCCATGACTAGTCACAATTGAACCACGCTGAGAGGCGGGTAAATGTGGAAACAGACGTGCTGCCTGCGAAAGGCATTAGTTCTGTTGTTGGGGTTGAGCTTGTGGAGACCATTAATAGGTGGGGTTTTTCTAGGCATGGCCTACACCTACATAGGAGGGGCAAGGGGGTACTTTCTGAGTTGTTAGCTAAAGCCAAAGGGAACGTACTTCCAGTGGTGACGGGATTAGGACTGTGCCTTTTTTAGATTAGGGGCTGCTGGTAAGGGAATAAAAATAGGTAATCAAAGGAGTACTGAGGGTAGATCCATAGTTAGAAAAATCATTAATAGTAAAGAAATAGAAGAAGTTTCTGAAACAATAACAGGGGGGCAGATCTGGGAAGGCAAATGTTAGTGCTGAAAATATCACAAAGCTAGTGATAAGAGTGTTACTGGTAAACTGTAGAAGTATAATGAACAAAGTAGTGGAGTTTGCAAACCTAATAGAGATACATGACCCTCAAGTAGTTATAGGGATAAAGTCCTTGTTAAAAGAAGGAGTACTAGACAGTGAGGTTTTTCCTTATGGTTACAGAGTGTACAGTGGAGCTACTGGGGGCGAGTTATTCATACTGGTTAGCAAAGACTACCACAGTACACTGGTGTTCAGAGATCATGACCATGAGTTACTTGGGGTAGGCTTCTGAGGAAATGAAATAGGTCAGTGTGTTGGCAGCATACTGTAATGGAAGAATGAATGATAAAGATCAGGCTCTTGGGGAGAAACTAAATTCTTATTCAGAGTTCAGAAGTGAGCATAGAATGGTTATTATTGGTGGGGATTTGAACTTACCAGGTGTCAACTGGGTAGGAAATAAGATTAATAACACAAAAATTTAAAAACTACAAGCTGCTTTAAAATTAGAGGTACCTGAGCTGGCACCAAAACAAGAAAAAATATCGTCAGAATGTAAAATTGTTTTACTTTAATCTGGCATTACTTAAAGATTTTCTAAGAGATTTTAATTAATTTTGAAAGCTTATGATCTGGCTTAAAATTTGAGGTATATACCATCACATTATTGAATTGGGCAAAGAACAGAAAGTTAATGCTGAGTGTGGTGGACCTTGCATTCAGGAGGAATTGAATCTCCATCTGGCCATCCAGGTTTGGGTTTTTCATGGTTTCCCCAAATCACTCCAGGAGAATGCCGGGATTGTTCTTTCAAAAGGCCTTCTCATCCCTAGCCTTTCCCACCTCTAATGACCTCAAAATCAAAGAGGTGTATAGCCAGAAGCAAAAAAATAATTAATATCTGAACAAAACAAAATACTGTCATTATCTGTATCCAGCTTCTAAATCCGATATTGTAGTGTATCAAACTGCTGAGTTTGATTGGTAGTGAATTTATCCGTTCTCAGAGAAGATTTAAAAATATGTGGATTAAATGATTGTGAAAGCTTCCACTGTTTTTGTACATATTATTTTGGTTCTTCGGATGTAGCCGTGTTGATTTACTAAAATGTGGCGATTCAGTCATTGTAGTGTGGCTTTCATTAGAGGTCTGAGAGAACCTAGATAATATGTGGATTGTCGTTGAATGCAGATTTGTTGTTACACATAATATTTTTTTTAAATGTCATAATGAGGAAAAATACAAGTAAAACATAATAGTGGCAATAAACACATCAGGTTCAAGGACATAGAAATATATTCCAATTCCATTGAGCATAATATAACTACGATGTTGTTTCTAATGGCATCAATAAATATTATGCGTAATTAATATTATATCAAAGTTGTATTGTGCCTGGATTTTCCAAAAATAACTGGTGTCTAACGTACAAAATTTGAATAAACCTAA
Source organism: Vandiemenella viatica (assembly GCA_031002005.1). Taxonomy (NCBI): domain Eukaryota; kingdom Metazoa; phylum Arthropoda; class Insecta; order Orthoptera; family Morabidae; genus Vandiemenella; species Vandiemenella viatica. The sequence goes on from JARYHS010009186.1 coordinate 21,511,423, forward strand.
AATATAAATACATTGCTACCAACAGCATAAAGATTTTAGTTCGTATATATGTATTCTTAGTTTCACTTGTTCACCAGCAGACCTTGTCAGTGGCGGATCTACGATTTTTTCTGAACTGGAGCAAAAACTTGAGATTGCTACCCCTTCAAACACACGAATTCAGCCGTTCCTTCAAATTTAATTTTGCTGTCCATGGCTGTAGAATTAAAAGAAGAACAAAACAAACAGACAAAAAGGTGGTCACCACACGAATTCGCCGCCCCTACAAACATGGATTTGCCCCCTCCCAGATCCCGAAGTTGCCGCCCGGTGGCTAGTTTCCCGGTTGGCTTCGCGCCCCTTCCCCCCACCCCCCACTAGATCCGGTACTGGAACTTCTCCGTGTGGACGAAGTCTCGGGGAAAAAACTGTAACACACATAAAAATATAGATCGTCAAGACGAAAGAGTCCACGACGGGAAGGATGTAAACAATTTCGAAAAGCAGGAGTGGTTAGTAAGAGCCATCGGAGCGTCTCTCGGCGTCCGTGGCGGGCAAGTCGTCGGTGACGTAGAAGTGGTAGAGAACCCAATAGAGGGCCAGCAGGGAGGTGAAGGCGACGGGGAAGCCCTTGCGTGCGGCGATGTCTATGCGCGAGAACTTGTCATCTTCCTGTCTGCGCAGTGAGCTGGCGGCACGTGACAGGTCCCTGAAGGACCCCCGCAGACCGGACACCGCCGCGACGCTGCCGCGGCGCACCAGAGAGCCTGCCTCGGGCACGCGCAGCAGCTGCAGCAACGCAGCCTCGCTGCGCCGCCGCCGGCGCTCCTGGCCCTCTCCCAAACCTGCGCCACAATACAAGGTCGTTACAGCAGTGGTCAACAAGGGCCCCGGTGCAAAAAATTTATTTTGGTCCCTCAGGCCAGATGGGCAACCTTTTTTTGTTTTGTGTTGCTGGTAAGGGCTCCCTGAGTTGAGGATGGGGCCCTGGGGGCCCTTGAGTTGTGCTTAGGGGCCCCCCTGAGCAGTGAGAGGGCCTTAGTGAGGGGCTTCCCGGGGGCCCCTTAGACGACTGTAGATATACAGGGTGTTACAAAAATGTACGGCCAAACTTTCAGGAAACATTCCTCACACACAAACAAAGAAAATATGTTATGTGGACATGTGTCCGGAAACGCTTACTTTCCATGTTAGAGCTCATTTTATTACTTATCTTCAAATCACACTAAACATGGAATGGAAACACACAGCAACAGAACGTATCAGCGTGACTTCAAACACTTTGTTACAGGAAATGTTCAAAATGTCCTCCGTTAGCGAGGATACATGCATCCACCCTCCGTCGCATGGAATCCCTGATGCGCTGATGCAGCCCAGGAGAATGGCGTATTGTATCACAGCCGTCCACAATACGAGCACGAAGAGTCTCTACATTTGGTACCGGGGTTGCGTAGACAAGGGCTTTCAAATGCCCCCATAAATGGAAGTCAAGAGGGTTGAGGTCAGGAGAGCGTGGGGGCCATGGAATTGGTCCGTACAGTACAGTACATACTAACGAAACTAAAATGAGCTCTAAGATGGAAAGTAAGCGTTTCCAGACACATGTCCACAGAACATATTTTCTTTGTTTGTGTGTGAGGAATGTTTCCTGAAAGTTTGGCCGTACCTTTTTGTAACACCCTGTATATATATAAAAAAAAGATCGCCAGTTTGCCATGAAGGCTCGCGGGCCTCTGAACTGCGCTTGGGAGCCCCCTGAGCGGGCCCCGGTGCACTGAACCGCCTAGCCCCATAGTAGCTACGCCCATGCATTACAGGCAGCAAGGGATTGGTATAGGAACGGGGAGGAATTCGGCCGTGGCCTTTCTCAAGGAACCATCCCGGCATTCGCCTGGAGTGATTTGGGGAAACCATGGAAAAAACAAACGTGGGTGGTCGGACGGGGATTCGAACCCGCGTCCTCTCGAATGCGAGGCCAGAGCTTTACCGCTCACCCGCCACCCTTGGTCAGTCTAAGCCATAGGGGAGCGTGCATAAACCACGTAGCTCTATTTTTGCCTCCCATGAACCCCCCATCCTCCCCACACGTAGCCCTATGTGGCTCTTGCCTCTACCCCCCCCCCCCCCCACGTAGCACGTAGCTTTTCCCCCTTTTGATTCCAGAAGACATTTTGTACTGTTTTCTCTTGTCAGACTATTGTAAATTACATACGGAGATAATTAACTGATTGAAATAAATATTCACATGCTGTTGTGAGTTCTATTCCTCATTTTAACTGTGAAAAATGTTATGAAAGGAAAGCTACGTGGTCTGGCTCTGAACCCCCCCCCCCCCACATAACCTAGCGTATACTTCCATTCAACCCCTCCCCCCCCCTGGACCGAGCGAGCCACGTAGTTTGTGCACGGTCCCTAGGCTCCTAACCTTTTTCGGTCTACTGCCCCTTTTTGAACAAACACATTGTACATGTACATTACTTACCAAAAATGTAACACGCTGGCTCCTCTTCTTGTAGTAAATAATGTAATCCATATTGTTACAACTTTCTTGGTTCGTAATCTACTTTTTATACAGTGATTAGATGGCGCCGCTCTTGGGCAAACATATTATTGATTGGATGGCTGAGCTTGGTGTAATAACACTAATTTTTCGATTTCGGTGTCTCATTTGTCATCAGCAGTCTTAAATCGCTGAGTTCTACAATTGAAATTCTGTTTCCTTTCCTAGTTAATAAATTTATGGCTACTTACAATCATGGGAATGTCATTAAAAACTACTTTGATACAGCCCTAAAGCCGCATATAATACTGAAAACCAGGAGGGTGGTGGCTGGCCCTGAACGTCCCCCAAATTTGCCTTGAATCACAAGCTCCCACCAGTAGGCAGTACTGCTCCCGTTGGGAACGACTGTTGCAGGCGAATGGCGAAATTATCATAATTATTTACATTAGCCTACTAATTTCTTAGCCCAGCAAAAATGACGCACTGAACGCAGTATTCTGGCAATTTATTTTTTCACATTAGCAAATTTTAACTTAAGGGAAAAAATACTGAACAACTATAAAAACATAAATAGATAACTTAAATTCTTCGCTTGCCGCATCTACAGATGGAAAATATAACTAAAAAGCCTACATCGAACGAATATAAATAAAGAAAAGAAAGTAATAATTAATATGTGGATTTAAACGAAATAGAAAGGTAAAACCTGCTTTTGTTTATGATTGGTTTTCAAATTAAAAACTTTGCAGAAGTAAAAAAAGTTGGTAACCTGTATTTTTAGGCTGTTCTAACAGCATTACCAACGGTCAAAGAGCGAAAACATCTATAGCCGTTATTGGCTCGACTTCACAGCATTACAGACCCGATAACCAAACTGGACGTTTATTAGTGTTGATTATTAATAACTGCCTGCGATAGGCTTAGAGTCGGTAATTATTTTCATATTTTACTTTAAATTCTTTGAGAACTTGAGGTATTTCTTCAACATGTCCTTCAGCAATTTGTTAGACTATTGTCTTCCTTACCTACTGAGGAAAGAACACTCCTTCATGCCTTAAATGCGGTGCTATTGCTACGACCTCGCTATAACCAAGTGAGGATCTCAGCGAAGTTCTGGCACACCTGGCACGACCTACTAGATTGTCGCCACTACGAATATCACCCGCCAATAGAAGAGCCTCCTTAACTCCTCTAGACCATCACTGGTCTTCTCTAAAACAATAGCGTCAAGTCTGCCGTGGCACACCAAACCATCAACAATGGGCACGAGTTAAAATTTGGGAACACGAGGCTGCTGTGGGGGGGGGGGGGGGAAAGGACCAGTGGTGACCTTGACGTGATAACGAGTCAGTAAAAATTTTGAAGAAAAGCAGCAATTTCAACGAAGATAGCATCCAAATACTCTATGATTCTTCGCACTCATTTCCAAATAAATATGGCATCTGTGAGGAAGGCTGCAGCGTGTATGCGAAAGTTCAGCAATGCAAATAAACAACGCGACATTCCCGGTAAATAACGTTATTGTTTGATACCCCTGTAGATCATTACAGTTTTTTCATCTTTTAAATATGTTATACATATTATTTAATCCGCATATAACGTAACATTCACTGTAACGATCTATAAAGTCATACACCAAAATAACGAAGAACAGTACATTACCCTGTAACAGTCCTGTTCATTTCAACCTCTTTTGACTTTACGTTCCTCCCTTTATAAAACTTCTTCGCCCAATATATCACTTTCTCAATTACCGCAGAGTTTTTTTTTTTTAACACATAACTCGCCATTGACCATTTTCCTTCATTTCTGTAAACCAGTTTCTCCATATGACAAATAAGCCACTTTGAGGGTGAGGTGAGTTTACCCTTGTCTGCTTCGTGTGGCGCTAGGCTCGCGGAACGCAGCCGTCCAGCTCCCTGCAGCAAAGAAGAGGAGTCTCCAGGTAGCAGACTGGACGATCTGCCGCGTTTGAAGCCAGCTTCAAGATGCTTGTCCGTCTCCGCGTCACTGTCCTCCGCACCAACCTGCCGGCGTACGTAAGAGACATGTAAAGTTTACACTACTATAATTACATCCCAAGCTGAGGGATGCACAAACGAGTAAATCCTATAGTCTATTTACAACATACTTCAGCCGTTTGACTGGCTCTTGCTAACGTAACTAAGTTGCTTTGTCGTTAGGTGCCTCTTTCGCACTGGTTTGTAAATGATTTACCTGTGGTGTTGCATCCGCCGCTACTTCGATCACTAATTGCGGAACAGTGGTCGGAGAGGCAGTAGGTTCAGGAGGTGGCGGCTTCTTCTTGGCCTGGAATCGAAGAAAAATCTCTGACACTGCGTGCTCAGAAAAATAATATAAATCCATAATGGAGTAATGTTATGACTGATACTGATGCGGTCTTCTACTTGGTTAAAGAATTTTTGTTATTGGTTCAGCATTTTGACACATGAGACACGGCAAATTAACATTTTATTTTCTTGGAACTAGAGTGTTGCGAGCTCCTTACGTTAGTTTATATGCAGATGTTTGAAATGTGATTAATATTGTCATTGTTCTTTACGTTCCGGATAACAGGGCATTCCCACAAACTGTATAGTTGATGATCAGACTCAAAAACATTCCACAACTCGAGCTTTAACATTCGTGCGCCTTAAACTAGACTGTTGGGGAACATTTTGACTGGCGTAATGTTTTCAGAACTCTCAGACATAAATAATCTATTATTACCTACTATAGACCTCTATTACTGAGAACTACTAATCGTAAAGTTGTTTAATAATTTAAGTGACATGAAGTTTCCTGTCTGTGAACGACTCAAATAATAATATGGTACTTATGGAGTGACACATGGCAGAGAAGAAATGATTATAGCCACAAGCTCACCCTTGATTTCAAGCATAAGGGAGCGTAAAAATGTCTCTTCCTACGAAAGGGAGTCAAGGGATGAAATACATTACCACGAGAAAAGCTGAACAATTTAGCTTGAATACTGAAATAGTTCAAAATGGGAAATAAGAATGGATGCAAAATGCTTTCTTGAGAGCGTTACCACCCCTTATTACAATCTGACAACTGGTGGTGAAAAACGTAACTACTGAATGGCGTGCGATACAAAACAAAACCTTGATAGTTTCTCTTCCCATCCGTGAAACAATGACAACTGTATTTTTAATAAATGGAGAGTAATAAATTAAAATAAAATAACTGGTTGGTTCTTTGTTAACCATATCACAAATAATGGGCGTTCGCCGGAAAACGCTACCCTCCCAGTCTGTTGCCGTCGGCAACTTGCTCGGTCAGTCAAGCCAGCAACTCCCGCCACACGGCACCGTGAATCACCGCACTGTTTAACACCTCCGCTGCCCCAACAGTGCAGTGCAGTGACCCTTACATTGTTAAGAACGGTTTCTTTGCATTGTAGCTAGTTTGTGTCTTCAGTCTCTTATTAATCAGTGTTGTGAATAAACGTTTCTTTGCGGTTTGGCTGGTTTGGGGCTTCATACTCTTATTAATCTGTACCGAGTTTGAGTGTGAGTAAAATTATGGTACGTTACAGTTTGCAACAATGAATATTTCTCTACGATACATATGTGAAGAAGAAGTCGTTTAAAAAGTGTCGCAGTAAATTTCGTCGCGAATTTCCTGGCGCTTTACTGCCAGCTAAATCAACAATTCTGCATCTGGTTAAAAAAGTAAGAGAAACGGGTTCATTTTTTAACAAAAAGAGACTGTCGGTCAACCGTATTCACACAGAGGAGAAAATTGACGATATCGCTTTTCGACTAGAACAGTCACCCAAAAAATCATTAAGTCAGTTAGGGCAGCGTGTGTCTCGAAATATGTTCAGAAGATGTGAAATGTGCATTACACAAGAGGGTCAACACTTCCAGCATCTTTTAAGCTAATGAATTACGTCACACTTAAATGCTTAGCACACAAGTTTATGAAGCGTAATTATTATGAAATAGTCCGCGGCCGACGGTCGAACAATGCCGGAAACTGACCGCTCGCTCGCCGGGAGCAGTTTCTTCCTTGTAGCGCTAACAGTGGGTTGCGTTTCCCGGCGAACGCCCTGTATTTTTCACGTAGTTCTTGTCCTTATGACCAAGAATTAAGTCTGGAGTGCTGGCAAATAGGCCTGAAAAAATTACAGGCCGTTTGGTTTAACAATAGTGGAAGGTTAGGGGAGAGTGAGGGAAATACAGGCACCTAAGGAAAAATCGATTTAAATTGTTCGTTATACCATTATATACCTACCAAAACAAATGTGTACCACACTATGTACATTTCTTGAAATATTCCAAATGAAGGAAAATAATTGTGAATATTAGTTTAATTTTTAAGATTAAAATAAAGAAAAATGCAATGCGTGCTATTCCCCACCACTCAGGGTAATGGCACGCATGATATGGGGTATTAACACGCAAAACAAACAATGCATAAAAATGGACAATACGTCCTATTTTTATGTTTTGTTAGTTTATTAATTACATGTACTAAACAGTACATTAATGAAGAAAATAATAATGTTTTGTAGACTTTTTTTATACCAGGTAGGCATGAAAAGAGTGTATTTTCTTATATAGCAAACACCTCACCTGTAATGTTTTGAAATGTTCCAGCCACTACATTCTTCATGGCTCCACCTAATACCCAAAACACATCTGTACCCTAGTTCTCCATCTTTCACTTGGTACTTTTCGCTTTCATTCTTTTTCGCAGAGTAGCTTCGTGAATCCCATACTTCTCTTATTTTCTTCCTGATTTTTTGGCATCAAGACCCTTATGAAGCTCCTCTTGGGTCCATTTTGCTTTCTGGTTTTTTCTTTTATAATATCTAGTCATCTGAAGTATAAAAAATTCGTTGGAATTGAAAACATAACCAACTAGTTTTATTATGAAGGGGGAATACCACGCACTTGAAGAGCCGCGTGCCAATACCCCAAAGTGACTTCGAGGACTTACCTAAGCAGAACTCGGGTCTTAGTTCAAATACCTAGACAGATCTACAATTAAATGAAAGGTTGTTGATATGCAAAAAATTGCATTAAAGCAACTTATGGTAGCACTTACCTTTTCAAAATATAGCTGACTAAAGTTACATCAAATACATTGAAAATAACCCTCACTTTACTACCACCACAATGCAATGGGAAAATGTTTGGAGTGAGTGGCACTGTAGTTGTTCTGCCTGCCAGAAGGGTTTAGCACCAACTGGGCATAGGAAATGTAGCTGAAATTCATGAGTTATTATTAATGTTGTAACTATTGATGATATTAGTTCATAAGGAATCCATGCCTAATACAATGTGTCTATGTTTTCCATATTTTCGTCTATGAATGAATTTTTAATATCTGTTTCTATGAACAGAATTCACGGATAAACTACAGATGATACTTAGATGGGCTTTTGAATAATGTGCATCTCTGAGTTCCAAGGTAAAATGGGGTAATACTAAAGCTCAGAAATTTAAATGTAAGTGTCCATCAATTTGCGCAAAAACTACGGGTCGGCTTGAATAGACTCTTAAATAATATACAGCGAATGATTCCAGTGTAAAATAGGGTATGTTCATTTGCTGTGAATTCTTAAAGTTGAGGCTTTTCAGATAAAAATATCCACAAATTACTATCCATATTATGTTGAACGCAATTTGAGCAAAAACTACTGGTCGGGCTAGTTTCTTCTCGCTGTCAACATTCCTATCTTGATTTCAACGAACGAGTGGCATCTTATATTTCAGTGGAATGGAATTGAGCCTTCTCGTTGATGATGTATTAACTCTGATAAAATCTGGTTCAGAGGTAGGTCCGTAAAGTAAAAGTTCACGTGAACACTGTTGGATGTAGCAGTTAATCTTTGTATAATTCTATAAATAATAGTACAACAGTTTATCTGCGTTGTGTCGCATCAATAAACGTTTGAAGCTAAGCAGTAAATGGCCCAATTCCTCCACGTTGTCTATGGCGTAGTTTTCTGACTGGAATAAATTTGGAAAATATTTGCACAAAAACACTTTTAAAATAATAGGAACGAATTTTGGATTGTACTAACGCGGTATCGTGGTCGCTAATAGAGGAGAAAAAATCTTTTATGATCAACAGAATAGCAATTTCTTGTTTTTTGTAACATCTAAAAGGGTATCTGTTAATTAAATCCGTGGACATTTGATGAATTCACTACAAAACAGCTTCCTAAAGACATTGTAAAGAGAAAGTTACTTGTTATGGTATTTAGGCAGTTAATTAATTTTACAAATTCGGACCTGGTCGCCACCAATAGAATGTTGGAAAATGTTCTGAAATGTTTTAGGTTTCAAACAAGAAGTCAAAAGCTGCTGCAAGACAACAAATACTTTTAATCGTCATCAATGCTTGCTGTGACCACCATTTTATAATTTGACCGTGAATTTTTATATCGTGACTTCGTATTTCCAAAGATGCAGGTTCTTGCGTTTGTTAACACTTCCACCAGCTCGATAATAAGTTTGACCACCGTAAGTTATTAATTACGCGAGTTCACAAACACTGTTCCTCACAGCCACTTGATAAGTGGCTGTCTTTTTTTCTATTTCACCGCCTACTTTCACTGTTCTGAACCATTTAATATCCAGCACTATAGGCCAGAACAATTGGCGGGTCTCCTAGAATGCGCCGTTGCCAAACCACGCGCGTAACAGTTGTATTCACCTTTTTACTTGAAGTAATAGTTTATACTGTATTTTAAATAATTTATAATCGAAATTTTGTGATAAAATATTGATTTATGTCATTTCGTTAAGAAAGTTATGTTCGTGTAAATGCATTTGATATAACTGAAGAATACTTTCTCGAGAAAACGTATTGAATTACTCTTCTTTATTTTATTTGTGGCTAAGCACGTATTAAATTTTATTTACAACTAAAATCAAAATTATACTTTGTTATCCTCTGCACTGAAAAACTTGCAAAATTGACGACAAAATTATATATATATATAGACTATAGAATTAAAATTGCTGTATACCAAAAATTTATATGTAGAAAAGAAGTATGGCCACTGCAGTTCTTTTTATAAAAATCAACCATAATAAAAGTAAGCAAAAATGTTATATTGTCATCATGAATATTATTAGAAAGCCAAATGTTTTTAAGCAAAATTAATAATATCCAACAGTAATATCGTAACTTACTACCAACAATAAAACAAGTTAAATATGAGTTTGGGGTTTTTAAATAACATTAACACAGCAAATGTTTATAGTATCTTAAACTGTTAAGTACAAGCTATTAAAGTTGCTCAGTAATTGATAAGTTTATTGCGTAATATGTTAAATGTTCTTTAATACCTTACTTGTCATTATTCATCTCCATCAACGCCTTCTTCTTCATCATCATCATCTTCCACTTCTTCGCTGCTCTCGTTCTCTGTCGTTGAATCTTCGTTGAGGTTGATTATAAGAGGCTCGATTACATTATCTCGGACCACTTCCTTTTCGAAATCTTCTGTTTGCAGTTTTTCGGTATGGTAAACACATTTCTGCCACTGTTCGACGGTGACGTTTTCCAAGGCTTTATGCAACAAACGTTCGACATCGGCGATTTTGAAAGTGTTGTTTTTCTCCGCCACTTCTCTTTTGACTTGGGCCCAAATGAGCTCTATCGGATTGTACTGGCAATGATAAGGGGGTAATCGGACTACTTCATGTCCTCTTTCGTTTGCAAGTACATCCAACTCATACACCGGTTCTTCTTTATTCATGCGAACCTTCTCCAGCATCTCAGCTCTAGTCTCCGTAGGCAAAAACGAAATTTTCTTTTCTGTTAGCCAAGCAGCTATATCAGCTTTCGGCGATTTGGTTGTTGGAGCTCGGTTTATCACTGCCGAATGATATTTGGCGTTGTCCATGACGATGATAGAACCTTCCTCCAAAAAATTCAAAAATCTGTTGAGAAACCAATCTTTAAACGTCGTTGTATTCATTTCTGAGTGATAATCTTCAGATTTGTTGGTTTTGCTGCATCTGTAGACCAACTTACTTTCCTGGAGAAAGCCTGTCTTTGCTGAACCCGCATGCAAAACAATTAGCCTTGCCCCTTTTCCGACAGGTACCTTTAAGCCCCCACTTTGATTTGAATTCTGCCAGATATTTTTTAAAGAATGGTTCTGAGTTACCCAAGTTTCATCTAAGTAAAAAATGGGTCGCGTGTCACCTGAGCTACGAAGGGAGCTCATTTTCCTCAAAAATTTGACTCTTGAGGACACTAAGTCGTTTCGCTCAAGCAAAAATCGCCTACCATCATTCTGACGCCTGTATTTAAACCCTATATTGTTCAATATGCGTCTTACAGATCGTGCAGATCCTGTAAAATTTATCTTCTCTTTTAATATTTTTCTTAATTTTTCTGAGGTAGGGTACTCACCACGGTCGTAAAATTCGTGTACTGTTCTCCTGACAATGTCCCTGTCAAAGTCGTTAAGCTTTGTTATAGTGCTGTATTGTTTCACATTTTTCTTTGGAGAAACAAACGTAGGCGATTTTCCCTCACGACACACTCGCTGGACAGTTCTCAAACTGACACCACAAGCTTCAGCGCAAATAGCCTGTACATTCCCTAAATTTCTTCGCAATATGGTTGTTTTTTTGCGGTAACAAATCACTACAGTTTTTTATTTCATTAACATCAAGTACGTCCATATTTTTCAAGTCTTTTCTTACCAGCGTGCATGTAGAAGACAAAATTTCACCATCATTGTCCACAAGGAGTTTGAAATATTTATATACACTGTGAATGATAGATTTACTCTGCCGGCGAAACTCTGTTGTCTTCTTCAGCCGCGGTGGTTCTGCTGTCGATGACGTGCGTCTTGTTGGAGTCGTTAGTCCGGAAACACCTGGAGTAGGAGAATAAGTCTCTTCCTGAGTATCCATTTTTAGTAGCACGATTCTCTTGCTAAATTACCGTTATTACAATTTACTGCACTTTTTGTTCGGTAAAATTAGGACACTAAATTACTGTAATTAATAAATAACTAAAACGAATTATTTAAATCGCAAAACGCTAAAATCAAAATATTCTCTCTCGAGCAAGCTCACCCTCACACTGACACACTTTCTAACTCCGATTCACAGGTTCACACATTTTTTGTGTGTTGAAAGGGAGGTGGAAGGTTTGGGGTGGGCTGCCGCTTGGACTAGGCAACACAGGCCGCACAGCGTTGCAATTTTCAGGTGATAGAAAGAGAGCGCATCGCGAGTTTGTCCCCAAGTACGGCAACAGCGCGTTAACACTGACCCGCCAATTCTGTCCACAGCTATAATTAAATCATATTTCACGTTCTTTGTGGGGACCGCACATAACTCACGACTAGCCCCCTAGCAAACGCGCTCGCTCACTTTCGAGTCCTCCTCCTAACTGACGAAATTCGTCACGTAACACTTCCGGCACAGATATACCTTGTATCCTTACACCCCCACACAAAAAACTGTGGCAAAGGATCCATCTATAAATTTTTATAAACGGATAATTTGATATAAAAAAAATTGGGGTGTATGGGTAAAACCTCCCACCTCCAGTGAGTTACACTAACCAAATATAAATAATTCCTATAGTGGTGGTCACTAACATCTATTGCAAAGTATACTAAACATGAAATAAACATTAAAACCAAAACTAGATCAAAATTCCGAAGACAATTAAATTATGGCAGTATATAACAATTCGTTACTGTCGTAATTAAAATTGCAGCGAACAGAGATTCATAGATCATTGTACAAAATAAGCTATAAATTCAACTGGTAGCCAGAAACTTCTTACAATATCATTATCAAATTATCTAACTGATTTCCAATACAAAGCAGTTCTTCAAGTGTGGGTTAAGTTAAATTCCCACTTATTCAAACCATTCTCCAAAACTATTAACCCAACATATTACCAAATCATATAAGAATTAATAATACTAGACGACCCGTGCGAAAATTTCGCGAATAAAATGCGATGAATAGTAAGGTTTAATGCTTGTAATATAATGAAAAGTAGAACAGTACTTTGATAGCAAATATTTATTTTTTAGTGTAATAGGTACGCATAAAAATACTTACAACATATTACGAAACAGTTAGGAAAATTTAAAACACCCTGTATTTACGACAAACTGTCACTGACCTTAACAGAATACAACCAATCTGAACAAAATGCACATAACATATCAATATCTCTGTGATATTTGTTGCTGTGCGAATAAAATGTTTACATTGGAATTGTATAGCAAAACGAAAGTGTTTCCATAACAGAAAAAAAATATCCGAAAAGCTACTTATAGAATAAAAAAAAGTTTATTGACATCTCTGTGATATCTGCTGCTGCAATCTAGGTACTTGGCTCTGAACTTTCTCATACGCGCTAACACTTTAAGCACCAAATTCCGAAAAATTCTTTTTTAATTTATGATTTTACCTAATTGGAAAACTTAATCTTTAAAATGACATCCTCATTTATCTATATCGGTTAGATATCAAGGGAGATAAATGGCTCGTGACACAAAAACTCGTTGTAGAAATATTAATACTTTTGCCCTTTAAGGGTCGAATTCAATAATTTCTTTTATAAAATATGGTGCGAAGAAAGCAGCCACCTTGGTCTTTAAAATGATAGCTCATTTATCGATTTCGGTTAGTTATCAAGCGAGGTGAAAAAAAGAAAAAGTTTAGAAATTATGATTTTTTTCTCCTTAAGGGTTGAATTGGGAGAAAGTTTTTTCTTAAAATATGATGTGACCAAAGCGTATAATTTAATATTTAAAACGATACCTTATTTATTAATTGCGGTTAGGTATCAAGGGAAATAAATAGCTCGTGACAGAAAAATACGTTGTAGAAATATTAATACATTTTCCCTCTAAGGTAAGAATTTTGAAAAATTTCTTTCTTAAAATATGGTGTAACAGAACCTAAGACCTCAGTCTTTAAAATGATACCTCGTTTATCAATTTTGTTTAATTATCAAGGGAGATAAATGACTCGAGACACAAAGAATGCATTTTAGAAATACTGATATTTATGCTCTTTAAGAGTTCAATTCAGAAAAAATCATTTCTTAAAATGTGATGTTACTACAGCGGAAACCTTAATTTTTAGAATGATACCACATTTATCTATTTCAGTTAGATATTAATGGAGATAAATGGCTCGTGACACAAAAATGCGTGGCAGAACCATTTATACTTTTTCCCATTAAGGGTTAAATTCCCAAAAAAAAAAAAAAAAAAAAAAAAAAAATCTTTCTTAATATATGTCCTCACCAAAGCTAGTCATTACTCTTCATAATCCTACTTCATTTATCGATTTTGGTTAGATATCCAGGGAGATAAATGGCTCGAAACACAAAAAACGCATTTTCAAAATATTGACATTTTTGCCCTTTAAGGGTTGAATTACAAAAAATTCCTTTCTTAAAATATAATGTTACCACGGTGGAGACCTTAGCCTTTAATATAATACCTCATTTATCTATATCGGTTAGATATTAATGGAGATAAATGGCTCGTGAAACAAAAATGCGCTGTTGAAAATTTTATACTTCTTCCCTTTAAGGGTTGAATTCCAAAAAACTTCTTTCTTAAAATATAATGTCACCAAAACTGAGACATTATTTCGCATAATCTTACTTGATTTATCGATTTTGGTTAGATATGCAGGGAGATAAATGGCTTGAGACACAAAATTGACTTTTTGCACTTTAAGGGTCGAATTACGAAACATTTCTTTCTTAAAATATAATGTTACCACGGCGGAGACCTCTTTTATATGATATTTTATTTATCTATATCGGTTAGATATGAAGTGAGATAAAAGACTCGTGACACAGAAAGTACTGCAAAAATATTGATACTTTTGTCCTTTAAGGGTCGACTCCCGAAAAAATTTTGTCTTAGTATATGACGCCACTAAAGCGGAGATCTTAATCTTTAAAATGATACTTCATTTAACGATTTCAGATAGGTATCCAGAGAGATAAATGACTCATAACACAGAAAACAGCATTTGAGACATATTGACATTTTTGCCCTTTAAGAGTCGAGTTCCGAAAACTTTCTTTCTTAAAATTTGATGTGACCAAAGTGGAAAACATAAGCTTTAAAATGACACCTCATTCATTGATTTCGGTTAAGTCCGAAGGAAGATATAGGCATGTGACAAAAAATACCTAACAGAAATAATATATATGATTTCAAAATTACTTGTTAGATGTAAGAAAAAATGTTCTAAACATGGATAACATCAAACTAGTTATAACAGCATTAGTTTGGAATGAGTTTATGTTTCATCCAATGTGCAAAGAAAAAAATCATGTACAGCCCTTTACATAAATGATGCTTCACACGCTTTGGCTCAGTTTGCCTGTAATCACTTGTAGCACGATTCACTTTTGCTCTACACACAACACTGCTGTCTTCACCTCCTCTTCTATAAGGCAGTGGAGTAAAGGGAAGGGAATGGATAGGTTAAATTTTAGTTCTTGCCGTAGCAAGATTTTTGGGTTTCCCAGAAAGGGAAAAATGAATAATAGGTCACCAGCTCATTGGTTGCATTTCCTGTGGACCCAACATGTCGGAGTTCTGGATAGCTACGTATCTACCTCCCCCCAACAACACAGCATCATCATGTCGTAAATAACCTTGAACTTTAATAAATTTCTTCCTTCAGCAAACAGATTTACTCCTCGTATCTTCCTTCTTCTTCTACATTTCCTTACATTCCTGCCCTCATAATGCATTGTTCTTTACTCTGTCCATTTGATACTTTGCTTCCCTTCCAATCATAACATATTCTTCATGTTCCCTCATCGTGAACTCGAAAAGCAGAAGATCCCATATATTGTCATCAAAGAACATTGCCTTCAGCTCGGGCTTAACACGCCGCTGTAAACAAACAGCTGCCAGTGCCATTTCAAATTCGCCGCCGTCACCAGCTGTTTCCTTGTTACTGCGCTCCACCAGGTCAAAGGCCTGCCAGGTCACTGACCAAGGCAAACTGTCATTTGTGTTCGCCGAGACTTCATACACCGTCACTGCTTTACTGTCTGTGCACAATGTACCGTCAGTCTTGTTAACATCGACTAACGTCGTTCTGCTTATGTTAATTGATTCTTCTTCCTGATTGGTTTCTGTCTGCCTCATCGTTTCGATCTCCTCCCATGTTTTCGATTTACAAACAACTTGTGAGATGTCATCTGTCTACTTCTGCACATCTTCTCGCATCTCCAATATCAGTGATCTGTTATCCTCCCAGGCTCCGGCAAAATTCCCATCCATAAAATCTTTTAGACTCTTCTCCATACTTTAGTTCTTGGTTTTCATATCTTCCCTAAGACTGTTTAAGTTTTCACTAAGCTTATCTTCTATCTCGGTTTTCATATCTTCATTTGATATCTTCGCTTAGCTTATCTTCAAGACTTTATTTTTCCACTAAGCTTATCTTCTATCTCGGTTTTCACATCTTCCCTAAGACCTTTAATATCTTATCTTCATGTTTTTGTATTTTGGTAAAATTTTCGCTAATTTTATGTTCAAGATTTTAGGTCCTGGTTAAGTTTTCGTTAAGCTTATTTGCTATCTCGATTTTTATTTTATTCAATTGAGCAGCGAAAGATTCCAGTAGATCCCTAACCTCCACCCTTGAACCCTCTGACTGAGTTCCAACGCAGAAACAATACAAAACCAAAGGAAACAGGAAAAAAATCAGCAAAGCTCGCGCTCACTTTCGAGTCCTCCTTCCGACTGACGAAACTCGTCACGTGACGCTTCCGGCACATACATACCTTGTATCCTTACAACGTCCTCCTCGACGTTCCACTATATCAAATAGCTTACTAAAACTGGTTTTTCTATTTAGGCCATTAACGTATTTTAAAGCAAAAAGTTATGCTGTATATTATTTTCTATTCATCTTTAATGCTTCAAGGAGGTTTTATAATTTCTCGTCCTGGAACGAAGATTATGATTTTCGTTTTGGCTAGATTAGCTTTTGATCCTGGCTACAAAAATTGACATATAATAACTGTGCTTTATGGGGGGCTGCAATATTTCTGTGTACCTGCGGTGACTGTAAATACGCGCGGGAGTTGTTTGCTCATCGCTGTGTAAATACTGCAGGCGAGCGCTTTCATAACCTGCTTGTCGAGCACTGCAATCCTTGTTTATTGATAGTGATTGATTATGTTGTTACTTGCTTGCTCCCGCATCCTTATTGATCGCTAATGTTAAATTCCGGGCTCCAAGACGCTATGACGAAAATAACGGACCTGTTTTTATGATGGAGGGTGGTTATTGAACTTTCCTTGTCAATTGTTACTGGAAAATTCCGGGCTTGGAACTAAATGATTGCTATCGCATTACATTCTAGGTGGGGCACGCACGCGTGCAAAGTTCTGACGTCAATGGGAATCCCAGATGCCTGCTAGACCTACAGAATTCTGTCTGAGTAGCCTGGGGCAATGATGACACGGAAATTGGACAGAAAATGTGCATGTGACTATGACGTCATTGACTATGCCCCTCGATTTTCTCATTAGTCTATTTAAAGCGCCCTTCAGTGGCCTCATATGACGTTGTCTGAGATTGGTCTGTTTAAAACGCCCGCGTCAGGGACGTCACAGACGACTTTAGCCTCTTATTGGCTGAGCTTTGGATTTTTCCAGAATTTCAACAGAATCATCCTCACCTTACTATTATGTAGATTACTGACTGTTGCAAATCACTACTGATGTGTAGACCGGTCGTCCACTCGCACCGAATTCATCCCAAGACAGGTAGAGAGAGTATTTTTACTTGTCCGCTGAACACGGCGGTATGCGAAATGCAATTAGTCGGACCAATTCGGCCGAACGGAAGCAGCTGTTGCTCTCCTGATAAACAAATCTTCATCTCTTATTTTATTCTGATTACATTTTCAAACGCAATATGGTCCTATACAGTTACTGTACAGAGCTTAATAAAAATGTTTACACAGTATCATAAATATTTGTAAGCACCTTAGAATTTGGTTAAATTCTTTTCTTAGATACAAGGCATAGGGATGATGTTAGTACATCAGTATTTGTAAAATTTCGAACCGCATTGCTACAGGATATGGGGGATGGGATTCTTAGAGAAACCGATACTGCAGCAGATAACAGAAAATATGGCGATTTAAAATCAGTAAAGTAACTGAGCAGGTAATAACAGCCTTAACTGAACAGATAAAAATATAAAACAAATGTTAAACTTACCTAATTCACTTAAATCGTTAATAGTTCAACTTGTAAACACTCGATTTTTGTTATGTGACAACATCGTAATTTTTCAACAGTTTTCGAAGCAGTTTGGGCACCGGCATCCCCATATATTTCCGCTGTTTCACCCCGACCCACGAATACTTCCTCGACTCAGCGGACTACAAAGTTAAGGAGCTCATTAATTACCTCCTAAAGGAAGGAGGCCCATGGGCACTATAGCTACGAGTCAAGACCTACGAAAAGATCTTCGCCTGGCGGCTCCTCTCAGAAACCACCAAGATGCTAACTCAAACGCTCTCCGACCCGACGTACGCACATCTCACCGAGACAATTAACGACGAGGGAAAGGACTGGTCAAGAACTGTACCCTTCCCAACCGTCTATGCAGATATCTTCAATGAGGACAAATTCCTTGATGACCTCGACGCCAGACTACTAGCATCTACCTCACCAAGCAAAGAGGTCGGGCATTCAACCAGCCTGAAAATGGTAGAGAGTCCCACCAAGCCGAGAAGCAAGGCAGCCGAGACAGCCAGGAACGACAACCATGCAGTCACTGCCCAAGCAGCCCTGGACCATCTGCTCCAAGTCACCTCACTGCCTAACAAGGCCATAATGTCCAAGGTACTTCAGCAGATGGCAACCCTACCGGAGGATACACAGTCAGCACTAGCTGGTTTCATCACCGACTGCCCATTCCAGACAGCCATCGAGACTGCCATCGACCGTCTCGGTGGGCGAAGAAAACAAGGTGCACCCAAGCAGCTCGACAGTCCGCAGCCATGTGAGAAGCAAGCAACCACGGTTCAAGCAGAAACTAGAACCGTGGAACCTGACGTTTCACGACGAGACGAGCAACACAAGCCGCGACCAAATGCTGGACGAGCCAGCAGCCGAGCATCCAGCGAAAGCCAGACGACAAGGAGAAGACTGTACCACCAAGACACAAAACGGCCAAACCACCAGAAGTAATCCTTGCAAGAGGAAAAAGCCAACGAAAACTGTCGACCAATGTTTCAGGTGTCAGGGATTCTGGCATCGGTCCAACAACTGCCGGAACCAAGTCCGTTGTGGTGAGAACCACAGCTTTCTGGTCTGTACAAGACCACGCGATGCAACTTCGACATGTGTTAACTGCGCCGCGGACCACGCAGCCAGCTACGGGGACTGTACATTAAGACGGAAGCTGGAAGCGGCCGCCAACAAGAGCCGCCCCACACCACCACATCAAAGGACCAGACCAACTACAGCCATATCCACGACGCGACCAGAAACATCACTCAACCAGACAAACAGCGATGTCGCAGCTATGAACAAGAGCAAGGGAAACAGCTGGAGATGATTGTGCATCTGCTAAAGCAGCTGCTACCAACACTCATCCCCAGGAGATATGAAACCTATCCGGGGTTTTCGTATAAGGACGTCTTTGACGCCCATAGCCCTTTTTTTCCCAAAAATGTGTAAATGAATAGAGTCCCCAAAGCAAACATAAAAGCGATAAATGTAGTAGAGCCACTTTGGTGGCGGGACTAACAAAAAAAAAAAAAAAAAAAAAAAAAAAGGAGAAAGTTGTTTGTCGGACAGCAAAACAAAGTTTTTGTCATCAGTCTGCTCTGAGCGGTCTCTTCTGTGAGGGGAGCGCTCGGGGCCTGGCGGCCACTGCCGAACATAGGCTACGTGGAGACACCACTGTTGCCAACTATCCTCCTATAATTAGGGATACACCGCTCCCCTAATTCCATCGCGTATTAAGCAACAGGGACGGAGTGGCAGGAGATGCCCAATAGCGTCTCGCTACTGTAGCCTTCCATTCAAATGTGTTAAATGCGCAGGACCGCACGACACTAAAGAATGCAAAATTCCCAGAGATCAGAAAGCAAAGTGCACAAACTGCGACGGAAACCACCCCGCCTCCTATCGGGACTGTGAAGCTTACCAAAAGGCTTTTAGACCCCCCCAGGCCACAGGAAAAGGATGGGCAAGAAGAAAATAACAAAATGGTGGAGCAAAAGCAGCACAACCCACACAACAAAAAGCAGACTCCTGAGCAAGTGCAAAAGGAACAAAACAGGGAAACCAAACGCAATAGGAAACATCAACCAATGCAGAACCCTGACCAACTAAAAAAGGAACCAAACAGGGGGAACACGCGCAACAAAAAACATAAAGACAACGAAGAGGACCAGCCCAAGAATGCCCAAAGCAGAACTTATGCACAAACTTCAACTGGGTCTGATAATCAGAACACAAAGCCCAGACGAAGGAAGAAACACTGCAGGCACACGAGACCAGCAAACGACAAGGAAGAAAACCTGAATGGGAAGTGATTCATGAAAAAATATGGTGAAAATACTGGAATCCATCAACAGAGCAAAGGATGATACAGCTAAGCTGTTTGCCCTGATGAAAGGCGTGATGTCTCTCCTTAAATAATGGCGGGCCTCCAGGTACGCCAAGCCGACGTCAATATGGTCATCTGGAATGCCAATAATGTTCGGAATAAAAAACTATAGCTACACGATTTTATGCGACGAAATGAACTGGATGTAGTCCTTGTAAGGATAAGGCTGATACCGGGGCTGTAGTATAGCCTTAGTGCCTCAACTAACAGTTTGTGGTTGACTCAAAGTTCTGCAGAAAATTTATAAAATAATTTTGACTTGAACATGTAGCCGGATAACTCAACCTAAATGCTTGAGGTCGCCACAATATTTGTTACACCACAAATAGAGAAAAGGTTGCAAGATAACTATGAAATGATAAAAGTTCACTTTCCAAATATTCCACGCTTTATTTCAGTCACAAGTTCAAAATTGCATTTAACAGTTGAGCTGTCAAATCGAACACACTTTTCCAAAAGTTGCAGGTTGTGGAGAGAAATTTTAACCGACCGAACCCCTTTAGTGAATTTACAAGTTCTTAACAGTCATTAAAATTACTATATAACACGACACCAAAGTTTCAACCTGGTCGAACTAGCCAGCATGGCGAGTTACAACCAACCGAGACGAAAGACAGACCGGAACAGACGACAGGCAGGAACAGACAAACCATAATGGCGGCGGGGTCCTTTTTATAGAAACCACGAGAACCAGTGACGTCAAAAACTGTATCACATCCTTTTGCTTCCGCGTAGCTAAAAGTGTGTGTAATTTATTTGATGATCCCGACTATTAAAAATGTATAAACTTTGACAGTATCTGGACTTATCTACTAGAAGTCCAACGGCAGTCCCGTGAGAAATTTAGAGTAATTAGTTTTAAAGTTTTAGCTGTTTAGAACTCCGCTTAGTGACACATTCTAATTTGGGGAAAATCCCTAAGTGTTCTGGAATTTTACGCGCGTCAACAACAATCCGCGACAATCTATTTTTCAAAAATTTGACTACTAGACAAATGCTAAAACTTTTTATGGGAACCCATATATGTACGAAATCGTCTTACTGATGTAATTTTTAAATTAATATCTCTTTTAATAAAAAAGCTTATTTTTTCTCTTAATTAAAATCACTAATTAGACTTTACCAAATTACTTAATTTTATCGCCAAAATATCGGGGATAGTGCTGACTATAGCTGGTGATAAAAGTTCGGTTGTAGCTTTACGCGATTTAAAGATATTACAAATCTTAGAATTTCTATTTTTATGATCGCGTGTTTCAAAACTTGAACAAACAGGAATATCTCTTAAACTAAACGTTTCCCGATATGATTGATAAATACACTTTAAAATTATTTTTATGGTGAATCGTAACTATGGGAAAGATTACAGCTTTAAGTTGAAAACTGCACTTCTCGAAATTTCTAAGTCCCGCCTAAGCAAAACTAGAATTTGCCAAAATTCTAAGGTGCTTACATCCTATTGATTGAAACATTTCTCAAGCCAAATGACAAATTCAGCAGTACCGAAATGACAGAATAGAACAACGGGGTGGTAGGACAGCCATTTTAATCCGAAAGCAGCTTGCCCATCAATAAGTGCAGACATTACAGCTGCTAAGCATGGAGGCCACAGCGGTGCGAATACACACCACCGAAAGCCATATTTCAATTATATCTTCATATCTACCTCCAAATAGAGCCCTGCATGAATTGGACCTTGACTCGCTTATGGCACTGGGAAATAAGGTCATAATCGTCGGAGACCTAAACTGTAAACATCAGTCCTGGAACTCCAGAAGAACCAACGCAAAGGGGGAGCGGCTTCTGGACTAGCAGGGAGGCGAAATATACATGTACTAGGACCCAAAGAAGCCACCCACATCCCCCACGATAGGCGCCGGCAAGAGGACGTCCTCGATGTGGCCGTCGTCAAGGGCATCGCCCGGCGCATACAGTTGCAGGCTGTAAATGACCTGTCCTCCGACCACCAGCCAGTCCTCCTCAAACTCAGGAACTGTAGCTCATCACTCACTGTAGAGAAAAAATCAAAATACACGGACTGGGACTACTTCACCAGGATTGTACACAGCAAAATCATCCCTAACTTGAACGTCACCTCAGCTAACAGGATAGACCAGGCTATTCACCATTTCGATAGAGTGGTGATGGAAGCTGACAATAATAACGACTCACAGGCCAGCAACTTACGCCGAACTACTACCCGACATCGAATAATTGCGGTACCTCAAAAATACGCCGAGGAAACTGTGGCAGAGATTCCGATACCCACGGGATAAGCGTAGGTACAGACAGCTCACCAACGAACTGAGAAAACGCCTGCAAGAGCTGAAGACAACGCAAACGGAGACAAAGATGGCACATCTCACCCTCCAGAATAGGGACACCTGGCAATTGGTACATGCACTCAAGGAACCGAGGGAACCAAATACAGCAATCAATGGGCCTGTCGGACCGTGCTTTCTACCAGTGGCAAAGACGGAAGTTCTGGCGGAACACTTCGCAGCGCAGTACATCGAAGTAGAATATAAACTATCTGAAACAGAAAAGCAGACGCCTGACAACATCCAACAGTCAGCAGAAGAAATTCTAGTCGCACCGCCTGAGGACGAACCCGTACTTGCCACACATGGAGAATTACGATCCATAATAAAAAAACTGAGCACAAATAAATCTCCAGGTGCAGACCGCATAACCAACATGCATTTTAAAAAGTTACCAACAAAAGGACCATTCCTCCTCTCCAGAGTCTACAATGCATGTATGCTCAAGCGATACTTCCCTGACAGCTGGAAAACAGCTAAGGTGACTGCCATTAAGAAACGTGGGAAGGACCAGCGTCTACAGGCAAACTACAGGCCAATAAACTTACTCCCTCCCGCCTCTAAGGTACTAGAGTGGTTAGTACTTAAGCGAATCAACGCAACCTTATCACCATGCTACGAACAACGACGACTATCCGACATTGTTACGTTCAGTTAATCGGAAGCTTGTAGTCATACAAGACAAAGATCTGGAGTACAGGTGTGGGGGACAGCAGCAAACCACAATTTCCTCCACCTACAGAGATTCCAGAACAGGTGCCTAAGGACCATCATCCTTCGCGCACCGAGACTCACATCAAATGCATTCATCCACAATGAGACCAACACAGAAACCATCCGAACAGAACTCTTTCGCCAAACTGAAAAGTTTAATGAAAGAATAGAAAAATTCAGAGAAGCCGATGAGAGGCTCCATACCCTCGGCACCACGATGCCAAGGCACTGGCACTCTCACCGAGTACCATTAAGTATTATATATCAGCCGGAATAATACTGATATGATTATAAGAAAACTGTAGGGGTTTTTCACATAAGGTCGTCCTAGACGACCATAGCCATGTTTTTCCCCTCAAAGCGCAAATCAAAAGTCCCAAAAACAACCCTATCCAATACAAAGTGACACATAGCAGTAGAGCTACCTAGGTAGCAGTGACCATTACAGTTTTTCTGAAGTAGTGTAACATGAAGTGAACAATGACTAAGTAACTAAAAGTTTTTCATTGGGTTTTGCTGTCTGTCTTCTACGATTCTCGACTTGCAAACTTCCGATAGCCTAAATCAACTGTATTTGTGAACTTTTGTGTTATTTCAAACTGAATATAGAGATGGTTCAATTCGAACAATGACTTTCTTTTCATAGCTTACTAAAACCCTTTTCTCTCAGAGGGATACATCAAATGAGAGTGGCGACCATATTAATTAGCAGTTGATTAATTTTCCTAAGGTATTTTCACGGTCTACAACATTTTTGAAAGTTTAAATACATTTTTGAAATTCTTAAGAGACTAACTTAGAAGAGCAAGGGACTAGTTAAGGTGTACTAAGCTGATATACTACCCCGGTATTGGTTTATCCCCTTACATATTTTAATACTATAAGTCAGTAAATACAATTATTTCAATTGTGTAATGAAATATTCTTGAGCAATTACGAAATTTTCACCATCGTCATGGTCGCAGTTTTGCATAGGTTAACTAGGCTGCAGCCTACAACCCTGCACTACAAATTAAAAATAAAAAAAACTTGTAATATATAAGAAGAAAGCAGCCTATTTCCATATTGGTTTTAGCACCGAAGGTCTTGAGATATGGGTGAACATCAAATACAACGTTTGCTCATGTCGAATTGAATCCTTTGAAACACGGATATATTGTGAAGTAACATTTCAGTGCACCTGTACTGAAAATAACGATGATTTGGCTCTAACAATGGATTTATGACTCAACAGCAGTAGGGGTAGGTAATTTTAAAAATTAAAGTTGATCAATTACAGGCTCCTAACCTCCATGGTAGCAAACAGAATAAACATTTTGAATTTGCTTAGCATTGAAAGTGATATTTTTAAGAAAACTAACCTATAAAGATATCATCAGTAGGTTTATTAATATGAAGAATAGCCTCAAACAAATCAGCCATTAAGCTATTTAAGTTATTTAAGTTTGGTAAATTTTACACACAGTTTTGAAAAGAAAGTCTAAGTGAGAGTTGAATACCATTATTATCTTCAATTGTTTTATATACAGGCCACAATTAAGTAATAAATTTAAAATGTTTGTTTTTGGTGTTTCTGTTAGTAATTGCTGTAAAATGCGATGTTAAATTTCAAAATAATTGCAGAGGGAGACCCATACCACAGATTAAACTTAAGGGTCTACAGGTCTCTGGTCTACAGATCCTAAATTACAGCCCTGACTGTCGTAATATTTTAGTGTAAGTCACTATCCATTTAGTAAAAACAGCCAGTATACTTGGATCGGCAATGTGCGTCGGATGAAATTTGGCTGCAGTGGACGAGGTATAATCTGACAACCTGGTCGGCCGTAAATCGGATGTTACTCGGACGATTAAGGTTCGGACAAAACTAGAGTCCAGTGGACAACCAGCTTTATGTTTTAATCTTTGATATCAAAGATGTGTGTTATGACACTTTGACAGCTAAAGATAAACATTGATAATCCATTTTTTATGGCGAAACGATTCTTTTTCATTATTCCATTAGGATATAAATATTACTGAATATAACGTAATAGGTAAAAAAACATTGTATGTACGATAGGTGCCAAGTTACTATTTGTTGAATGTCATCTAAGAACGCTCGGTGATGTCATCTCATCCGTTTCACATAAAGCATATCAGTTTTCGTGAAAATTTTTAATGTCAATAGCTTTTGTAAAGAAGATTCATATCTCAGGTGCAAGTATCACGTAACGTGTGATACCATGCGCAATTTATATGTGTAAATCTTGTTAAACGTATAAGATAGCGGTACGTCAGACTTCACATCGAATAACTTGTATTAATTGTAGCATTGTTGCAACTATAAGCTACATTTTTTGAGCACTCCAACCTTTATCTTTTGAATTGCCACCTTGGATATGACCTTGTCGATGAAATTGATTACGGCGTACTCAATCATGACGGCGAAGACGAATGAGAAGCACAGAATGACAAAGTAGTCTAGTGCCGTGGCGTAGGAGACACGAGGCATCTGTGACCTTCCTCCAAAGCCCATGTTGGCCATGGACAGCACTGTAGTCACGCCTGCAACAGGTAAGCGCTTGTCAACAAAACTACTTGAATGGACGTCATGATATATGTAGTAAAATAGCCAGTAATCATGTATGTACATGAAATTTATTTAAAAAATTTAATAACCGGACAAATACAAATCGAGTTTCTGTACTTTAATAATTAAACACATGTCATGAATATAGTAGGGCAGACGGCAGTCACTCGGAACAAAATCGATGCCTAACACATTTTCAGGTTAGGCTCCAATGGTCTCCAAAGCCGCGCACTGCTAATATTGTCATTTCAGTTTATATTATGTTTATTGTAGGTACCTTTACAATGCAATGAATTTTGAATTCAGAGCATTTTCAATAGAACTATGTTAGTTTACAGCAACATAACCTCAAAATAATTTTTTTTTTCTTATTTTCCACATAACTTACAAAATATATTAGATAGTAGCTCCATCCGCTATTTTGTCATGCAGGATTTGAGATTTGTGCTATTAATTCACTTATAAACTACGAAAGAAATATTTGCTGGTTAGGTTAAAGCAGTGGAGCGATATTGTTTCTCTCTTTTAATTGGATCTTCAATTCACCATCTGAAATTATAAGGTATGCAACGCTTTAATCATGTTTGAACGCACCATTGCTTCTTGCTCTCCTTGAAACTGACTCTAATTTAATTTTTTGTTTGTTTTTTTGTTTATTTTTTTTGTTTTTTTTGTTTTTTTTTTGATGACCCATGACTTCAGTATTGCTCACACGGCTTCTCTGCAAGAAAATATTTGAATTGGTAATTCCTGGGATACAAATATATTGCCTTTTTTTGCTTTTAGTCTGATATAAAGTCGCTAATAGAGTCGAAAGGATCACTTGCTAGGTGTTATGAATGCGAGAAATCTCCGTCATATTTATTTGCAAAATACATTGTGCTAAGCCGCATCATCACTGACATAGGACTGGACCTATTGAGGTCATTACTGAGTAACGGGTTCGTCGCCTGACTCGAAATACCGAATCGTTACTCACACATTCATTTCGTTACTCACATGTTTCGTTACTCGCATTTGTTGTATAGATACGAACACGTTCCAGCTCCCGCAGGTAACTAATTTTGCCAACGTAAAACAAATTTTGTACTTTTTATTTTGTTTAACATTAAAATTTACAGTGCATAAATTGTAAATAGAAAATTTGTATTGATAATTTGGGATAGTTTTTTTCATTAATAGTTCATTAGTTAGGTTTATTGAATTCAAACTTTTGTGGAATTTGTTTATATGAAGAATCGATACCTTCTATTTTATTTTATAGTGTAATTTAAAATATAAAAGAGTTGTCTAATAGGTTTTGATATACATATCTGCACTTGTTATGCTCTAATAATATTTAATAAAATTGCAATGGATCATACGCTCCACTGGCAATTTCCCTACACATCACCTTCATCCCTTTCCGCCATCCACCTACATTTGCCCTCTACAAATTTTAACATTAAATTCTTTCAAACGTTTTTGGTAAATTATTCATAATTTCTCTTGGTAACTTATCCCAATCTCTGAAACCCTTACCTAAAAAGAGATTATTCCTAAATCCTTGAGCCCGAAATCGAGTGCAAGATTGTGGTCATGGTCATCTTTTCCCTTCCAAGCATTAGTTTTTTAATTCTTACACCAATATCTTTCCATGCTTCACCATCAATATACGCCTTGTACACTCCCATTACCCTCTTCACCCTCCTCCTGTTTTCCAATGAATCCCATTCCAGCCAGCTCTTTTATCATATCTGTTACTGATTGCGTTCTGCGATAATTTCCAGAAACAAATCTAGCAGCCCTTTTTTGCAGAATTCCATAATCAAAGAACAAGTTACAATGACTTTATTCCTTTTGCCTGGTGTTAGTTATTGTATTATTACCACCGGATTCATGTGATCAAATGATCAATGCGGTTCTGGCTTTGATGTTGAATGTTTGTTATAACCGCGACGCAACAACAGTTAATCTAGTCGCATGTTTGTCCTGAACCTTTGTTATTGATTTAAAAGTTTTGAATATTCATGGTTTTAAAATGAAACAATTAACACGGGAGTCAATAGTATTATGCCTGCAGGCCCGATTTGATGGTATGTCCATATTTATTTTAACAAACCTATTACAAAAAGATGAAGAATTTACAAAAATAAATGAAAACCGTAAAGAAAGACAGTGGTGAAACCGCCCATTTAAAAACGAAATACTTTGATGAGATTATAATATTTGTTAAATACATGTCCCATTCTCATATCGGGCTTCTATGCAGGGTTTTTAGCAGGCTACTTTAAAAAATAACCGTCATTAGTTATTGTCACTCTCAGGTGAAAGGTCAGGTATTATTTCTTGTATGAAAACAGGTGTTTGTTTTTGAAATTAGGTTATTCTTTCATATATCATATTCATTACAGTAAATCAAGTGTACATTTAGAGGTTTTCCGTAAGATCCATGTGAGCCATGGTGAGGCGGATGGTGGGATGCGGACTGCTTCTACATCGCGACGCGTCGCTTAGTTCCAGTTACAGCTGGATGTCGGCTGGGCGGATCTGCGGTAGAAGGTGGCTTCTGCTCGTTGGTGCTTGTTGCCTTCGCGCTGATGCGCAGATTCTGCTTGATAGGGCAGCCGCTGTAGCATGCTGGGTGAGGGCCGGAACAGTTGGAGCAGGTGGTCGCCCCATCTCGTGGGACGCTGCATTCGGCGACTCTGTGATGTCCGGCACACCTGACACAGCGCTCCTCAGCGGTGCAGTCACGGGCCAAGTGCCCGTGGCCCTGGCAGCGGAAACACTGCGCCAGGGCTAGTGGAGGTCTATTCTTGAGTTCAAGATGGACCTTCCGTCCGAGCATAGTTCTGGTACGTTGCTGCCGCGGTACGCCATCCACAGGTTGGAACGTGTACAGCGGCAGACGCTCTTCGGTGCCAGAGCGTCGCATTTGATGTACTGCAGAGGTGACGATGCCTCCGCTGGAGAGTTCGGCCGCTACCACTTCCTCCGGTACATCTGCAGGCAAACCCCGAACGACCATCTTGGTTGGTCGTCTAGGGAACTGTGGGGTGTGGCGGATGCCACGCCCATCCAAATAGGCCGTTAGGCGTCGTAACTGTGAAGGATGCTGCGGTAAGAGACGCAACCCATCCTTCACAGGAAAGCATAGGATGTAGTCGTTTACTTCCTGCATGAGTTCGCCAGCCAGAATAGTATAACTGCCTTCGTAGAAGACGGTTATTGGAAGGACTGGTACCTCTTCTTCTTCCTCTTCCTCTTCCTGTGTTTCATCGATATCTGTGTCGACGGCCATTTCTTCAGGAGGGAGCGAGATGTTCTTACTCCCAACTAGTGAGTCAGGTACTGCTGGCAACGAAGGCTGAGACGTTGCTGGAGAATATTGTATCTTCTCTTGTAGATTCTTCTTCATCTCGTTTGTGAGCCAGGAAGGGTCCTGGGTTTTTCTCCTGATGTCCTCTACTTGACGGAGCATCTCCGATACTTGGAGCTCAAACGATTGCTGTTGCACTGGTATCCTCTCTCCGTCACTGCGCAACGGTGAGTGGGTCGTAGCTGCCATGTCACCAGTCTCTGCCTTTCCATTGTTGGCAATGTTTAGTGGAGTTTTGTCCCGGGACATTTTCTCCTATTAACAAAGATTTTTCTTTCGCATCACGTATGGTGGTTCTTCATGATGGTGAGTTTAGTAGAGTAGGTTTAGAGGTCGTTTATGTCGGCCAATAGTAGGGTCATATTGTCCGATGTTACGTACCACTGGGTTGTTTGTCTTTATAGAGTTTTTTTAGAAGTTTCTTGCGATTTGTCGAAATCTCTCTTTGAGTTTAGGCAGTAATGTCGCCTCATGTAGAGGGTCGGTTGGAAACCTGCTCGGAAGATGCAGAGCTCTTTTTAATGCTCTGTTCTGGATGATTTGGAGCCTTTGTATGTGATAGTCAGCTGCATAGGCCCACACTGGGCTGGCATATTCGATTATTGGTCTGATGAGGGCTGTATAGACTAACTCCTGCGGGCGGTGGAAGGAGACTGTTTTTGTTTAACAAGGGGAATAATTCTTGTAGTCTAGCGCTTGCCCGTCGACGAACGTCCTCAATGTGAGGTCCCCACGTGAGTCTCCTGTCGATCGTGACGCCCAGGTAGCGAGCAGTCGACGACCAGGCGATGTCATTTCCATCCAACTGTAGTTTAGGCGCTGGTATTGCCTGGAACGCGTTAGCATTATGGCCTGGGTCTTTGTCGCGTTAATCTCGATTCTCCATCGCCTCGCCCAGGATAGAGTTTTCTGCAATACCTCTTGGAGGTGTCTAGTGGCAATAACTCTGCTGCGACTGTAGGTGAAGTATGCCGTGTCATCCGCATACGTCGCGACCTCAACCCCAGGATTGTTAGTAAAATCCGCAGTGTAGAGCGTGTACAGGACAGGTCCAAGGACGGAGCCTTGCGGGACCGCAGCCCTGATCTGTCTGCTGGTGGAGAATGCTTTATCTACGCGAACACTGAAGGTACGGTCGGAGAGGTAGCTTTTCAAAAGTTTAACATAAGGCCCTGTGAACCCCTGCTCATATAGCTTGAGTAAGAGTCCCGAATGCCACACGGAGTCAAATGCGCGGGATATGTCTACCATTACCAGTCCGCAGTACTCTTTGAAATTGAAGGCTCTAGTCGCCATTTCTACAACCCTCATGAGTTGCTGCGTGGTAGAGTGACCTCTTCTAAAACCCAACTGATGACCGGGGATGATGTTGTTGTCTTCAATGTGCGTATACAGTCGCCGAAGCAATAACTTCTCGAAGACTTTACTGATGGCCGGTAGTAAGCTGATGGGCCTGTAGTGTTGGGGGAAGTGTGGGTCTTTGCCACTCTTATGCACCCCAACTACCACCGCGTGTTTCCAGCTGTGAGGGTATACTTGATGCCTTAATATTTTGTTGAAGATTTCTGTAAGGTACTTGATGGCCCCAGGTGGGAGTTTCCTGATCAGGAGATTTATAATTTTGTCACGGCCCGGGGCTTTCCGTGGAGGAAGCTTGGATATGCAACTTCCTCCGGAGTGATGGGGTCGATTTCGTAATCGTCTTCAGCATTTAGGTAAGTTTGCAATCGGCGGCGCACTTCTGCCAGGTGTTGGTAGTTCACATCTTTTTGGGATGGGCGGAAATTATCAGCTAATACATTAGCCTTCTCCTCCGGGCTGTAAGCTAATCCCCTTTCTCCATGGAGTGGTGGGAGTCGGCGTTTTCGTCTAGTGAATTTCCGAGTGTGCAGCCATAGACTTCCGTCGTCTGTATCTAGCATCGAAACTCGTGCACTCCACTGCCGGTTTCTATGTTGTAACAGAGAGGCTTTGATTTCTCTTTGTAGGCGATTCAGTAGACGTTTCGTGGCTGGGATTCTTCTCTGCCTCCACTCTTTTGCAACCCTATTTTTGTGGCGGATTTGGGCCAAGAGTTGCGGGGGTAGCTGTAGGGAGAGTAGCAGCTTGGAGGTCTTCAGTGGCGTCGCGGCTGCAGATATGTTGTTCACAGCAATTTCAAATTTTTGTACGGCATCGTCAATGTTACCTATGTCCCTGATATCATTGAATTCGGTTTGAAGTAATTCTTGGTACAGTCTCCAATTTGTTCTTTGAAAATCTGGCTTGGTTTCTTCCATATATTGCCATGGTCCGATGTCGATCTCAACCATGACCGGGCAGTGGTCTGATGACAGCCGATTAATTGATGAGGCTGCCATGAAGCCTTGAATATTCTTTGTAATTATTATGTCAAGAACATCTGGTCTGCCACCATTGTGTGGGTAAAACGTGGGCTCTTCTGGCCCTACCACACACCAATTGTGTCTATTAGTCAATCGTCGCAGTAAGGTTCCCCGCCTGGTTTGCAACTCTGCTGTTCCAGTCGGTATGCTTTGCATTTAAATCGCCTCCGACTAGTAATTTACCCCGAATGGAAGTCAGAGCCGTGATGTCCGCTTCGACTGGGATTCTGCGCGGAGGCCGGTACGCTGAGACTATGGTTAGTGGACCGCTGGCTGTGACCACTTTGATACCCACAGCTTCTATTTGTTGCATGGCTGGCACGACAATTTCCTGATGAGGGATGGTTCTTTTACTATAGATTGCAACTCCGCCGCCAGCAGTAGGCCTGTCCTTGCGGTAACAATTGTAATTTGCGACTGGGGTATTTAGTCCATGTTTCAAGTGAGTCTCAGATACAAGACACACGTTTATTGACTGTTCATGTAGGAATTGCCTGAACTCATGTACTTGGCTGCGAATGCCATTTGCGTTCCATATATACAAAGATAGGAGATACGTTGGTATTCGTCTATTCATTATGTGTGCAATGTGCGCATTTTGGGGCAGCCAGGGCTTTCGTCATCGCTGTGGTTAGAGTTCCCAGCTGCTCAGTAAGAGTACACATCATTTTCATGATTGTCTCTAGCATGTTAGTAAGCCTCTCGAAACTTCCATTCACCATGCCATCGGCGTCGTTTTGATTGAATTTCTGGTTAGGAAATTGCGTTCTTCTCTGCCTGGTGGTCATTCCATCAAGCGGTACTAAGTCCGTTTTCTCGGCGATGTTCACAGATTCCGTGATATGGTTATCACCTGGGGTTTCAGTTGGCATAGTAGGACTCGCTAGTGCCGTATCCTGGTTCTCACTTGAGGGTGCTGACTTCCCATCGTCTCGATTTTGTGTTTGTGTCCTACCTCCTTTACGCTTTCTTCGTGGTTTCTTAATAGTCTGCGTCTTGGCGGTGTTGGGTAGAGTCTTAACGGTCTTCTCTTTGGAGCTCTCAGTAGCTTGGACTTGTTCCAGAGGCTGATTTTGAACAGTTTCCTGCAAGGATTTAGACGACGCTCCTTTTTGGGTTGAAGTATGAGATTGGTTGGGGGTTAACTTTTCCTTCTCAGTCACTAGACCCCTCTGCCTATCTCGAGCCCTCTTGTAGGCCATGCAGCCTTTATAACTAGCAACATGACCACCTCCACAATTGGAACATTTAGCAACGTCTTTTCCTTTCTGTGTGCTGCACAGGTTGGAGTCATGTTGTCCCGCGCACTTCACGCAGATGGGAGGCATTTTGCAGTTTTTCGCCTGATGACCAAAGCGCTGGCATTTAAAGCATTGTGTTGGGCCAGCCGTTGACCGGAGTTTTTCTACCTGCACTTTGAGGTGGCAGATCTTGTCCACCCCAAATATGCCCCTGTTTTCTGGAACGTCTGGTAGCTGATCGCCTCTGTTTCCTCCCCACGCTGCTATCGGTTCCACAGTCGGCCAATAAGAAGAAGGCAGCTAGTAAGTGGTGTGCCGATTCCTCTTCCCGAAGGCCGGAGAGGTGAGAGTGGAGAATGGCTCCATGGAGGACATTGTTGGGTTGGTTTCAGGAAAGCGTACACCTGAGAGTATAACTATCGAACTGATGACAATATAGAGTCTCTTGTTCTTCATAGCCAGAATGGTTTTATGCTCACATAAATGTTTTGTGTTTGTTTATGGCCGAGTTTCTTTTCAGTATAAATTGAGAGATCTTCCATGATCAGTTTCTATGTACCATATAACAATAAATGTGTCCTAAATATGTGATTATTGTAGGCCATTTCTTCCACAGTTGCTTATTGAAGTAATAATAATTATGTTTATTTTTAATAAATACTCCTATAGAACTGTTATTGGTTATATTTATTCCACAGACGCGTTTCGCATCTCGTCGAGGTATTTTCTTCGTACATTCTTTTTTTTTAATATGTGATTAGTTTTAACTTTTTTCATAGAACTAAACTATTCTAATAAACAGGAAGCATAATGTGGCTTATATTTACATATAAGTTTTTGAATTACCATGCGGAAAGTTTTGTTTGCACAGGTACTCTAAGATATGATTCATATTGTAAATTACAATTACGTTTCCGTTTTGAGATTGGTCGCCTTTGCCCTCAACCAGCATGCTGTTTCCAATATCGCACTTAATTACACAATTCAGTAATAGTTGGGATTTTATGACAGCTCTGGTAGTTGATTTTGAAGCACAGTTTTTGATGCAGGTCATTGTCAAACTTCATTTTCGTGTGCGCGTTGCTACTGTTTCCTAAATAGTAAATTGCTGTAAAGTCGATTTGCTGCTATTTGATTCGTATTATTCCCTATTTGTAATTAGAATGTGTAACCTTAACATACGACTTTTCCATATGGTCTACGAGCATTATTATTAATTTAATATTAACATAAATTCTCGTCTCAAGCGGAAAATGATTAATTTAGATAAAGAAATATTGAATCTAATGCAGAGATTAATAAAATATAAATGTCTCTGGTAATTTTGAGTAGTAAAAATTTCGTAAAGAGCCAAGAAATTTCAAGTTTGAGACTTCAAATTTGCCCATATAATGTATTTTGTTGACACAAAACCGAATACCGTATCTAAATACTTTTATGAAATGTTATTACAGGGTAGTTACGTATTAAAAAAATGTGACCAAAAAAATTGTACACCAGCATGTTGGCTATCGATATTCACAGCTTGTCAAAAAGACGATTGTTAAAAAAAAAAAAATTAATGGAAAACAAAAACATGAGTGACTCTTAAAGTGATTTTTGTTACTGGGCCTATTACCAAGTAATTTTTTCCCCATCATGGACTATACAATATATTTAAACTCTCACTTCATAAGTGTTGGCAGATCTTGAACATTAATTATTGTTTACACAGTTAGATAACAACCTTGGTGAAATTTAGAATACTCCTATTATATTTGCTTTAACTATTTTATTTTTTACTTTGTAACCTGTTTTTCATTCTTATCACGACAGATATTATTCTACCAATTACATGTTGATGATACATACTTCCTTCCCTGACATTTCTGCTGATAATTATGGCTCACTTTATTCTTCTCTTTCTTTCCCCCACTCCATGTCATATAGTACGCCTTCCTCAGCTCCTTCTTCATTTTACCCAGACCGAATATATCAGTTTTCCTTTCTTCCATTCAATCCATTCGCAATGAAGTTACATATAGGTATCCACTAGCAACTTACTACGCCTGATGTAGCTGAGGTAAAGAACTACCAAAAACATCTAAAGTTATATAAGTCTCATTCCAGACTAGAGTTAACATATGTAGCATAATCATGAGTGCGAATCAATAGAGGCAAGGACAGATTGCACTCGACAAATAAGAAATTGCGTCGAAGTCTAGTAGGAAACCTAATAGGGATGGAATTGGGAAGAAGGGAATTAGAGATCAGACAAAAATAAGCAACATCGTCCAGGAAAATGAGATCAAAAGATTGTGGTGGTTTGGAATGACTGAAGGAATCCACGACTGTACAAACAGCCTTCCAGATATAATTGTGAGAGAAGACCCTTGGAAAAAAAAAAAAAATATGATGGAAGGAGTAAGTTTATTAGGATGTGGTGTGAAGATATCTGGAAGATGAACAATGGAAGGAATGGATGGAGGCTTCTTATTCAACCACACATAGAGAGCGGAAAGGATGATAGATGATAATTACCTTTATTCTCTTCACCTAAGTGTTTTATTGCAATAGATTTTATAATTCTAAATGTCTGAAAACAGTAATCTATGTAGAATGGAGCTCTAATGAGCTTGGTAGGTGTGAACTGACCCATAGCGACTCTGCCAGGCACGTCGTCGGGGTCTATCCAGAAGCCGACCCAGGAGCAGCACACGATGAGGCCGCAGGGCACGAACACCTGCAGCGTGTAGTAGCCGGTCCGGCGCTTCATGTTGAACTCCACCTTGATCACGGAGAAGTTGCCTGCAGTACCATCAAACAGAATCAGCGTTTTACTGTTCTCAAAATTACCGTTAAAGGGCTGCAAATTGGTATTGTACCTCTGAACTTCCAGATCACATTAAACGCTTTGCTGTATTAATACTTTCAAAAGAACTGTTTCGTGGTAAATGTTACCAAATAGCATTACTGTAAAGAACTACAC
Organism: Vandiemenella viatica; assembly: GCA_031002005.1. Taxonomy (NCBI): domain Eukaryota; kingdom Metazoa; phylum Arthropoda; class Insecta; order Orthoptera; family Morabidae; genus Vandiemenella; species Vandiemenella viatica. The sequence goes on from JARYHS010009186.1 coordinate 21,547,125, forward strand.
AATCTAGCACGTGACTAATGAGCAATTTGTTTACTTCTAAAGTTTCTAAGTACTTAGCCCTGCGTATAAAAATTAACATATAATAACTTTGTTCACCTTGTAATAATTTCTCCTGTTTCTGTTTCTTATTATTCTTTCAGACAACGACATTAGTGGAGGTTGTGATGAATTTTGAACCAAACTGAAAACCCACGAATTGTGTGTGTAAAGATAAAGAGTTAAGTATACCTATGGATCCCCGGATTTCTGAGTGTTTTAGGAACACGTTGGCAAACAGAAAACTCGATGAGTGGACGGATATTCGAACTTTTCTCGTACAATATCATTCATTTATACCTCGGTCAAGCTCGTCTTCAATAAAAGATAATATTTTAGTGTGCTTCGTTGGGGAATGAAATATTTCTGTGTAGCTGCGTTGTGAAACCAGGTGCATGCTTTCGTCAGGTGACGAAATCAAGTTTAGACACAGCTGTAGTTGTCTCGGGCAGTGCTTGCTCTGCGTGTGATCTCTTGCAGATATTTGTAGATTGTTAATGGCTGACTTCCTGTACCAACTCGCTTGAAAGGTCGCATTCCTTTACCGCTTTCACCTAGCGCGCACTGTAGTAATAATGAAGTCATTGGAATTTTCAAAGGTATGCTAGAAAGAGATTCTCCTACTACTGGTCTCATGGAGGAAGGAAATATATGGAGACGACGCAAGAGACCTTCACCACGCATTGAAGTGAAGCAGGGCGGAGGAGGAGTGGGGGGGCATGGCCGGAGTGGAGGGGGCATCGCCGCTTCCATACAGACACGGGGAATATGTACAAAAACCTCAAGGGGACTCTAGGATAAAGGTGACGCCGATATCTGGTGATGGATTATTATGTAACTCGATATGACAAATACAAAATGAAGAATAAAATTTTTTGATATCTTGCTTAGTTTTAGAGATATTCCGTCCCAAATATGAAATGGTTTTGGTTGAAATTCAGAAGAAAAAATTGGTCAAAGTCAAATTTGATGATGGATTCTTATTTAAAAAGACGAGACAAATGAAAAATAAAGAATAAAAATGTTCGATATCTCACCTAGTTCTAGAGATATACTGTATCAAAAGTGAGGTGTCTTGAGTTGAAATGGAGAAGAAAAATTTCGCAAAAGTCAAATTTAATGATCGATTCTTATGTAACACGACGAGACAAATCGAAAATAAAGAATAAAATTTATCGATATCTTGCTTAGTTTTCGGGATATACTGGGAACATCGCAATTGTGTGGAAGCGCAATTTCGCCGCTGCCGCCACTGCTCATGCGCGAGCCTGCTACACCAATTTAACGTCACTTCTCCTCCATATATTTCCTTCCTCCATGACTGGTCTGTGACTTCAATGGTGCCAGATTTGGGCATTGGAGCATTTCAATCGCACGCCATTTCCCCTCATCACTCGTATTGGCTGATTTCAAAAGCCCGGCAACGCTTCCCACTGGCTGAAACTGGGGAATTGCAGAAATTCATTTGAAAAAGACATTCCCCCACTACTGATATGCTTTTAGTTGTGCTCTATAATTTGAGGGACGGGACAACCATTCGCAGTTATTCACCATGGTTGAACGTAATGTGATGTAACCATCATTTTTAATGAAACTTGTGTCAGTGGTTACTTTAAGAGTCTCTACCTAGCCTTGATGTACTTGCTAAAATTAAAGCAGCTTCTCATGATAAGAAAAATGTATTTTGGCCAGTAAAGCTGTACTGCCAGAGAAGAAACTACTACAAGTCATTTCGTAACACACCATTTTATTTATTCACAATTACTTTTGAGATGCTACTAATTGTTCTAAGATAATATTATTTGGGCACCACATGAAACCTTACAGCCAATGTAATTTTATATGAAGTATAGGTGACGATACATTGTCAGCTATTTTTTTTTTCCTTGATTGATGTGCCGAAGACTATATACTTTTTACATGTGCTAATTATATGCCGATAGGTACATACAATTGGGTTTTATCGAAAATAAATAAATTATGATCTTAATATGTCAGTTTTGTTGTTAATATTATATTTTATCACATGCTATCAAATTCAAATTGAACTAGTCAATAAGGACAGTCCTTGATACATTAGTGAAGTAACCTTGTAGTTATGTTGTAATGCTGGCTGGACGAAAATGATAGCTACTGACACTACTTGTTATACGGTAAAGCATGAGGATTTTTACTTTCGTAAATAATCTAAGTAGCTTCAATTTCCAATTGTGGTTAAATTGGGGGAAGCTCGTGATAACTGCGAAATATTGACTATCGTTGATGCAGTAATAATATAACATGTTCAGAATTCCAAGCAACTTTGTTATAATAGCAAGGGTTGTGGTTAAAGTATTAATGCTGCCTGGACCATAATTAAAACGATGCTGCTTGTTATATGACAAGTCAGTAGGAATACTAGTTCATTTACATCCCGATCAGGTGAGTGTATTATTGAACCTGCGTTAATCCAATTCCAATCCTTACTGAAAGTGTATAAGAAAGTTAGTTATAATAATTTATGCTTCACGAAATAGGAATCCCGATGTAGGCAACATTATTACTGCCCAAAATATAGTTTGCGATGTATTTCACGTTCAGGAGTGTTTCTATGGTTTGACTTTGTAGTGGCAATATAAGTTGAGATTGTGATTACGTTCAAACGCAGCCTGTACCAGAATGTTCTTGTTATAGTATAAGGATCAAGAAATTTTGTTATTATCAGTAATTAATGTTAGTAATTTCATGGGTGCCATATTAGAGATACAACATGTATCGCGATGTAAACTACTACCAAACTAATCATTTTATCAATAATCCAAGCTGCTTCTGTTTGCAAATGTGGATATTTCAGAGAAACTTGTGGTACTTCGCACTGCGTCAACCAGATATCAGTAGTTACTACTCTTGATACGTTAGTAATATAACCTATTCAGATTTCCCAGTAGCTCTGGTAAAATATCAGATGCGGTTACGGTAGTAATGCTACTTGAACCAAAATTATATTGACCCTACATGTTGTTCAGCAAGGCACTAGGAATTTTTATTTTCGTCAGTAATCTAAGCTGCTTCCGTTTCTAAGAGAGGATAATTTAGAGAAGCTTGTGGTTACGGCGAAATACTGCCTGGACTATAAACTTAACACCGAGTTGTTTCATTATCCATTATACCACTATACATGCTGTCAGTAGGATAAGTTACAGGGATTGTAATCCATGTATGGTAAATGTATTGATTTTCTTTTGTTAAGGAGAATTGTGGCTAGGTTAAAATCAGGATGGAGTAGAATTTGATTTTATTATTTTCCGGCAAACAGGAAGCTCTGAAGATTTTCTTACGTTCGTATTTAAACTCTGGAATAAGTGAAGAGAAAATGATCCTGCGAAAATCTCGATCAGAAATTACTTGTCTAAAATCTTAGTAATACTTGTTTTCTTGATTTAAACTATAAAAATTAACATGCGAGGGTTTTCGAAAGTTTCCAAAATTTATTTCGTTATTATAACGTTTTTTACCTCACGTGCGGAATTATGTGCCTATTGGTTTGCTGAAATTTTAAAAAATTACTGAAAATGGTTAATTTATTATTGTTGTGAAAAACTCATATTTTAAAAATACCGTATAAATTTCGTTCGGTAGTAAATTACTTATTCGTTAATGTTGATGGAACAGTTAATCTCATGTTTCCTAGATTCCATTAGCCTTACTAAATTAGAAATTTAATTAATTTTTACACTTATTTCTAATGCGATACTGTACAACACAAAAAATATATTTGGGTAATTTAATTTTGGTATCAAACTTTGTACAGCGGTATATATTACAATTTTCAATTTTTGACGTAAAATTATTCCAGATTCAAGTTGTTAAAGAGGTATTATATCTGTTATATCGAATTATGATGTTTGAGATATCGTATAAATTTCCTTTATAACGATAATACATTTCTTTCCTGGATTTTCTATTGATTTTTCGAGCAAGGTGAGGTTATACAAGTGTAGGAAACGATACAAATTCTGCGTTATTTATATTTTTTCATACCTTGTTGATACTAAGTTTTCAGAGATATGTACTAGTCCTTTTTAAGATTCCTATTAGATATCAATTTCTAATAACTAAATTCAAATTTTTGTTTAGCCCCACCTCAAAAATCCCAAATTTCCTTGTATGTAACATTTTTTTTTTTTTCCGCTGCCTCTGCGGCTGTGTTTGATGTCCCACTACCTTCCGTAGAATAACTTCTAGGTGTTAGGATAGGGTGTTTATTTTTGGGACACTTTTTATTTCACTTTCAGGGGAAAAACCAGGGCTATGACCATCTAGGATGGTCTTAATGGTGAAAAAACCCCTACGGAGTTCACGTACTGTGCTGCTCTATGATGGCTGGTATAGAATACTGAGGGGAACTTTATACTTATGCCAACGTCTCGGCATTACCGTTCCAATCGACTCAGTTCTTTCGTCTCTGGCGTCGTTCAATTTCTTGTGGAATTTTTCTGTTAGATTAAATATTTCGGTATTAATTAAGGTAATATTTGTCTCGTTATGTAGAGTTTCTATTGGTGTATATCTGGGTGCGTTTAGGATCATTCCTTAGACATCTGTTCTGGAGTAGCTGGATTTGTTGTAGATTGGTTTGGCTTGCTAGCCCCCATACCTGGCATCCGTACATTAAAAATCGGGAGAAAACCGATTTGTATATTCTTATTTTTGTATTAAACTGTACGGTTGCTGCTTCGTAATACTGGTGAAAGGTTGGAAATAATTGCTAGTCCTTTTGTTTTCCTATCCATGATATGTTGTCTAAAAAGTAATTTGTTATCCAGTAATATACCCAGGTACCGATGCTCTTTAACCCAGGGGATATTTTGGTTCAAAATTTGTAAATTCTTGTTTATTTCCGGCCTTTTTTTGTGAAATAGATTCCCGCACATTTTCCAGGATTTATTTGATTTTATAGTTTCTGCACCATTTACTGATTTCGTCTAGTCCTTGTTGTAGGTGAGTAACGTTAAGATCATGTCTTCTTCCTGATGTGTACTCTGTAGTGTCATCGGCATACTGTGCCAAATTCATATAAGGCGGGGTTGGGATTTTGTTTGTATAAACTTTGAAAATGTGGCGGTGCGATCACCGATCCTTGTGGAATTCCAGCTGGAATCGGAAGAATTGAAGACCTCTGTCCGTCAACTTCTACGTAGAATTTTCTGTCGGCTAAGTAACTACCGATGAATTTAATGTAGCAGTGTTTAATAGCCGTATGAGTCCGTAATTCCTGTATAAGTTTAGCGTGCCAAACCTTGTCGTAAGCTTTTTCTATGTCTAAAAATACTGCTACTGTAGATTTGCTAAAGTTAAAATTTTTTGTTATATCTTCTGTAATACGGAGGAGTTGAGTTGTTGCAGTTACGCGGCTTTGAAATCCGAATTGTTCTGGTCTTATCGTCTTTTCTTCTTCGAGACTGGTGTTAATCCTCTTCAACAGTATTCTTTCTAGTATCTTTGATGTTGACGAAAAAAGACTAATTGGGCGGTAGTTTACAGCTTGGCGGTGGTCTTTTCCACGTTTTGGTATGGCTTTAATTTTTGCTACCTTCCATGCTGTGGGATAATAACAATTTAGGAGACAGCTGTTAAAAATTCTAGTCAAAAGTACTAATCCCTTTTTCGGCAGGTTCTTCAAATGCATGTTTTTTATTTTGTCATATCCTGGGCTTTTATTTTTTGCAAGATTCTTTATTATACTTCTTACTTCCCTCGGGGTTGTAAGCTCTGGCTGGTCTGCAGTTGGTTGTTGGAGGATTTCCAATGCATGGCTTTCAGTTTCCTCGGCTTGTCGAATCTCTGTTGGTGTAAGTTGGTACTCCGCTGTGGTATACTGAGATGCGAAGTTTTCAGCTAGTAATTCAGCCTTTGCTATAGGTAGGAAGCAAGGCCCTGCCGGTGCATTTATCGCGATGTTCGCTTGTCGAGGTTCTTTTAAGGCTCTAATTAGTTGCCACGCCTCTTTGTTCTGCAACAAAAGGCTTGACATTTTGTCCTCCCACTTTTCAGTTCTTCTTTCTTGTAGCCTAGCTTTTAGGTGCCTTGCGAGTTGGAGGTATTGTCTCTTGTCCCTTGTATCACGGTACCGCTGCCAAAGTTTTCGGTATCTGTTTCGCAGATATCGCAGATCTTCCAAAATGGCTGGAAGCTCCTCTCATTGATGGTTATCCAAAACGATTGTAGTGGAGGCTCTTCTTTCCGCTTCTAATACTACCTTCTCGAAGTGTTGTATAGCTGCTTCGATTCGCTCTGTGATAGAGACATTATATGTGGTTCGTATCTTATTGTGGATAAGTCTAGTAAAGTGGTTCCAGTCAGTTTCTTTTACTTTCTTTGGTTTCACGTCAGAGTAGAGCCATCTTTGAATAGTGAGCAGTACAGGGAGGTGATCTGATGAAAGGTCATTCAGCGTTGACAATTCTATGTGTCCGGAAATATCTTTGGCGTTTATAATGTCCAGCACGTCTGGTCTATGTCTCGGGTTGAAGGGAATATGCGTCGCTTCTGATGGTCCGATGATTTCTAAGTTCCTGAGATCGCACATTTGTAACAACTGTTCGCCCCTTCTGTTACTTGTTCTTGAATTCCAAATGGGGTGTTTGGCATTAAGATCTCCACAAATTATGACCTTGTTGCCCACAGCCATTATCAGGTCTAGGTCCTGTTCATGTAAGTTTTTATTTGGGCTAGATACGCACTGACAAATACTATGTGTCCTTCTCTTGAGTGAATGCACACGGCTGTGGCCTCTAGGTCTGTAAGTTGTGGCTTGGATTATTGGAGCTTGTGACAGGTTTTTGCGTATGGCTACAGCTGTGCCTCCTCCTCTTGTCCTACTCTATCCGTTCTGTAAACTTGGTATCCAGTTAAACGAAAGGTGTCTGTTGGCTGAAGAAACGTTTCTGTTATTAACATGATGTTAACTTCTTCTCTGTTGAGAAAGGTCAGTAAGTCGTTTCTCTTGTTCTTAACGTTTTTTGCATTCCATATAGCTGCTGTCATGTTTTTCAGATAGGGTGTTTGCGCCATTATTTCGCTAGGGCCATTACACCTTCAAGCAAGACTAGTAGTTTTTGCAATCCTCGTGCTATTTTTAATTTAACCATTGTTTGAAGAATTTTTCCATTTCTGAACCGAAAAAACTGGGTATGTCATCGGTTTCGTCCTCTGTTGATTCATTCTTATCATTCTTGTTGTGTTGGGACTGGTCGTCTTCGGATTCGTCTTCCATATAATCATTACTATCTTTATTCTTCTTCTGATTTTTCTTTTTTTGGTCTTGTCCATTTTTTATTTGTTCATTGAGACTTATTTTTTGATTGATTGTCCCTTGAAAGGGCGTTTGCGTATGACCGAGTCTGTTCGCTGTTCTTGTTTGGTTCAGTCATTCTTTGTTTTATTCTTCTTAAGTTGTCTGTTTAAGTGGCAGTGTTTTATCTTTCTTGTCTTTTCCATCTTTTTCTTCTTGTCGCTTATTTGTGAGTGGCGGGCGTAGCAGTTTCTGATACTCTGAGCAGCCTCGCCAAGAGGCTGCATGATCTCCCTGGCAATTGGCACACTTTGCTTTTTCCGTTTTGGGTAAGCGGCAATCCTTTGTCAAGTGTGACTTTGCACACTTGACACATCGGCTTGGAAGGTAGCAATAATTTGAAGTATGTCCGTGCCTCTGGCATTTGGTACATTGGGGTGGACCGTTCTGAGAACGATACCGTTCTATTTGGACTCTCATATAAAGGATAGCTCGTTCGTTGTAGATTCTATCCGAGAGCTGGCCGCTTGGCAAAGTTACAGTGTATGTTGGGAGGGGGATGAGCTCCCTTGTCTCCTGATTTCGCTTTTTAAATTGATGGACCGCTTGAATGTCGTAGCGTTTGGCTCTGAGATCTTCCTCAATTTCTTCTGTTGCTATGGAGGGTGGTAGTCCTTTAATAACAACTTTTAGAGGCCTGTGTTCTTGAATCTGATAGCTGTAACGGTTGATACTGCTCTTCTTAAAGAAGTTCTGGATGATCAAGTGGTCTTCTTGGGATTCCGCATAATATTTCATGCAATCTCCTCTAAATACGCCTTTCAGTTCTCCAGTTATCATGCTCTTTAGTCTCTTGTTCAAATCCGTGTAATTCATTTTTCCAAATACAACGATTGGGGGAAGGTGTTGTTTTGGTTGGGCCGTGGTTTCGTTGGAAGTTCCGGCTGTTCTTCCAAGGTTTCATTTGTTTTTTCTGGTTCTGTGTCATGTTCTTCTCCAAGTATTTCAAACCTATTATTGGTTGTGATTTTGAAGGGTTCCCTTGATTTGTTAGTTTCTTGGTATAGTCTTTTTGGAGTACTTTTTCATCTATTTCTATGTTTGGATGCTTGTTGTTCCATTTGAATGTTTCTGGTAGCTAGGCCTTTTTGACAGTTCTCACAATCACTATTTTCGTCATCTTTTTCAGGCTGGCATTCTTCTGATTCGGTATTTTCGTCCACTTCTTCTTGGTCTTCACTTTCAGTCAATCCTAGGTATTTTTCGTTGTTAACGTCTTCATATTGGCTGATGTTCTGTGGTGCTTCAGTAGCTTCAGCCCAGTGTTGTTGCCGTTTATTTGCTCGACATGGCATTGTGTATAACACTATGTAATAACATACGTTTGTGCGTGGTACCTAACAGGGGGTGTTGATCTGTACCCTTAGTTATCACCGCTAGGTATCCGGGTACAGACACAACCCTATGCTTGCGCTCGGGGGTTCCACTCCACTTGGGAGTGGGCCGTGGAGCGGTAATTCCCTGATTCTAAGGTGGTTTGACTAAGTACTTGCTTGATAACGACGCAACACGATCTGTAGAGGCCCCAGCTCCAACCGGGTCCACGATGGCCGAATACGAGCTAGGCCCGCAGCGGAGCTGCCAAAACTTGCGTGGTCTCGCAGTTGGCCGAATACGAGCTAGTCCCGTTACAGAGCTGCCAAAACTTGATTGGTCTCGCAGTTGGTCGAATACGAGCTAGTCCCGTTACAGAGCTGCCAAAACTTGATTGGTCTCGCAGTTGGCCGAATACGAGCTAGTCCCGTTACAGAGCTGCCAAAACTTGCTTGGTCTCGCAGTTGGCCGAATACGAGCTAGTCCCGCTACAGAGCTGCCAAAACTTGCTTGGTCTCGCAGTTGGCCGAATACGAGCTAGGCCCGCTACAGAGCTGCCAAAACTTGCTTGGTCTCGCAGTTGGCCGAATACGAGCTAGGCCCGCTACAGAGCTGCCAAAACTTGCTTGGTCTCGCAGTTGGCCGAATACGAGCTAGGCCCGCTACAGAGCTGCCAAAACTTGCTTGGTCTCGCAGTTGGCCGAATACGAGCTAGGCCCGCTACAAAGCTGCCAAAACTTGCTTGGTCTCGCAGTTGGCCGAATACGAGCTAGGCCCGCTACAGAGCTGCCAAAACTTGCGTGGTCTCGCAGTTGGCCGAATACGAGCTAGTCCCGTTACAGAGCTGCTAAAACTTGATTAGTCTCGCAGTTGGCCGAATACGAGAGTCCCGTTACAGAGCTGCCAAAACTTGATTGGTCTCGCAGTTGGCCGAATACGAGCTAGGCCCGCTACAGAGCTGCCAAAACTTGCTTGGTCTCGCAGTTGGCCGCTACAGAGCTGCCAAAACTTGCTTGGTCTCGCAGTTGGCCGAATACGAGCTAGTCCCGCTACACAGCTGCCAAAACTTGCTTGGTCTCGCAGTTGGCCGAATACGAGCTAGTCCCGCTACAGAGCTGCCAAAACTTGCTTGGTCTCGCAGTTGGCCGAATACGAGCTAGGCCCGCTACAGAGCTGCCAAAACTTGCTTGGTCTCGCAGTTGGCCGAATACGAGCTAGTCCCGCTACAGAGCTGCCAAAACTTGCTTGGTCTCGCAGTTGGCCGAATACGAGCTAGGCCCGCTACAGAGCTGCCAAAACTTGCGTGATCTCGCAGATGGCCGAATACGAGCTAGTCCCGCTACAGAGCTGCCAAAACTTGCTTGGTCTCGCAGTTGGCCGAATACGAGCTAGTCCCGCTACAGAGCTGCCAAAACTTGCTTGGTCTCGCAGTTGGCCGAATACGAGCTAGTCCCGTTACAGAGCTGCCAAAACTTGCTTGGTCTCGCAGTTGGCCGAATACGAGCTAGTCCCGCTACAGAGCTGCCAAAACTTGCTTGGTCTCGCAGTTGGCCGAATACGAGCTAGGCCCGCTACAGAGCTGCCAAAACTTGCTTGGTCTCGCAGTTGGCCGAATACGAGCTAGTCCCGCTACAGAGCTGCCAAAACTTGCTTGGTCTCGCAGTTGGCCGAATACGAGCTAGTCCCGCTACAGAGCTGCCAAAACTTGCTTGGTCTCGCAGTTGGCCGAATACGAGCTAGTCCCGCTACAGAGCTGCCAAAACTTGCTTGGTCTCGCAGTTGGCCGAATACGAGCTAGGCCCGCTACAGAGCTGCCAAAACTTGCGTGGTCTCGCAGTTGGCCAAATACGAGCTAGGCCCGCTACAGAGCTGCCAAAACTTGCTTGGTCTCGCAGTTGGCCGAATACGAGCTAGTCCCGCTACAGAGCTGCCAAAACTTGCTTGGTCTCGCAGTTGGCCGAATACGAGCTAGGCCCGCTACAGAGCTGCCAAAACTTGCTTGGTCTCGCAGTTGGCCGAATACGAGCTAGTCCCGCTACAGAGCTGCCAAAACTTGCTTGGTCTCGCAATTGGCCGAATACGAGCTAGTCCCGCTACAGAGCTGCCAAAACTTGCTTGGTCTCGCAGTTGGCCGAATACGAGCTAGGCCCGCTACAGAGCTGCGAAAACTTGCGTGATCTCGCAGATGGCCGAATACGAGCTAGGCCCGCTACAGAGCTGCCAAAACTTGCTTGGTCTCGCAGTTGGCCGAATACGAGCTAGGCCCGCTACAGAGCTGCCAAAACTTGCTGGGTCTCGCAGTTGGCCGAATACGAGCTAGGCCCGCTACAGAGCTGCCAAAACTTGCGTGATCTCGCAGATGGCCGAATACGAGCTAATCTTGCAATGCCTAGTAGATTCCCCTCTCGCCTCGGAGTCCGTCGAGTATGTAACCATTTTTGAGTGAATATTAAAATAAATGCAGCTGGCTACTTCATTGCGTCATCAACATCATACTGATTACGTCATAAGCGTTCCACATAAAAAGAGTACAATCTGTATCGCGATGTAAACTACTCCCACACTAAGCAATAGAGGGTCGTGTGGAAAGAGAGAGGAAGAATGAAGTAGTATCGTGTAATAGTCATTTATTAACAGTTAACTTGGTTCGATCTGAGATGATTCCGCTACAACGTTCCTCAGCACTGACTGGTGATGTCATAATAGTGCGGTAGTAAGTCGCAAGACGTTTTATTTTCAAACATTTATTAAGTATGAATACATCATGGACCATTAAGTTTAAGCATTAATTAAGTTTTAATATATCCTGAATCAGCATGACATCGCTAAAACTACTTCGGAAAGTATTTCTAGTAGAGTCTTACATTTGACTACCACAGTATTATGACGACAGTCCCTTGCAGAATCACATCATCTGGTTATCCCTGCTATTTAATAGCAATGAAGTACATGCTCCGGTGGCAATTTATCGCGTCTGTGGTAGAAATGCTAGAAAGAATTTATCCTTAAGGGAAACAGCAAGACAAAAAAATACATTAAAGTGCAGGACTGACATCTTCTTTTTTTTTTTAATATTTATTTTAAGTTGATAGTGCAGGCCTTGCAGAATGATAAATCTCGTATGTTCTGATATTGACTAGTTTACGTTTAAATTTTGCGAAAGTGGTTACCCATACAATGCCATCTGTAGACTTGGTTTCATTTTTTAATAGCTTCGAATTTTTTATATCCCTCGTAAATATCGTTAAAATTAAATTAAGTTTTTTATATATATATATTCGTATTACCAATTCTCTTTTCGGTAGGCTGATTTATTTGAAGTGGATTAAATTAAAACTTTTTAACTGAACTCTACATGTGTTGAATCAACACAGCAGTTTCTCCTGAAACTTGGTTTTTAGGTTTAACAAACTTTTCTCTTCCTTTTTATACGTTTTGTAAACTGCTGTTAGTAACTGTTTGTAATCGTGAATGTAAAGTGTGGTAACTGTCGTAGAATTGCGAGGGCGCGAGTATTTTACGTAGCAGGTTTGCGGGAAGTGGTTCCATTAGAATGGGGCAGCGGCTTAGCCATTACCATGGAGGAAGGAAATATATGGAGGAGAAGTGACGTTAAATCTGTGAAGCAGGCTCTAAACTCTCCCGCATGGCGGCAGCAGCGGTATTGCGCTTCCAAACAATTGCGATGTTCACATTGTGTTAGATGTAGTGATTATTTCATTTTGTAATGTGTATACGTGTTTTATAATGCCATCTTGTGTTTCGTACGGTTGCACAAATAGGCCAGACAGGAAAGAACCTGGAATATCATTTCATAAGTAAGTTAAATTCTAATTATCGTTGTTGAAGTGAGCTGTAGAAGTTGCAAACTTCGCTGCCTGTCTATAAATATTTAGTCATAGCTCTCAATGGGATGACAGACTACTAGAGAGCTGGTATTGGTCTACGCGTGTACGCTTCTTTGTCACTCGTGTATGCTAATTCTATCTCGCTTAGCGAAGGTGAAGGTAGGCAAGTCTGCTTGCTTGTTCTTCTTTGGGGATCCTTTGCCCTCCCATTCCGAGGCGATAGGGACTTACCACCACACGGCCCACTCCCGAGCGGAGTGGAACCCCCTGGTGAGAGCGCTAAGGTTGTGTCTGACCCCAGGAACCTTGCGGTGATAACACGGGGTCAGCACAACACTCCTATTCCTATGTCTACTGTGGAAAGCGTCGTCATGCCCACCGACAGAGACTTATCTTCTGCGGGAAGCACTACTATGCCTTCCGACGGAGACCACTCCTCGGAAATCGCCATGCAAGAGGGACCTGTCTATGGTGCCGCTACAGCTTCTAATGTCATCACTCAACCTGATGTTCACTGCAGCTATTCAGTGATGGATTACGAAGAGGCCACCTCCTCGCAAAGAGGGGCGCGGACAACCTCGGCAATGACAAGGAGGAAGTCAGGCAAACCAAAAGGACAGCAAAACTCGCCGTCAAGACGAGGACCAAGATGCCTCCCCCACCACCCAAAGGCAACAGATCAAGGACAACTGAGGATGAAGAAGGCTGGCGCAAACCGCGCCGACCAGCCCCAGCGGCCCAACTGAATATCAAAACTGCCACAGCTACAAGTCCGGCTAGCACAAGCAACTCGTTCGCGCCGCTGCTCACTGCTGACGGGCCAGCTATGGACGGTGCTCCCGAAACTGCCACCAGGGAACCTAAACCGGCCCCGCTTATGGTTTCATACAAGGATGATTACAGAAATCTGTACACCATCTTAAAGAATATATGCAAGAAAGAGTGCGGAGTGAGGCCAACCGGTCGCGACCTCTACAAACTCCTACCCAAGACTAAGGCTGACCACCAGGCTATCTCTGCCAATGCGTCAACACACCAAATCCCCTTCTATACATTTCCGACAGAAGCGGATAAAAACATTAAGGTGGTCATCAGAGGATTACCATTTAACTTCTCCCCAGAATATATTAAATAAGAGCTGGAGGAACGTAATTTGGTGGCGAGAACAGTCGTCAGACTGCGCTCTCCTAAAACTGGACAAGAGATTCCACTGTTCTTGGTGGTTCTCTCTGACAACATGGACAACAGAGCAATTTATAAGATGATATCACTCTGCTCTGTTAAAGTAACAACAGAAAAACTACGAAGCACTCGAGGGCCACCTCAGTGTTTCAACTGTCAAGGTGTGGGTCATGTTTCCCGTCACTGTGTTATGCCACCAAAATGTGTAAAGTGCGCTGGTGAACACACTACTAGAGAATGCGCCCTGAAGAAAGGCGAAACTCTCCCAAAATGCGCTAACTGTGGCGGAGAGCATGTTGCAAGTTATCGCAAATGCCAAGCCTTTAGCAAATTCAATGAAAAACAGAAAGCCAACAACGCTTCCTACATCGCAATGATACTCAAGAAGAAGCAACAGAAGAAGAAGAAGGAGGATGAAGCAACCGACTCTACCAACAAAAAGACGAATCAGGATCAAGCAACCCTGGAATCCACTCAAGGAACCACTTACGCTGAGGCTTCTACAAACCTACCACGTAACTCACCAAATGCAAGGAAGGATCAGAGGGATAACCACAATAACCTCTCTTTCACCCAAAAAATGGAAACCTCAAACACGAGTAAGAAAGCGGACGAGACGAATTCCCGTCCTCCCGATAAGGATAACCCTCAGGTCGACACTGCGGTGCTCATGAACATGGTGCTGTCTCTGCTACAGACGGTCACCACTCTCGTCCAAGATCTCCATAAGCAAATCTCCGACCTACCAAAACAAACCGCTGAGGCAGTCAAGTTGGCAGTAATTGCCGTCCAACAAGCAAACATGGAACATCATGGCTAACGCCATTGAGGATCTCACCATATGCTCATGGAATGCCAACGGCCTCTGGCGACAGTTGGGGGAGTTTAAAGAATTTCTACGCGACGAGGGGATAGACGTCTGCCTCGTAAATGAAACGCACCTCAAGCCGGGGGTGAAAGCCGCCGCACCCAACTACTCTTGTTACAGGCAGGATCGACCTACAGCGGGAGGTGGTACCGCTGTATACGTCAAGAACACCATAAAACACTACCAGATAAATTTGCCACCTTTGGAGACCATTGAAGCTACTGGTGTCGCCGTCGAGACTTCCCGAGGGAGAGTACTATTTGTAGGGATAAAACGATACCACTGAGGTATCGATACTTTTACTCGATACTGTATCGGTGGTAAAGCTTCGATACTTATTCGGTATCCATTGAAAAGTATCGATACTTACTCGTATCGATTGATTTTTGGTTGTGAAATTTGGAATAAATTAAAAAACTGTATGTAGTAAGTATTGATAGTCTTTATTTATATAAAGATATATATTTATTTGACGAGAAATATTTATTACATTTTCACCTTACTGATCGTTACAGGACTAATACCGACTAGAACAAAATAAAACTAATTTTATGAAAAAATAGTCGGTTTTTTGAGTGCTTCCCAAAAATATTTGTTTTTCTAAGTGTTTGCCTGTTAGACGATTTCTGGATGTAGTCATTGTTGTGCCAGCTTTGGAAAAAAAAGCCTTTCACAGTATACAGAGGTACCGACAATGTTTAAATAAATTCGCGCTTGTTTGCATAAACATAGAAATAGGGGTTTTAATTCCTCCCATTCCTCTAATGGGTTGGTTTTTAAAGCGCAGAATAGATCAACCAAATAAATTGAAACTTCATCGACTTTTGAGTTAGCACAGCACCGCTGTTGGCCAACTGCAAGTTGTTTGTGGTGTAACCAAAAATCAAAATCTTCGTGGGTTGCTTCTTCTTTAGATCGACTGGTTGACATTGTCGGATCTTCTTTAATGATATTGTCGCGTTGGAACCGGGACAGGTGTGAATTCGAAGGTTACTTGTCAATGAACACAGCACTTAAACTGAGAACAGGTTTATTGAGAACTCAAACATACACGCAGCACTGACTGCCTCTTGGGCAGAATTCTCTTCTATTTATACACAGATAGAACGTACTAGAGATTACAAGAGTAGTTAACAAGTGAAATGTGTAGAAGTTACAAGTGACCTTAGGAAACATGTAGAAGCGCAGAATAGATCAACCAAATAAATTGAAACTTCATCGACTTTTGAGTTAGCACAGCACCGCTGTTGGCCAACTGCAAGTTGTTTGTGGTGTAACCAAAAATCAAAATCTTCGTGGGTTGCTTCTTCTTTAGATCGACTGGTTGACATTGTCGGATCTTCTTTAATGATATTATTTAATTTTTGTATTTTGAAAATGGATGTTTTTGAAACGTGGGTCTAACATTGTTCACAAATCTTCAAGGATGTTACATTAAATGAGACCAAATCTTTTTCTACATTCAGTCAGTGGATTTGTTTGCAAATGAGTGACACATTCTATTGATGATGAAAATTTTGTTAGCTGCGACGTCAGACAATTAATCATGGGTATGTTTTTGGATAAGGTAACATAATTCTGGCCTGAAGATTCTCTTGTGACAAATTCGAAAGGTTGTAACAAGGGGACCACCTGTTTCAATATTTAAATTTCTTGTCCAGTCACCAATTCAGGACTATCTGTAGCATCGAGTAAAAGCTGCGTAGCAATTTTCGACGTATCTAAAAATCTATCAATCATATAATATAGTGAATTCCAACGTGTCTTAACGTTAAGAACAAATTCTTTAGTATATCCCTCAGGAACTCCACTATCGATCTGTATTTTTCGGCAGAGAGTTTTCCTTTTTTTCTGTCGGCCGGGCATAGGCAAACAAGTTTTCTAACAAAACAAACTTAGAAAATGTGTTGAAAAAAATGCAATAATGACAACCAAAAAATATTCTTTACACTGTAGATGAGCGTTTAATGTATCAATTAACGTGTTAAATGGAATCATGATATTCGTGATATTGGTATACACACCGATACGAGTGTAAAGTATACCTACTTGATACTTATTTTTAAAGTATCGATGCAAAAAGTACTTGGTATCGGAAGGAATGTATCGAGTAAGTACTTGTATTTACTAGTATCGTTTTATCCCTAACTATTTGTGGCAGCTTATAGACCTCCGGTAGGCCGTCTACATGAAGCGGACTTCTCGGCCCTCCTTCGTCTGCGCGGTAATGTTTTTATTGCGGGAGATCTTAACGCCAAACATGCTGTATGGAACTCTCGCGTCACCAACACGAACGGCCGGAAGCTCCTGCGAGTTGTCGAAAACAACGATGCCGTTACCTGGGGTCCAACTGAACCCACTATTTACGGACATGGATTGCCTGATGTCTTGGATATTGCAATCACGAGAGGATTGCAACATAACATAGCTATGGTCACAAAAACTGCCTTATCCTCAGACCACATTCCTGTTTTGTTCTACATGGCTGCAGACGTCACTCCACGAGCCGACAAACAACGCAGGAATCTCAATTACATTGACTGGGATTCTTTCAAAGATTTCCTCTCTCAGCGCATAGAAGAGGCACCGCCACCGGCTATATCCGGCCCTTCCACCGCTATGGCCAACTTGGCGGATTGGATCAATGAGGCTGCAGATGCGGCCACCCGGCCGAGACGCAAACAGCCGCTCCGTTCGAGGCAACTCCCTCCGGAAATTAGAGAGGCTATTATCGTCAAAAATCATCTGACTAGGGAGTGGCACATCACACGTGATGCAGCCACTAAGAGAATAATAAATCGTATGCAGAGAGAAATTAAGGCTGAAGTGGACAAGCACAAGATCTCTGAATGGTCCAACTTCATCTCCACCTTGGATGTAGATGATGGGTCCGCCTGGCGCACGACGAAGGCCCTACTCCGGAGGAGGCATAAAATCCCGCCCCTGGTGGTCGGAAATAACTATGTATGTGAGCCTGAAGAAAAGGCAGAAGCTCTGGCCGTAAACTTCGAGGCAAATTTTCAGCCAGTCAATGAGCCTAAAGACGACGACCATAAGTGTCTCGTCAAAGAAAGATTGCGGCGATTCCTTGAAGCCGTTCCCCCAGAAGAGGATCGCATTGACGAGATAACTGCACAAGAGGTTGCGTCTATGCTCTCGAGTCTTATTGTAAAGAGAGCTGCAGGACATGATGGCATCGGCGGAGGTATCCTTCGTCAACTGCCCCCAGTCGCCGTCCAGTTTGTAACAGACGCCTTCAATCAAATTCTGCTTACGGGTGAATATCCTACTACTTGGAAGCATGCTGACATCCTACCCATTCCGAAGGCGGGCAAGGACAGAAGATCCCCCAAGTCCTACAGGCCAATTAGTCTTCTGCCAACTCTTTCCAAAGTTTTTGAGCGACTCAACCTCAAGAGACTTCGCACCGTCATCGACAGTGAGGGGCTGTTGCCTGATGAACAGTTCGGTTTTCGCAGACATCACTCAACACCCCAACAACTGCTCCATCTCACAGAAGAGGCCTTCTCTGCCTTCGAACGTCGGGAATATTTCGGCGCAGTACTGCTTGATGTCAGCCGTGCCTTTGATTCCGTCTGGCATCAGGGTCTCATATACAAACTGCTCACACAAGGAGTACCACTCTCTCATGTTAAGCTCCTAAAAAACTACCTTGAGGGAAGAACTTTCAGAGTTGTGATGGACGGTGGCATCTCAGCAATAAAGAACATCTCCGCGGGTGTCCCACAAGGGTCAGTTATTGGCCCAGTCCTGTACAGTTTATACACGGCAGATACTCCATCCATAGCTCGCGTAAAGAAAGCGTTATATGCTGATGACACTGCCTATTTTGCAAAGAGCCTGAATGTTCACCTCTTACGATGAAGGCTACAGCAGGCCTGCGACAACATCCAGCAATGGGGCACTAAATGGAGGCTTGCCTACAACGCTTCCAAAAGCCAGGCAATCATCATTACCAGGAAGAAAGTTCCTTAGTTACCTCCTTTAGTACTCTTCGGCGAACATATAACCTGGACAAGGACGGCAACTTACCTCGGTGTCAAACTTGATAGGGGAATGACGTGGAAACCTCACGTCACCAACGTTCGTGCCAAAGCATCTGGGAGACTAAGTTCACTCTACCCAGTATTGAATCCTACATCCAAATTAAGGCCGAACCTAGGGATCCGCCTATACACCGCCTTAGTTAGACCTATATTGGAGTATGCTGCGGTTGTGTGGGGCAACACGGCGCAAGCATACCTTCAGCTACTGCAAACTATCCAGAATCGAGCCATCAGATTTGCTCATCATCTACCCAGGGGCACGAGGACAGATGATCTTCATCGTCTGAGTGGACTGCCGAAACTTAGAGTCAGATTCCAACAACTGGCTACTCAGTTTTACGAAAATGCGCAGAATTCAAATAATCCTCTGATCTCAGCATTGGGAGCTGAACCCACCTATAATGACCGATTAAGGTGGCCAAAGAAAATTCTTGACCACCAGTAAAGAAATAACACACCGGGTAGGAACAACCTGATTATGACACACCGAATACGACAACCAAACTAGCAAACTGGAAGGAGATGCGCTCCTGCGCACAACCTTCCCCACAACCTGGGACCACCGCTTTCCCAGTCATTGACGTCTGTCTGTCTGTCTGTCAATGGGATGACTTTGTTCTCAAATTTTTGTTGGTGTAGTGTAGAAAATCAGCATACCTTGCTATTTTGCACATAATAGACTAGCATTACTTTTTAACGAGTGTAGAAAATGAGATTTAAGGGGGTGTGTTTTACATCGCGATTCAGTGAATTTAGTATTGCGCTTTATTTCGTCACGTTGCAGTTTATACTGTATGATGAAATGTGATAAATTATGCTATGCAATCTAGGAATCTTGATAAAGCAAACGATGTTGTTACTGCAAATACAGTTTGCGATTCAAATACGCGTGTGTGGGTATGTCTACATAGTTTGATTCTGTAGCGACAATTTAATGGAGATTGTGGTTAGGTCTAAATGCAGTCTGTACCAGGATGGTTTTGTTGTTCCAGAAGGGACAAAGAATTTATCTATTACTGTTAGTAATTTCATGAGAACCAAGTTAGTGACAAAACGTATATCGCAATGGAAACTACTTCCAGCCATTTCCAATTAAGCTTACGATGTATGTTAACAAGATAACTATTTTTATTCTGGTCTGGGCCGCATTTCAACCTAACCACAAGTGGTAGTAAAAAAAACCTGAAATATCCATTCTGCATGTAATTCAATGTAGCTATGGCAGAATTAATTTTTAGTCCAGGCCACAAATCAACCCAATCCCGGTATATCCCGAAAACTAAGCCAGATATCGAAAAATTTAATTCTTTATTTTCGATTTGTCTCGTCGTGTTACATAAGAATCTATCATTAAATTTGACTTTGGCGAAATTTTTCTTCTCCATTTCAACTCAAGACACCTCACTTTTGGTACAGTATATCTCTAGAACTAGGTGAGATATCGAAAATGTTTATTCTTTATTTTTTATTTGTCTCGTCTTTTTAAATAAGAATCCATCATCAAATTTGACTTTGACTAATTTTTTCTTCTGAATTTCAACCAAAACCATTTCACATTTGGTACAGAATATTTCGACAACTAAGCAGGATATCAAAAAATTTTATTCTTCATTTTTTATTTGTCATATCGAGTTACATAATAATCCATCACCAGATTGCGGCGTCAAGTTTATCCTAGAGTCCCCTTGAGGTTTTTGTACATATACCCCGTGTCTGTATGGAAGCGGCCATGCCCCCTCCACTCCGGCCATGCCCCCCCACCCACTCCTCCTCCGCCCTGCTGCACTTCAGTGCGTGGTGAAGGTCTCTTGCGTCGTCTCCATATATTTCCTTCCTCCATGGCCATTACAGCTGCGAATGGAACGTTTCCTATTATCCAAGTTTTCAACTATTTTTATTGTTTGTTGCTGGTTATTTCTTGTCATTAATGAAAGTTCGTTTTGAATATAAAATCGAAAACAATTTGGAAAAGCCTACAGCGGAAAAATATTGAAAGTAGACGCCTTATTTGTGGGGCTTAAAAATGTAACAACTTCAATTTGATATTGCGACAAAGTCACTTACGAATTTCTGTGAAGCTCATTAACACCGCAATTTCGTAGAGTTAAATGTAATATGTTGTTTCAAGCGAGAATTATTAGGGTTAGGGTCCTAAGGTTCGATCCTCGGTTCGGAATATGTTCAATTTGTTTTCTTTTGTCATTTTCTTTGGATACTAGTTGCTGTTGGTTGCATCGCATAATCTTTCTTTCCCGAAAATCCACCAAAAAATCAATTTAATTTTTCTTTTATTTTTTCTGAAGGCTTCAAAACTTTTTGGATAACAAGTGAATTACAAACATTTGAAGCAACCAAAGAAGATTTCAAAAAGGAAATTGGACGTTACTTGCACACCGAAAAATTTATTTTATTCTTTTTAATGAAAATTACTTGAACATTAAAAGTAAATACCGCCTAATAGATACAGTTATGTCAGGAAGGTAACCTGCAGTTGTATCGTCACATAAAAATTCTAACGAAAAGGACACAAAGCGTTCCGGAACTGTTGCAAGATTAGCATGAAATTTTTACAAGTGATGTCACTTCTAAAATAAATTCCATTATTCACCGCCGTGCACCTGTATTTTTTGCATGATATTCTCTCTCTATTAAGTTTAAAAATTAAAAGTTTTCATGTTTGGTAGCAATTTGTTTCAAATGCTGCATGACGCTTAGCGACTATTATGAATTCTTCCAATAAAACATGGTAGTGCAAATAACAGCAAACAAACGGAAAAAATGCGCGCAAAAAATATTATCCCAACCAATGTTCGAACGTAGGACGTTCTGAATTCCATTACCACTATTCAATCGCGCAGCTATCCGGACACTACTTCTTAATTGCTTCTCTTACGTTGATAGCAAACACTTCACAGTTTCTTCGTGTGAGATGAAGTGAAACGAGGTAAGTAAATGAATAAACAAACAAATTCAGTTTTATTGACAAAAAAAAAATCATTTGTCTATAATCCTTAATATGCAATTAAGAAGAATGGCCCACAACATCCAATTGTTCCTAGCGTGATGAGTGAGCGGTTAACAGTCTGGCCTAGCATCCGGTAGGACACCGCACAGTGTGATATTTTCTAAATCTAGAGGGAGAAAAGTCAGTTTTGATAATAGTCTACGCAGGCAAAATAGTTATTTATATTCAAACTAGATAATCCATATTACTCGGAACAAAGGTTTATTTTCCACGAATTCACGCCTAACAATAGAAAAAATAGTTTGAACAATGGGCTTCCCGTGATCCACCAATCAAGCGCTCCAGTCGGCCCGCTTGGTCGATGATTACGTTGTGTTTCTGCGTGTTAGTAGTTATTTGTGTGCTGCTATTGCTTTTGGCAAGCCTCGAGATAAGTTTACGCACGATTTTTCAGTGATACAATAGCATCATTAAAACAGAGCGAGACTATTTTTTTTTTTTTTAAAAAAAAAAAAAAACTACTGAGCCAATTTCATGTTGAGTTTTAGTTCATTATACCGATCTGTTACTATATTTATTTGAAAGAGCTACAAGAAATACCTTCACTTGTTTGCGGATATTTGGACACCTATACAACTTTTCTGTATTTTCAGTATGACTGCACAAATTTTTCGATGTATGGTTTCCTAACGCAAAATAATCAATCTCTAATTTTCAGTTTAAATATAAATGAGTCTCAAATTGAAGCTGTTACATTTTTAAGCTCAGGGTTTTCTTCTATAGTCAGCCCCACAATTAAGGCGTCTATTTTCGATATTTTTCCGCTGTAGGCTTTTACAAATCATTCTCGATTTTGTATTCAAAATGAAATTTCATTAATAACAAGAAATTACCAGCAACAAACAATAAAAATAGTTGAAAACTTGGATAATAAGAAACGCTCCATTCCTAGCCGCAGCGTTTACAGGCGTGTGACGTCGCTCAAGCAACCACCAATCCTAGAGCGTTTTCTGTCACGTGACTAGAGGTAAGAAAAGTATAATTTTTATTTCGCTTTTTTATTAAAAATAATCCACTTTTATTTTCAAAATTAAAAAAATTAGATTCCTGAAGCATTAATCTACGAGAATGAGTTCAATTTATAATATTTTTTTAATACTGTCAAATAGCCAATTACTGTAGTGGAGCAAGAAATAAGGAAATTGAGGTGGCTCTGTCATAGTTGTGCATAGATCGTATTAAAATAGAACATGAAGCAAGGATTAATGCCTTTGAAGCAGAAATGGTAGATGCTAGGTGGTTAATCTATTTGGAAATTTAACGTATAAATAATGGCTTCCTGTAGGGAACTTCATCGTGATTAATTGGTGAGCGATTTTTCTTCTTCGCTTCCGCCGACCGCAACACCCGAATTTGACAGCAGCGAGTAGACCAGTAATAGCGTAAAGCTGAGTTCCACTCGCTGTAACAGAAGGGCAGATACGAGCGCGACACAGGCTGCTATTCTCCGCAAGATCTCACGGGATGTGCGAAATATGAGCTGTAAAATCGCTACACTCGTAATCTTATTTCCTTATTACAATCTTAAACCTGGCATAGCTCGCCGAGATTAAAATATAAGTCTGAACTTGCCTAATATTCAGGCAAGCGATCATAACTGTCGCGAATCGAGACCGCATAACAATAGCAATAAAAAAAGAAGATACACATGTAATTTTCTTGGCAAACGAAAGCACGCAAATTACACTATAGCCAGTGGAAATCCGAATTACGGCCAAACTGAGCCGTAATCAACCACCGCGAGCCCAGATGCTCGTGGTCGACGGAAAGAGATACAAAAAATCGCTCAACCACTTGGAATGAAATGAATAGATTCTGGAGAGGAGTAAACAGAGATGATTTGGAACTTACAACTGAAAAAAAGGGTAATTATAATGATGTGGATGTCTGATTATTTTGTTGCTGGTGTCGCAAAATATGTTAGACCTGTTGCCACAGTTAGGCATTGATGGCCCTTTAGTAGCTGTAGCTGTGGCGTAGCTAGGTCAACAAGGGCCCCGGTGCAAAAAATTATTTTGGGCACTCAGGCCAGACGGGCGACCTTTTTTTTGCTTTGTGTGCTGGTAGGGGCCACGCTAAACTGAGGATGGGGGCACTTGAATTGTTCTTTAGGGCCCCCCTGAGCAGCGAGGGCCCTTAGTGAGGGGCTCGGGGCCCCTTAGACGACGGTAGAGCTAAAAAAAAAGGTCACCAGTCTGCCGTGAAGGCTCGTGGGCCCTCAAAACTGCGCTTGAGGGCCCCTAGAGGTGCGCTTAGGGGCCCCTAGAGGTGTGCTTGGGGGCCCCCTGAGAATAAGGGCCCCGGTGCACTGCACCGCCTAGCCCCATAGTAGCTACGCCCCTGAGCTGTGGATGGAGGTGTAAGTAAAAAACAGCAGACTTATTGGAAAAATTGTGCAGGTGTATTTTGTAGATATGGAATAGGTAAAAAAACAAGTCTTGATGCTAGATAATAGTAATGGGAGAGGTGTGGGGCCCACTAGTGCAGGAGAAATTAGAATCAGACTTCCAGGAGTGTCAGCAGTGTCTTTAAGCCAAGTGCTTCTCTTGCTCAGGTAGTAGAAGATAAATGTTCCTTATGTAACAACTTCACAAACAAGGATCATGTAGTGATAGTGAGAGGAGTCTAGGCAGTTATAATACTAGAGCTGAGCTGCAGGTGACAGCGAAATCAGCATACCTCTGTTGGGTCTATCTTGTGTGAGTGAAGCTATTAATAGAGTGGCGGACTCACTGAGTGCTCTGGCCATGGTGATGTTCTCGGAGGTCTTGACGGTGACCAGGTCATACTGAGCCAGCTCCACACCAGGCGCCAGCACGTACGCGTCTTCTTCCTGCCACTGGTAACGCACGTCAGACGACTGGTAACCGTCTGACAACACACACAGATCATGCGTTCTCTTCTGTAATAATCCTAACTCCTTTTGACAAATTTTTGAGAACAATGACGGGATTTTCAATAAAAATAGAAAATTTAAGGTAATTACAGAATTAGAAACAGCAACAGACATTCCATAAATATATGGGACTGAAATTAAAAGTAGATCACACATACAAATAAAAACTAGATCAGGCGTGGTTCTTTAATAAATTATATCGGTCATTTCTTCTTCCTCATATTCTGCCCAACTATAAGAACATTTTTAAAACTTTTTTTCAATAATATTGTTAAAATGTCTGTAAGATGTATAGCTACATCAGGTAATTCGTTAAAAACTTTTATTTGTGCATGTTAACCCTTTGTTCCGTGTTACTGATTCTAGTTTAATCACCATCAATAAGATACTTGTGTCTAGTGTTACTCTCATATCCACCAATCCTTAAATTGTACTCATCTACTCGTAAGGGCACTTTGATGAACAGTACATCATTAACGTAGCATGAAAAGACATGGCTGTGACAGAATGTCCAGCTTAACAAGTAAAGGCCTACATGATTAATTTACCTTTATGACTTAAGATCCATCTAACTTTCTTCTGTCGTATAAACACTTATTTCATTGGATTTATATTAGATATTTTGGCTTCAAATCCATGTGCGAACAATCTCTGATATGTGGAATAGTATATGTCATCCTTAACCCTCTATTGCCCAAATTATTATTGCATGTAGAAATAAATATTTATATGCACAGAATGTTAAAAAATAATGTATTTAACACATATAAGGTAAATTTTTGTTTTTGAAATTATGTATTTTTTCAAAATTGTTCTGTGACTTTGAGGTCAAAGTGGGTAGTTACATTTTTTTTGTTCAGTCTTGTAAAAATAATTTAGTATTTCTATTTCAAGGCAAGAATGCAGCTGCATGTAACAATAAAATTGGAAGTAAGTAAATAATAATGAGATAACAATTAATTACAGGTAAAAATATACACAACTGGTCTGATATGAAGCATTTCTTACAATTTTATCATCTAACAGCTGTATAAAGTAGGTCAAAGGTAGAAAAAGGTTCTTCCGGTGCAGAACGGAGAGAACTCTTCCATGGTGGAACAGGAAGAATAATACGATTGTTAGAACGTCTCCAATCATAATTGGCTTGAGATTCATCACTAACATTCTATTTAGCACTTTCATTATTCACAAGTACACCATTATCACTGTCCTTTGCACTATCATTATCACTCTCGGCTATAATTATGTCACCTTGACGATTTTCTACTACCTCAATATCGTCCTCACTATCTGAAGCCAAGACGGATTCTTCTGATTCATACCCCGGAATATTCCTAACTTCATCTACTTCAACTTTTCTACGTTTCCCATAACACTTTTTGGGGTCCATGACTCTGTAACAATGTGAGGTATGATTTCATTATTGCCCAACGTGACTTCAGAGAAACGAACCTAAATTCACTCATAAAACATGCAATATTTATAGTTATATGAAATGCATTGTTTATAATGAATAATGACAGTTAAATTTATCACTAAGTATTTTTGTTTCTTGAAAAATGAATATAGTATCACTGTAAATAATAGCTAAACTCGCACCAGCACAGGAAGACGACAAATGAGTGCAGTCCAACATTCAATGCTACCTACCAAAGATAATATTATATTGGTGTCAGTGCAAACAACCTAAATTTAAAGCAGCCATACAGTAGCATTCAAGTCACATTGGTCAAGAAAGGAATGACGCTCCTAATGCGAAATATAACGATAAAATTTGACGTGACTTCAGAGTCACGGTGGGTGGTAGAGGGTTAAAAACAATAATGCTTTCAACTAACGATTAAAAATTAATTACACAACGTCCAAAAACTATGCAGTTTCCACTGTTAATTACAAATACGTGGCTTACAGTGTTATTTGATAAATCTAACTATGTATTATAAACGCTGTTTTTTTAGTAAACACAAAATGAGCGGGATAGGTCACCGGTAATGTTCTGGTCTCGCATTTGGAAGGACTCGGGCTCGAACCGCGTCCGGCCATCCAGATTTGGGTTTTCCGTGGTTTTACCAAATCACTCCACGCAAATACCGTGATGGTTTCTTCAAAATTCCATGACAGAATTCCTTCCTGTTCCTTGTCTCAGTCTTTTTCCACATCTAATGACTTCGATGTCGATGAGATGGAAAGCCATAAGTTTTAAAAAAAAGTTAGTTCAACTGAATATAGTTAAAAAAAAAAAATCATGCACCACGTCACTGATTGAGAATAGCTTAGTGACCTTTTCTCCCCTATCTCCCTTATCTCAAAGAGTATTGATGTGATTAAAATTCAATCATTCATTAAAGTTGTATTTACAAGAAGAACAGCACTATGTTTGTAGCTGTGAGGCAGTGAAAGGAATCTGGGCAGCAGGTAGACGCCGAGAACAGAGGCCGGGGTGGGTCATTGTCCCCGCGTTTCGCCAGACGCAGCTATTGTATGCGAACGTGGATCGGCATATTTTAGCCAAGTAACACTTTTGTGAAGTGAATCGAGCAACGGAAAGTTTTGTGTGGATGTGCCAAACAGCGTTGAAGGTGGTTGTCTTTTTTTCCGCCAGCGGACGGTGAGCTGGAAGACATGTGGAGGGAGAGGGCAGTCATGTGGCGTGACGCGGCGACTGCGCGCGGCCTACAGCCTGGTGTACTACGCGAGTACGAGTGAGGTACTTGCATGCTGGTACTGCGCGGGCTCAGCTGGCACGACGAGAGGCGGGGAGACTCGCCAACAGCGACATCCAGTGCGGTCATTGTAAAAGTGTGTGTCAGTGTTTGGTGGCAAATGTACCATCCTACATAGGCTGGATGATGAATGGAAGAACCTGTGCTGCTAAGTGACCAGAAAAAAAAAATCAGGGTAAATATCCCATAAAAACTAAAAACTGCATTGCACTTCGATCTCAAGTGAATCTATCACGCTCTGGCAGGACACCCTGTAAACATAAAGAGATTCTCAATGTTCTAATATTTGATGCTAGCTCGACAATTATATGCCGCTCTTTTTAATTTCAATCATGATAAAAATGTTGTTTTATTATTATTTCTTAAGGCTGTAATTTTTTTAAATAAATCATAAATTGTGAAACAGTAAACTTTTAATGTTTGTAAACGCAAGGTGACTCATCAATACAAAATCATAAATAATTCAATTATAAAAACTAATCATCAATCTCCTCCAAGCACAAATGATTTTTTATCGTTTTTTAACTGACCATTTCAGTATCCACTTCAGCTATCAGGTTCCAATAATAAAATTCTTTCAAAGAGGAAAAGGACTCTTGAACAGAATCTTTTTCAGTTTTGATACAAGCTGTCCAGATTTTATAAATAATATTTTGTTACTTGAGACAAGACACCCCCACAATTTTTCCAAAAGTGAAAATACATTTTAGGACCTTGCAAGAAAATAAATAGTTTCTTGGAAAGGTGTAATATAGCCTGAGTTATTTTGCAATGCCTTAAATGAATTTCTTAAAACAAAAAGTAAAGTGTTCCGTAAAGTTAAAAGTCTAGTACTTGGCGACAGGCGAGATCTGAGGCCAAGCCGGATATCACGAGTCAGATAAAGGATTAATTATTTTGATCCACTCTTGGCATATTAATTACCAAATAGCAGCTGCAGGAATAATAGACGAAGCCTGTATGCAATCTCAAAGCAGATTAGCGGTCGAGTCACGTGCCATATGAATCGCTCCTTTGTATTTGAGGAACCAACGCGGCAATGGTACTCTCTAAAATACGTCACCATAATAGGACGAGCTACCGAGCATAGCAACGGACGCTGCACGTGTCAGCTAGGAGTGTATCTTCGAACTAATTATAAAAGACAGCCGCAGTAGCTAGTCGAGGTCGTACCCTCTTTTATTTTGTCAGTAAAAACCCCCCGGTGACTGTAGTGGCGCCTGACGAACCTTCGCACTTTCCCAGGGACACCAGACTCAGGCCTGATAACTTGGATATATTTTTGTTCAAGAACATCGCCTGGTCTGTTCCATCCACTGT
Organism: Vandiemenella viatica; assembly: GCA_031002005.1. NCBI lineage: Eukaryota > Metazoa > Arthropoda > Insecta > Orthoptera > Morabidae > Vandiemenella > Vandiemenella viatica. The sequence goes on from JARYHS010009186.1 coordinate 21,575,737, forward strand.
ATACAATGACCTCGATTCTGACTACAACCCTGTGGTATTATGTATTGATACAGCCGTACGCCCATCAGAGAGCAAAAAATTCTCTCTAAACACCAACTGGCAAAAATACAAAGAACAAAAAACAGCCATATAACAGAACAACCAATCTTGGACACTAATAACAAATTGACGCACAGATAGATCACTTTGTCGCTGTAATCACGGAATGTGTGAAAAAAGTGACCTTAAAGATCACTCATAACCCAGGAAAATAAGACCTTCCACCACACATTTCTCACCTAATTAAACTGAAAAATCATCATCGCAAACGCTGGCAAAACTACCGGGACCCACAAGACAGAAGGATTGCAAACAGACTCGCTCACAAAGTTAGATGGCACTTACAGAAACACCGTTATGAGTGGTGGAACCACACCCTCCACCGGGTATAAAAACCCAACCCTATTCTGGAGACTAATTAAATCACGTAAAGAACAGCCCCCGCCATCAAAGCCCCTACACGGGCCAAACGGCATTGTATACACAGCGCGGGAGAAGGCGGAGGCCATGGCCGACACTTTGGAACTCCAGTTCCAAGAACATGTCATCGATGACGAGGATAGCGATATCCACGAGGAAAGAGTGATTAGAGAAGTACCTCGCATTCTGAGGCATAGATCACGCAACTATTTCCGTCCTGTGGAGCCGTCCACAGTGACCTCAATCATTTGAGCACTTGGCAACAAAAAATCACCCGGTCCTGACGGCGTCAGAGCCACTCATCTTAAAAACCTACCACAATCCGCTATAGACCTGCTTACCCACATGTCAACTCCTATATAACTACTAACCATCCTAGGTGAAATCCTTGAGATCCTCATAAACACTTCTCTCCAAAAATTCCTGAAGACAATAGTGTCATCATTCCCGAACAATTTGGCTTCCGTGCGCAGCACAGTACCACCCACCAACCTGTCCGATTGGTTGAAAAGATCTGTAGGGCGCTCTCCATACAGGCGCTGTGATGCTAGATATTGAAAAAGCTTTTGACTGGATTTGGCATGACTTGATCATATTTAAACTACATGCATATGGCCGTCCTGGTCATCTACTAAAAATGATCAACAGTTACCTCCGGGGCAGGAAGTTCTATGTCGTGGTGGAAGGAGCAGCAAACCAGTTCAAATTAATTGAAGCAGGCGTACCACATGGTTTGGTCATAGCTCCAATATTATACACCATCTACACAAAGGACATTCCCCACCAACCAGGCGGAGAATTAGGCCTTTATGCCGATAACACGACGATTTGCCGGTCCTGCCGTAGCCAAAAATTCATCGTATGGAAACTCACGCAACACCTAGAGCTCATAACACTCTGGTGTAATAAATGGAAAATAAAAATCAATGCTGACAAATCCCAAGCGATCATATTCACTACAAAAAGATCTGTTCCCGAACAACATGTATCAATCGGCGGCAAAGACCTCCCGTGGCGAGACACAGTCACATATTTAGGCATAAAAATGGATAAAAAGCTGACTTGAAGCAAGCACATCCCAAACCTCTGCAATACCGCCACAGCTAGGCTCACCAAACTTTACCCCCTCCTCAAAGGAAGCGGTCTACAAAGCAAAACCAAGATGCAAATCTATAAATCAGTAATCCGACCAGCGCTATTATATGGATCGGAAGTATATAGCATGGCAACAGACTGGCTACTTAAGAAAATTCAAACTATTTAAAATAAATATCTTAGAACATGACAACGCACAAATACATCATGACTTAGGCATACAAAAAATGACAGAATATATTAAAGACACGTCCGCAAAATTTTATAACCAAGCTCAAGCTTCGTCTCACCAGTTAATAAATAACCTAGGACAAGAAACTTTATAAGACGATAACTACAACAGACCAAAACAAACGCTGACAAGAAACGACAGATAATTTAAAAAAAAAAAACACATGACTTGACTAAGACAGCCAACTTGCAAAACCCTAGACAGAAAAAAGTCAGAGGACATCAACGTCTTGGAACTTTATACCTCACATTGGCTCAGGCCAAGCCAGATGACGGTCAGGTCAGGTCAGGTCAGTCGAGGTCCAGTTTACCATCAGCACTGCTACGTGCTACCAGCCACGCACACCGTGCAAGCTGAAACAGATACGTATTGCCTAGCTGTTAGCTGTTGGATTCTGCTTCTGTACTCTCCTGCGCTAACCCCTAATTCTCTTATTCATTACTTTACTTTCCTACTGTAAAACTGTACTCTGAACAGTCTAAGATTAAACTCCTGCTATGTGGTGCTTGTAATATTCAAGCTCTCATATTAGTTGCTAGTATGTACGCCTACATTTTCCAGCCATCCTTTGGCAAGATCTGCTCCTTGTCTTAGAATCGAACCCGTGTCCTCAGTATCTCCACCAGTGCAATACCTGTGTTATTCCTAGTTGGCATAGGACCGAGCGAGCCCATGCATACTTTTCAATCTTTTTCTAGCCAGTCGCTTTGAAACGGTTTTGTGTCTGATTAATCGTGGTTTCCATTAGCACATGTGAAGGCCCTCAAGAACGCCCTCATGAATCCAAGATGTTTCATAAACAGATATGTTATGGTCAAGCCATGTTCTAAGACTGTAATTAATACCAGTAACCGTACTTTATATGGCTATCGGCGACGGCTATCGGCGACCCCTCGGATAGGGGCGAAGCGATGGCTGCAACAACTTATAAGGTAACGCTTAAAGCTCGTTACCAAATGGACTCATGTTCTGAGGTGCCAGATGAGTATGTAGGCCAACCAAGCCTTTCGGAAGCTAGTCAGTCAGTCAGTCGAGTTCAGTTGACGTTGGGAGTATTCTGAGCCCGGCTAGCCTCTGCACCCTCTCTGCCTCCGCCAAATGTAAGCATACCATCCAGCTCTAATGGACCATAATCTATAGTTATGAACTATCAAGTAACCTTTCTGTTTATGTACCATTACTCCGTGAAAGTATGTGTGAATACACTTCCTTACGCCAAACCCAGTATCAGTAGAAACGTTAACCCCTCTCGGGGCACTACCCCTCTCGAATAGCAATATTCCTGTAAGCCAATCTGATCTATCCACCCATCGTCCTACAACCGGTATATGGTTTCTAGACTCGGTACGATAGCAAGGCACGTTTTTCGGCATTAGATCGTTATGGTTACCGAACCACCAGTGGGTGAGTGCAACGGCAAACCCATTGGCTATGGTCTGTCGATGTAGCCTGTGCTCCTCCTTAGGAATAGGACAACAACAGGCATTTTTTCTGGTGTCAGCGGGGGGTTTCGATCCCTAATGTTACTCGTACTGTTCTTTAGTCATAATAGAAGACATTTTTCTGGTAGCAGCTAGGAGTGTTGGACCGTAGAAGAAATAAGCAACTGTGGCGACAGGCAGCTAGCAGTAACATTGTTTCTGTATTTTTCTCTTGGATAGCAGCACCATTCAGGATTGTGAATAGCGTGGAGCTATTTTCATTTCTTCATTTTTTAAGCGGCCCACCGTCGAGTATAGTCTGTCGACTGAGACATAAGCGGCCAGAGGAAGACACAGCCCTGTGAGAGGAGTTCGATTGTCTGCAGGAGCAGCGTCAGCAGCACAGCAGCGTCGCTGAGCAGCAGCAGTCAGCAAAAACATCAAGCGCTAAGTCAAAACGAGGCAAACTTAAGGTCTGTTATATAGAGTAAGCCTGTTACACCCGCAGATGGACGGGGAATGGATCTTCATGGAGCAGAAAAATGCATAAGTGAGTATTAATGGAGAAAGATGTTCCATTCCGCACATGTATGGTGTCCTGAGGATGGAACAGGAACGTGTATGCTGTAAGCAAAACGGCTTAGCTGTCATAAGACAGTGGCAGGGAATTGAGTTGATGTAACCGCAATTTTAATCTGAGTAAGTTGTGCAAAAAGGGAAAAATTGTGTGTAAACCCTCAAGAAGGCACCGGTATATTTTTTATTGGGGAAAAGGTATTCCAAGGGATTAACGGGTGAACTGCCCATTCTTGCATTCTCAGTGGAGCAGGAATTAGGTGGTCAGTAAATAATTAGTGAGCCTTAGAGAGAAACAAAGTGGACTCTGAGGGACGAGGTAAGTGAAATAGGCTGCGTTCGTTGCAGTCATGGGACCTAAACAGAGGCGTTAAGCTTAGTAATGATGCATGTCCTTCCTGTGAACAGCCCCCGTGAGTTCCTAGAGAACGGGGGGGGGGGGGGGACAGAGTGAATAGGCTGCGTAAGTTTCATCAGTGGAAGGGCCATAACCAAGTGGCGTAGACGCCAAGATCGGGCGTTCCAGTAATTGAAGAAATTTGAAGGGTGGGTGCCACTAGATGCATCGATATTGAGGTAATGTGAAAGTTACAATAGCTCTGGGGAGGAATGGAGAAATCTATTGTTCGGAATAGCGTTCGAAAATAAATTTTGCAGTGTCAGGAAATGACAGAGAATTGTGGATAGGAGATCTTGTGTTCAAAGGAAGCTGACAGAAGAATGGCAAAGGCAAAAGCTATGTACATTAGCTCTAGATATAACAGGAGAAACCACTGGTTTTGGGTTGCAAGTCCTGCATTTGGGAAAATTTCAGAAAGTTAGTGGAGATTTGCAGAGAGCTGAGTAAGACGTCCCCCTGTAATTGTTTTTGAAAAACCCATAAGCGTTCACTGACAAGGACTTGGAAAGCTATTCTGAAATATTAAATAACACGAGTGCCCACAGAGTAAAATTTAGTCCATCTGGTAAAGTTTTGAAACTTGCCACCAATATTAAGAATAAAACCATAATCTCTAAACTTGAGAATTAGTCAGGTTCTGGTCTTCTTCCCATGAAGGAATATGTGTATTGTGATGATCCGAATGAACTCATTGAAAGATTGAAGTTACTGCAGAACGTACGGCATACTCCAATGGAATTTCATCAGTGATTGAAGAACTTCATGAAAGAGACATTATGTTGTAACATGGATCAAGTTGTGGTAGAACTCCATAGAGCATCAAGAAGAAATTTCCTTAGATACCATGTAGTAATCAAAGGACTTGATGATCTGTGGCAAGCTGATTTTGTGGAAATGATCCCATACTCTCGTAAAAACAGCGGCTACAAGTATATACTGCTGGTGATTGATACTTATTCAAATTTTGAATGGCCAGTACCCCTCAAGGCCAAGACAGGCAGTGTGGTTGCTGATACTATGAAGAGAATTCTCAGTGGTGGTTGTGTTCCTAGAAACTTACAGACTGACAATGGAAAGGAGTTTTACAATTCAAAGTTTAAGAGTCTCATGAATAGCTATGGTATTAATCACTACTGAACATATACTCATCTTAAATCATCAATAGTTGAACTTACTAAACAGAACTATTAAACTGAGCATGATCGGTGAGCGGTTAACGCTCTGGCATCGCAGTTGGGAGGACGCCGATTCGAATCTCCGTCTGGGCAGCCAATTTTGGGTTTTCCATAATTTCCCTACATCACTCTAGGCGAATGCCAGGATGCTTCATTCAAAAGGCCATGTCCGGATTCCTTCTCGTTCCTTGTCCCAGTCCCATAACACGTCTAATGACCTCGGCGTCAACGAGGCGCAAAGCCATAAGAAAAAAACTATTAAAAATGTAATATGGCAAGAATTCATCAGATGTGGTTCATATCGGTGGATTGAACTTCTTTCTCAGTTAATATCAAATTATAACAACAAGCGGCATAGCACCATCAAAATGAAAACCTCTGATGTTAAGGACAGCTCTCTACTTTCAACACTGTACTTCCATGTTAAGACTACCATGCCAGCAAAATTCAATGTTGGCAACCATGTCAGAATCAGTAGGTTTAAAGAACAGTTTGAGAAAGGCTATCTACCAAACTTGTCAACTGAAGTATTTACCATCAGAAAAGTTAAATGAACAAATCCTGTAATTAGGTTTTAATAAATCACATAAAACATGGATAAGTGTAAAAGATTTATTTAAATTATAAAGTTTTCGATCAATAAAAATAATACTGCATATATTTGGTTTATTTTTTCACCCATTCATCATCATATATACAGTTAAAATACCTGTAACTATTTTAACCACATATTTGCTTAACTCAGGTGTAAATATAACAATTAAAGTATTTTTTTCCTATTCATCAAATAAAAATAAACACTGAACTATTATTTACAATATATTTAAATAGCTCATACAATGTAACTTCTTTCAGTGCATAGGTAAAGGATTTTTTTATTATTATTTCATAGCTCATGGGTTACTGTTTCTCTCACTCATTATACATATGCAATACATGAATTTTTACAACATATTTGACTAGTACAGTTCATAAATTAGACTTTTGTTCTTTACCCAGCACTGATATTTGATGCCTAATACTAAATTACAGTGCACAGAGAAAACCCCACAGTAGTTTACAACAGGTCAACATAAACTATTTACAAGAAAGATCACACACCATAATCGGCTATTTACAAATCATGTTTGCCCAAATCGACATCAGACAGATGATCACAAATCACCATCAACTATACACAACAGTTCATCATCAATTATTTACAACAGATGATCATACATCACCATTAACTATTTACAAACCATGTTTGCCACAAATCGACATCAGACAAATGACCACAAAATCAGCATCAACTATATACATCAGATCAGCACCCACTAATGACCACAATTATTTACAACAGATAAATATATAATACTTACAACCCACCCCACCCTCCAGTGCACTGTAATATGTATATACACACAGATGATGTTATATTTGATCTCCATTTACACATATTTACAAGGAATTACACACACATACATTCACTCAGGGACAGACTTGTGTCCCCAAGGTAGGGTCCCAATACCGTCGGAGTAAATATAGCGTTTATCGTCCAATCTAGACAGATACAGCCTGAATGCTTCAACAGTTATGATTCTATGGAGGTTTCATTGAAAACGTTATTGCTTGTGGTACTTGGTTGGTGCTCCATGCAAACATTCTACATAATCTTTAATAGTGAGCTTTTTTGTTACTGCACGTGTCAGACCCTTGGCCCATCTTCTGGTCTGATTAGATTCTAATTGGAATGAATACATTTTTCCACCTTAGACCCACAAACTCCACAATCAGGGAACTATTCGCCTCATCGTTCATAACCCCAACAACCTTCTCGTTATAAGGTTCTATATCGAAACAATTGTTGGGTTTATATCCTATTGTTGTTTCATATTCATTACCATCATTTACAATGAAATTTTCGTCAATAGTAACAGGTCAGTTTCCAAATATTAGTGAATCATTCTTCTTTCAGACACCATATACTGAATCATAATCTCACTCACTTTGACTAAGTGACCTCAAGACATCTTTGATCAAAACAGGAGACTGCTGCCACTGTGTATGTTGTTGAGGTAAGAAAACTCTTTCCATAGTATCCATCACAGGTCTTAATGTATCCTTGAAAAACTTCTCTGAGTCAATCTGGCCCATCGAATTGCATTACGGGCCTTTATCATACAACGTTTTGTTGTTGTTGAGTCCAGTGACAGATATGATAAAGGAGCTGGAATGGGATTCATTGCAGGACAGGAGGAGGATGATGAGGGTCATGGGAGTGTACAGAGCCTATACTGGCGATGAGGCATGGAAAGATATTGCAGTAGGTATGAAAAGTAGTTCATGGAAGGGAAAAGATGACCCTGACCACAAGCTGGCACTTGATTTCAGGCACAAGGGTGTGGGAAGATTTTCTTTTTTAGGTAAGGGTGTCAGGGATTGGAATGAGTTACCAGAGGGAATGATGAATAATTTACCGAAAATGTTGAAAGAATTTAAAGTTGAAGTTTGTGGAGGGTAAATATAGGTGGGTGCAGGATAGGGGGAAGTTGGGTGAGTAGGGAAATTGCCACCTTAGCGTGTGCTCCATTGCAATTAAATTAAATTAAATGTTTATGCACCGAATGAAGCTTGTGTGTATTCACTGTACTAACCTATATCTCATAGTTGTTGCTGCTGTAAATTGTTTGTAGGGTTGACCATTTACAGTTGATGGGAAAAAACTAAGTTTATCATTTCGCTTCACGTAGAGTAACATTGCATCTTTAGCCCAATTCAGTCTCACATCAACCCTGACCGGTTTTACTATTGAGAAGATTACACCATTGACAGGGATTTCATAATAGTTTGCACCTGTATCTAGTGTGTATGCGTGATATTGAAACATGTCCTTTACCGTAATTGTTACAACAATAGACACTTCTGTCGTTTTCAATCTTTTTATAAATGTTTCAATATTGACATGTAAAAGAATATTTTCCAGTTTATCAACATGTCGTTTATTTGCAGCAGCATCCTCATTGACGAGGTCAGCAGCATGTTTCAGTATTCTATCCTGACAATCCAAGTTATCCTCCTTGATAAGAAGTATGTGTTGAGGTGGGTACACCAACACCCTCTTGTTCTGTGTCGCTGAAGTCCTCCCAAACTTGTCCATCCTTATAATGATGTCAGTATATAGGATGTTCGGCTTTTTATTAAAAAATGAATACATCAGCACAACTGGAGAAACCTAGGTTCGTGGCTCTGGGATTTTAAACAAACAGTAAATGCCGTGCGGAATTAGCTGCGGCCATTTTTGAACACTGCAATCTCGCCAATGTCAAACTGTTCCTAAATGATGTGGCAAGAACATGAATTTAGACTTTAAGAAAAACAGTACCACAGTGTTGAATGACATGTATACAAGATTCCAACAGTCTTATTATGAACGAGGCCTTCACCACTGCTAAACCGTGAAGATTTTATCGCAACTGCACCTATCGCCGAATTTACTGTTCACACCAAAATGAGTCATTTAAAACTAGACCTTTAGATATTCATATTGAGTTTGATAGCAGTGAGAATTTTTGTGCCTACACCGCTTCATACTGCCTGACCCTGCACGATCGGGTTGTAGAATACGTACCTCTAACAAGTGTTATGTGTAAGCTGAAATAAAATCAAGTAGCACCAATTATTACCACTCATTACAGTGACGACCATCTTCCTGGATGCACAGGGATTCGAGAAGAAGGATGGCATGTTTATTTTCAAAGAAGTTGCTATATACAAAGTGCGTCTAGATAACATTATCGCTACACATTGTAGCTATTCTGTATCCTCGCCATCACGTGGGGTTAATGACCCAGTAGTTAGATGGTTGACACATAATTACCAAGGAATACCGCGGAACCCTGATGGCATATCCTTCAGCAAGTTATGCTCAATTATACATGCAATAAACAATGAAGATGATTCAATTATTTACGTTGAAGGGCGGGAGAATGCTCAATGGTTCCAGAAAATTATTAGGAAGAAAGTATGCTACTATATAGAAGATTTAGGATGTCCACCACTGCGAGAATTTAAGGAAAATAATTTGACAAAACTTTGTAACTTACATATATTTTGTAATGATATGTGTGCTACTGGAAATGTATTTTTAATCGCCAATTTTTGGGTGAAATAAAAGTGTTTTAAAAATATACTATGTTATTATTTAATTAGGATAGTTGAGATAAACAAAAGAAAAATCGGAGAAAATGATTTTATTTACATTGCATTACATATTACCACGTATATCAGTTCCTTTCAAATTTGTTCAATTTTGCGCTTAACATCATCATACACCAACAGTTATTTTTGTATGCTATATTTTCTAGCTTTAAACATTCATAGACTAGTGTTGAACTGCGGCTGTACGATACTTCATTGACATGTACATTATCAAAATGCAAATCTATTAGACCTTGCATCGAACAATGGGGTAGTCACGAATCACTTTCACTGATAACATATTCACTAACTCGTTGTAGCACTTAGTAACTTGTTAACTCCAAGGCTTCATAGTGTTGACGGCATTGGTCACTGCTGGCAGCGCGTCGACCATGTTGTCCCATGTTGATTCGCCGAGAAACACACCATAGGGAGGCAAAGCATTGTTGTAAAACCATATAGTTTTCGCTTGAGCCACTGCTCGGGACGAGATGGTATGGTTGCTAAGTGAGACACTCGTCTGCAGATGCTCACTGTTGTTGAAAAAGCCACCAATCACATAGACCAGCTACCTCAGTACATCCTATTCTTCATGTGAGAGCGTCACTTTATTGTAGCCAACTTTTTCGAACACAAATAACGAATCAAATTCCAGTTTAGGTGACAAACCTACAGCGAGCCGCTTCGTGTCACTGTTGTTTAGCTTTCAGCATCTTGAAAACAGGAGTACCTCACTAGCTATTTTTTTCTTAAGTGAACTGCACTAGACGAGCGTCGACCGGGAACTGAGGGTGATCTGGCTGGTGTAATGGCATTTATACTAAACCAGAGATATATTTTTTTGTCACACCATAATGGCGTGGGACTCCTGTAGAAACTTGTCTAAGACGCCCTTGACTATAACGTCAAGCGAACCAGACGTGTAGAAACCTGAGAAGCCTGGGGCAATAGGTTAGAGAGACATTACTGGCCAGGCCCCTCCATCCCCCCACCCGCTACAGTGATGTAATACGACCTTGGTCTCTAATTGGCCCATTTGAATAGCCCACCATGCAAAGAACTTAAAACAGTGACGTCACGCTGCAGAGTGGAATCTCTTTGGCTTGGCCAAAGAGTTTAAAATTCCAGTATCGGCCTATGTTATAAATGAATGCAATTTTTCTCGGCGTTGTTTGTTTATAAACGTTTCTCGGGAAACAAACCGAGTAATATTATTATTGATGCACAAAATATTTCGACGACTTTAATCTCCGTCGTCATCTTCAGGTGCCTTGATGTCTTCAAGGCTTACAACTGCACCTGAAGATCGTGATGGAGATTAAAGTCGCCGAAATGTTGTGTGCATCAACAGGCCCTAATAATATTACTCGGTTACTTCAAAGCAGACTTCAAGGCTTACTTACAACTGCACCTGAAAATGGCGACGGAGTTTAAAGTCGCCGAAATATTTTGTGCATCAATTATAATATTACTCGGTTTGTTTCCCGAGAAACGTTTATGAACATTAATTTGTTCTTTACTACTTTCAGAGTTTTCTGTCATCGTTCCTCTGCAATGTTAACGATAAGACAACGGCATCGCTCCGTCGTGTTATATCTGACACAATGGATTATTCTCCCTCTTTCGGTAGGATTAATTCATTCCTCATTTATTATCTTTTTGCCACAGATAAACTGTGCCAAGAAAAGTCAGACATAAGACCCCACTACGCCATGGACCCAGTTTGTCTGGAAGCAGTGTGCAAGCTGCTGATGGTTCCACTCTGGTACCGACTATGTTTACATGGCACGGACTGGAACCTCTGGTCACACTGAACTAACCATTAATTAGAAATGGTTATGTTCAGCTGCCAAGAAACCATTTGCAACTATTCATGACCTTAATGTTCCCAAACAACGATGGACTATTGCCGGACGAAAATGCGCCGCAGAACCAAAATCGTTCACGATTGGGTTGAGGAATATTCTGGACAGTCGAAAGGTCAGTTCTTGAACAACGTTCTTCACCGTCAACACTTTCGCATTTACGGACGGTAGTAGAGGAAGCATGACTGAATAATTTTTTAGCGAACTTTCGACAACTCGTTGAGTCAGTGCCACGCTCGGCAGCGGTGGTCCCACACGATATTAGCAGGTATCCCATGACTTTTGGCACTTTAGTGTAAGTGACAGCTTGGATACTCACAGCTACCAATCAGCAACGGACACGTCTGAGAGTCGAGTGGGAACTTGCGGAGGTGCATTGGACACCGGGCTTGGATCGTCAACCTGCAACACATGACGTGAAACTTAAGAATGACGTAACGAGGCATAGGAAAGCAGATAGGAAAATATAAATATTTTTCAATATTATTTCTGCTCTTACCAGTAAACTAGTTACGTTTAACGGAGCCTAAATTTTACTGCAACCTTATATTCTGTTGACAAATTTAATTGAAAATATAATAATTGGCGGCAACGGACTAACAGCCAGTTGGACCGGGTATATTACAACGCCTCCATACTTGACACCAGAGGCCAATGCACCAACAAACCTCGTTGCGTTATTTAGACGAACTTAATTAATAGTCTAGGTAAATGTTTTCTAGTTGAAAATATAACTCCGATGCAACTGTTTCATTTATTTATTTTGCGTCGTACGCGTTTCACCTCTCATCGAGGCATCATCAGCGAATTCGGAAACATGTGGAAACATGGCCTGCAACAACATTGCTAGGTAAATGTTGTCAAGACCCAAAATTTAGACTCGGAAACAACATATGTTGCCATGAAACAGGCAGGAAAAAAATAAATAGTTCATAAACAGATAGGGATACTCCTTGCCTTTGGTGCTGAGATACGTGTTTACGTAAGGATGAGTGGTAAACAAAGTTACCGCAACTATACCCTGTGAAAACTGCATAGGATGTGTTGCTACCTAATGTATAAACCCCAGCTACATTCAGCATTTTTTTAAAAAAAAGTTCTGTCAAAACGATCTTCCTTTCCCTACATTACCTTCTCTGATTACTTCGAGAAATTAATTCTTTTATTTTGGATTATTAGTATCCTGTAACACATTCACACTATTGGTTTTTTTTAAAATAATAGCTTAGTTAGAATTGATATTTTTGCTGAATTTTCCACATCGAGAGTGTCACCAGTTTGAAAAACTACATTTAGAGGCTTACTCAAAACTTTGCATCCCTAAAACACCCAAAAAAAAATGCTTTTTTTATTTGTAAATTTTTCAAAATTCACTCATAAAACCATGATTACAAAATTTTAGATTAAGCAGCTAGTCATTTTTATATTTATAATTTACTTACTAACGAAGAATATTAAAGTAAAATAAAAGAATTACAAAGAAAGAGAGATGAAAAATAATAATTTACAGAAGCAGGAATGCCTGTAAAAAATTAAAAAATCTCCAGTACCATAAAAAAGTTGCTTCACTCCCTATTCAATCTTTCATTCTGGACGTCAGCTCCCTGACCCCCGTGTATAGTGAAAGCGAATTGGGGGAAAGCGCTAGGAAGAAGACAACTTGGCAATATGTGCATGGTTACTGAAACATATCAGTGGTTAGATAAGTGAGGCAGCAAGGTTTCCTGAACATGTTTCAGCACAAAATAATGATCCCATTTTGTGAAGTTTTGTCCCGTCCAAACTAAATAATTGTTCCTAATTGTTTTCATTCTGTTTTCCAAAAATGTTTATTAATTTTCGTTTTCTTAGGCATGAGAGTACTCATTGTCTTGCTCGTTACAGTCAATCCAATTTGGAAACCGTGATGAACGGTTCACGCAGTAATACATAGTATATTTTACCGTGAGTGTGTATATGTATATTCTTTATATACTTCAATCATTTATTTTAAACATATTCATAAAATGCAGAAAATAGTGGCTTTTTACTTATGTTGAAGGCATAAGACGATTATTTCACGTTGCTTGTATGAATTCTTAGTTCTCATAATATTGTGTGTTAATAAGTCTGTTTTTGTGTTTCGTATGGAAGAAAACACTTCTTTTAATCAAGTCAAAAAAATAAGCAAAAAGATCCATATATCCAGTTTCAGTAGTGTAATACCGGATCACACTCAAATACTATTATTTCTAAAAGGTTTTTTTTTCACAAGCCATTATCTCCTTTCATACGTAACCGAAATCGATAAACGAAATATCATTTTAGAGATTAAGGTTTCCACTTTGGTCACATCATATTTTAAGAAAGGAATTTTTTTCTGAATTCGATCCTAGAAGGGCCAAAGTACTATGCGCATGTTAATGCATATATAAAAACCGTAAGTACCTAGTTAATAGTATCAGAAAACTGCACAAAAACCATTATATATATATATATATATATATATATATATATATATATATATATATATATGTTTATCTAGGACACTGAAGATTCATTGAATAAAGGCGAAACGCGTATGACTTCAAAAGCATTTGTTTAGTTGCAAATCGGAAACAACCTATAAAACAGTTGTCATAGCAACTAAGGACTCGGGCCGAAAAAATCATCACCATTTGGACGTATGTGTGGATGTAATATCTACCTTAATAACGCTCTCATTGCTCAACCAACATATTTAAATGAAATACGGGGGTTGGAACTTAAATAGTGTGGAGACACTATGCAATGGAATCTACTATTGTCGCTGATAGCACACGTTGTTGACATACCTACCTTACCTCCGAGCAAATGGACTCGCCTCTCCTACGTCCCCGGCGTGCGCACAATCAAGGGAAACGCAGTCACTTGTGAGTGAGCGGTCTAATGTAACGCTGTCACTATGTTTTCGAAACAGGAACAACGGAGTTGGATCAAGATTGAATGTGCCAGAGGTCGTACAGCATGACAGTGTCATCAAGGTCTACAAGAGGCGTGCGGGGATTCGGCATTGCCGTACAGAACAGTGGCACGTTGGGTAAAAGCCTTCAACGAAGGTCGGAAAACTGTGGCAGACATGCATCTGGCAGGTCGTCCTAGCGTGTCTGAAGAAGAAGTGCATCTTGTTGCCGCGTTAGTGGACAGTGATCAACGCCAGACGATTCGTGAGCTCGTCTACGAAACCGGATTAGCGCATACGACTGTTATTCGCATCCTGAAGGAACGCCTGGGCATGCGAAAATTTGCATCACGATGGGTTCCGCATGAATTGACGGAAATGCAGAAATGAATGCGTTACGACTCTGCTCAGACGTACTTGGAGCGCCATGAGCGCGAAGAAGGGCTGTCTTACGCCGTATCGCAACACTGGATGAAACATAGGCCACATTGTACAAGCCAAAACTGAAACGCCAATCTAACGAATGGCGTCATTATGGGTCGCCGCGAAAGTCGAAAGTGCGTCAGAATCCCAGTATGGTGAAAGTTATGGTGATTCTTGTATACGACTGTGATGGTGTTATCCTAACGCATTACGTTCCTCCACGGCAGACCGTCAATGCACAATATTTCTGTTAGTTTTTGGAGCATCACTTGCGACCAGCTTTGCGAAAGAAGCAGCAACACTTTCTGCATAAACCACCTATCATTTTGCATGACAATGCGCGGGCGCATACAGCGCTAGCTGTGGCTGCTCTATTCGGTCGATGGGACTGGGAAATACTGTACCATCCACCACACTCCCCGGACTTAAGTCCTTGTGACTTTGTTTTTATTCCGAAGATGAAGGAACCACTTCGCAGCATTCGCTTCAGAACTGACAGGCAGTAGACCACTCCATTCACACCATCAACAGGACAGGCTCTGCTATCGGTATACTACGCCTTCCACATCGCTGGCAACGAGTTCTACACAACGCTGGTGACTACTTTGAAAGACAGTAACAGGTGGAAACATGTAACACTTTTGTATCGGTTGTGAATAAATAATTGCCACTATTTAAGTTCCAACCCTCGTATGTCACGGAGTTAGTAAATCATGTGCGTAATAACTTAGGATAGTTTTATCGTGCCAAAACGAATAGTTTCTTTACAAAATTTTCATTATCAATTCGTAAAAACCAAAGAGTTTCCTATTTTGTAGACGGCAGTTCAACCTTTGCTTTTTACTTAGGCCTACGAGTCGCATTTATTCCAAGACAGAAAATAAAGATAAGTAGAGACTTTATGTACTATAATATAGGGCTGTAAAAGTAACGATGTATCGTTACTGAGTAATGGGTTCTTCGCCTGACTCGAAGTACCGAATCGTTACTCACAAATTCATTTTGTTACTCGCATGTTTCGTTACTCGCATTTGTCGTATAGATACGAACACGTTCCAGCTCCCACAGGGAACTAATTTTGAAAACGTAAAGACTAATTTTGTAGTTTTTATTTTATTTAACATTAAAATTTACAGTACATAATTCGTAAATAGAAAATTTTTATGGATAATTTGAGATATTTACTGTATTTTCATTGATAGTTCATTAGTGAGGTTTATTGCTTTCCAACATTTGTGAAATTTGTATATTTTAAGAATTGATACCTTCTATTTTATTTTATAGTGTAATTTACAATATAAAAGAGTTGTCTAATACTTTTTGATATACATCTCTGCACTTGTTATGTTCTAATAATATTTAATAAAATTGCAATGGAGCGTACGCTCCGGTGGCAATTTCCCTACACACTCATCTTCCGCCGTTTCCTGCATCCACCTACATTTGCCCCCTGCAAATTTTAACTTTAAATTCTTTCAACGTTTGGTAAATTATTCATAATTTCTCTTGGTAACATATTCCAATCCCTGACACCCTTACCTAAAAAAGAGAATCTTCCTACACCCTTGTGCCTGAAATCGAGTGCAAGACTGTAGTCATGGTCATCTTTTCCCTTTCCTTCCTTTCCATTTCCGTTTTTAATACACCAATATCTTTCCATGCCTCATCATCAATATACGCCTTAACACTCCCATTACCCTCTTCACCATCCTCCTGCCTTCCAATGAATCCCATTCCAGCTCTTTTATAAAATCTGTTAGTCTACTGATTGCGTTCTGCGATAATTTCCAGAAACAAATCTAGCAGGACTTTTTTTGCAGTTACAGTATTCCATAAACAAAGAACCATGTACAATGACTTTATTCCTTTTGTGTGGTGTTAGTTATTGTATTATTACCGTAGGATTCATGTGATCAATCATCAATGCGGTTCTGGCTTTGACGTTGAATGTTTGTTGTAACCGCGACGCAACAACATTTAATCTAATCCCATGTTTGTCCTGTACCTGTGTTATTGATTTAAAAGTTTTGAATATTGATATTTTTAAAATTAAACAACTTGGGAGTCAATAGCATTCTGCCCGCAGGCCCGATTTGATGGTATGTCCACATGTATTTAAACAAACCTATCACAAAAAGCTAAAGAATTTACAAAAATAAAGGAAAACCGTAAAGGAAGACGTGGTGAAACCTTCTATTTAAAAGCGGAATACTTTGATGAGATTATAATATTTGTTAAATACATGTCCCGTTATCACATCAGGCATCTATGCAGGGTTTTGAGCAGGCTACTTTAAAAAATAACCGCCATTAGTTATTGTCACTAGACATGTCACATGTAAAAGGTCAGGCGTTTTTTTTTTTTTTTTTGTATGCAAACTCAGGTTGTTTTGAAATCAGATGATTCTTTCGTATATAATATTCATTACAGTAAATCAAGTGTACATTCACAGGTTTTCCGTAAGATCCATGTGCTAATTACTTTAAGTTTTATCCAAATGAACAATTTATCTTAAAGGGAGAAAGTATCAATATTTTTACAACGCATTTTTGTGTCACGAGCCTTTTATCTCCATTGATATCTAAACGATATAGATAAATGAGGTATCATTTTGGAGGTTAAGGTCTCCGCTTTGATAAAATCATGTTTTAAGAAAGGAATTTTTGAGAATTCGGCACTTAAAGTGCAAAATTAACATTATTTACATAACGTATTTTTTTATCATGAGCCATTTGTCTCCCTTCAGACCTAACCGAAATAGATAAATGAGGTATCATTCTATAGATTAAGGTATTTACTTTAAACGCATCATTTCTTCAGAAAGTAATTTTTCGGAATTCGATCCTTAAAGTCCAAAGTATCATTATTTCCATAACTTCTTTTTGTTACATCTCCCTTGACACCTAACCGAAATTGATAAATTAGGTATCATTTATAATATTAAGGTCACCATCCAGGCAACATTATACATTAAGAACGAACTTTTTCGGAATTTGACCATTAAAGAACAAAAGTAATATCGGTGAAAGTCGTGCGTATGAGACTGATCAGAGTCAAGCCACTAGATAGCAGTAGCACATGTCACATTGATATTAACAAACTGCTTCACTGGCGTCGACTTTTGTTACATATCTATTACACAAAGCAGGTAAACAATTAAATCAAATGAGGCGGTTCTTCTTTAACCCTATTAGAAACCACTAACTTTACTATTCAACGTATTCGCAAAAATTTCGCATGGGTCATCTAGTACAGCTCGCAATTTTAGTTTTGTTAGTATACATTTTGATGTCTTTTGTACATACTTTAAGTAATTTTTCGATAACTTATCTGATAACAGAAAAATATTACCAACAAATCACGATGATCGCCATACCCGGTGAGCCAGGCACTGTCGGATGCCTTAGAGGGAGACTGTAATGAGAATTCTGTATAAGTGTTACTCTTTCGTGTGGATGACAGCGATGTGTGTGTGTGTGTGTGTGTGTGTGTGTGTTGCTTGCGTTATATAGGGGTAAAAGACTGGAAAAGATAAAACCCGGTTCCGGTCCATTCAGGCCAATTCTTCCGAAAGACACCAGGTGCCTGTCAGTTTAACGGACCCATCCGGCGGATGAACTCCTGCCAATACCGTGGCATTTTCTCATTTCATGCGCACTGTGGAAGCGTTTGGAAATTAACCCTTTGGACTTTGGTACACAATCATTTAGAATCGTGTTCTATCAGCCGGTCAAATCCTGATGAAAATTCCTTCCAACATTGGAAATTAAAACAGCACCGGAAACCATTATGGTCAACGACATGATCCAGCGGCGAGGCTCAACAAATCTGCATTCCTGGTCACTCCTAGACCGAATACTTCCATATAAACCTTCGTATTTTCCGTTTCCTGATCTACGACACTAGATCGGTAGTGATGTTTTCAACGCTATTCTCCAGCCGTTTTCATCATTTCAAAGGAATTTCGTCAGTATTCATTAGATCATAGAATGCGTTGTCGAGGGAGAGGGGAGGGGCGTTTCATGCTTTCAGCTTCAAATAAAAAAAACCTCGGCTTCATCGAGAATCGAACCGCAGTCGTCCAGTACATAGTCAGATGCTGCATTGATACAGTTAGTCGACCTGCCCTAAAGCAAATAATAACATACAATTTAGCTGTTCTCGGATCTGGCGACGCTCTGAAGTTTTTACTTTCTCTTAATGATTTCTGCTCCACACAGGAGCTGAATGGCAGTGATGTACACACCTCATGGAGTAGGTGAGCAAGCCGTCGTGGCGCAGTCTGAGGAACTTGTTGGGCACTGTGATGCGGTGAAGGTGGGACCGCTTGCCGTTGAGGAAGAAGGTGTCGGGCTTCCAGACACGGTCCAGGAACAGCCACGAGAGGGAGAACTCGTCCAGACCAGGGAAAGAGAACGTCAAGCGACGGTCTGTCCACGTCTGCCGGAAGTAGCAGTCCAGAGAGTATTGCTGCAACAAGGCCCAACATCGCTTAGTTACTTCTTGATTAGCGGGGCGTTTGTTAAACAGATTTCTTTGGCCAACAGAATGATTAAAACAAGTAAGTTAATTCCTCGTAAAATGATGTATGTTTTTTACACCGTTCTGGTCGTCACGATCCTGAAAATATTTAATAAGTGAGTGAAGCATCCAGACAGAAAAAAATTAATAGTAAAGTTGCATTAGAGTATATAAAATCGATTATGGGACAGATATTTTTACTCTCAGTTCTAACAATCAAGCTCGGCAAGATTGTCTAACGCCCGGTCATGCATGAGTACAACTTCAAGGGTTTCGTGTTCTGTTAATCCAGATTTTGGTTTTTCCACGTTTCCGAAATGCTGAGATAATTCTTTCATAAAATTAATAATTGATTTATCTCATATTTCTTGTTTACAGTATTGTAACGGATCTAATGACCCTATCGTTGACGAGTCGTAAATCACAAACTTTTTTTCTGCTAGTCACGGCCAAACATCGCAACATATTTACAATTAGGGTTCCTGACTGCTTTTAAATTTGGTCTTCGGCTTCTGTATAGCCTGCCCTTCTATTGAATTGCTACACCCACTCGCTTCCATAACTATCTTTGCTGCTATTAACTATTATTTACCTCCCACTCCAGTTACGGTCGATACATGCGACATCTACTTGACCCGTTGTGAACTATTCTGACAGATTTGTCTTTAGTATAATTTCCAGCACAGTTTAATATGACGGATGGTAGCTGAAGGACACAACATTTGGCGTAGTCTATTACGCCATGAATATGAGTGCAAAATGTGACAGTTCAGAGAATCTGTTCCTTCACTTGAATGTTGGACTGGTATGAATGGACTGAATATACTGTTTTCATTCACGTCACCGCGAGACTGCTGTCATGTGACTCACCTCATCGTTCTCCGACACATCACTCATGCTGTTGATCAGAATGTTGACCGTCACGTTGAGGGTAGGACCTGCAAACCAAACAGGGAACTGAACAGTGAAGAGATAAAAAACACAATTAATAATGTAAACTTAGATGCTGTTCTTATTTGGATAGTTTAAAAATATCCCTTGATCGTTCCAGAATATTTGCGTCACACAGAGAGTCCCTGTTCTTTTCTTTGATTAAATCCAGCACTGATTGAACCAAGGGAATTTAGATTCGTCCAAATAGTAGAAGTCCATGCAAACCCAGCCATCTAAGTACAAATACATCTGTGTAATTGGAGATGACGCCGCAAGCTTCAGTTTCTCTCAACAAAATCACATCTCAGTTTAATTATTTTTTTGTTATTTATTTTAAATTGTTATACTATACAGAAATTTGTTCTCCGGTTATATGTGTATTTACAATGCCTGAGCTGTGAGCAATCCAGTTGAGTTCCTCTGTATTTAAGTAATATTACAGCTAGACATTGAATTTAGTGATATTTACGAGAAGTAAAACACATTAAATATAAATTGAAAATGTTCAGGAAGTATCATCTGACGTAGTGTTCATCTTCACTTCCAATGTCCTATAGAAAGCAAAGTTTTAAACCACTGTTCGTTTCCTACCTAGACAGTGCTGCTAAAACGTGTACGAAGGATTTGGCGATTTCATGATGTAGGATTTCATGACTGCGGTACTAGTTTCACTGCGAAGTTGTGGGCTACACAGAATCATTGGAAGGTATTTGTTTTGGAAGTACTGTACTGCCAGAAATTTGGTAGGAGCAGGAGTACATCATACGGGGGAGGCATACGAGATGGCAGAACAGATTAGTGATATATATATAGAAACAGATCTCTTTACTCTGACAGATAAAGTTTTTAGAACTGGTTATAATTTAGAAATACGACCGTAGGCTTCAGATAGATTACGATTGACATTATATTTCCATATGAAGGCCTAGATATTTGATTGCTTTGTCTACTTGGTGCCATTTTATTTTCTCGCCCGTAATTTTTAGATTCTTAGGTTTTGCTGGGTGCTGGAGTGTAAAAATTTTGGCCTTACATTTTGATTCGTTTAATTTGATGCGCAATTTTCTCAACAAGTCGGAAATAATGTTGACTGATTAATGAACTTTAATTACTGCAAACACAGTATCGTTAGCGTATAGAGCGGTACTAGTTGTAAGAAGACTCGGAATATCCGCCATATACACTTGCCGATAAAAAAAGATTAAAACATCCAGAAGATATTGTCGGAGAACAATGTAACTTTGTATACATTCACACAATAAAAATAATTAGAGCTGCAATTCTCTGTGATAGGTAGAACGGCTACCAGAGTACATTAGCGTTTGTAGTGTTTAGTGTTGTTGCCGTGCCTGAGTAGATGTATTAAGGTGGTTCAACTCCACTTTTTTTCAACCAATCAGGAGCCAGGTGACTTCTGTTGTAGTTTTATCAGCCAACCAGGAGCCAGGAAAACCATGATGGGGGGTATATAAGAAGCAGCACACGAGTCTAGCCGTGGATAGCATCGAGTGCGGACTTGGGGAGGAAGCGGCGACCAGTTTCGACGCTCGCTACACCTGCGCGCCACAAGTATGCGCCACCGTCGCCTCGCCAGCTCCTGCCTGAACCCGGGGCTTCGGCTCCGTCCGCGCCCCCGGGAGTGGTGGGAGGTCGGCTCCGACATGCTCTCCGAGCGGAGGAGAGTGCCAAGAGCCGACGCATAGAGCGGCGGCGCGCCACAAGGGCGCAGCACAGGAGGGACCACACCAGCTCCTGACTGCTCCGGGCGCATTGTCTCAGTCCGTGCCCCGCAGGAGTGATGGAAGGTTGGGCAACGCCGGCTCTCCGAGCGGAGGAGAGTGCGAAAAGGGCGCACCACTGGAGCAGTATAGTTGCGCACAGCAGCATGCAGCTCCGGCTCCCTGACAGCGTAGCGCAGCGGCTGCGAGATGTTGAACCAGCGCAGTCCATCAAGCGGAGGCCGCTGGAGCGAATCTCCCATCTGTCCGGGGCGGCACGAGGGCGCAGGGAAGGGACCGAATACATCCCAAGACGGATACATTTCCAGCTCAGATAACGGTTCATCACAATATACACCTGGAAGCTACCAAAGCAGAACCCTCTATGTCGAGTTAACTGCCGCAGAGGAACAAGAACGAGAATATTGGCCAATATTCATTTACTGTAGCTCAGACAGAGAAAAATACGAAGTCCGATACAACAAACACCCACCAAGCTACTGGAGGAACTGCCTTGATGGAGACCTCTATGCGCCCAAGGACTATTTGCGGATGGAGATGCGTGTAGACATCTTCGACAAAATCTACCGATGGAGCTTTCCAGCCGGTATCATAGAAGATTTTTACCGGGTGCTGAGCGGTCCAGCACATGCAAAACTCCTATTCCCATTGTATGAAGAGATTTAAGGAATGGATGAGAAGCACGCCTCGTCAGCGAAGATACCGTTTCCAATAGTCTTTGCCAAAGACTTCGATGAAAAGAAATACATGGAAGACTTACGCCGTAGACTACTTCCGCTACAATAACCTGAGTCACATAACACCAGTGAAGATACATCAACAGCAACAATGCGGGAAGCCCCTAGAGGATATGCAGAAGAAGAAGAAGCCCTAGAAGAGAGGCATCCCCTACCAACCGTCAGCCATCAAGCCTCCGACTGGGGCACCATGTATGTAAAGTTGCAGGATATGCCAGCCGTTCTCAGAATCCTGCAGGATGAATGCATCTTATACAGGCACAAACAACCCGACAAGCCAAGAGACGAGACCAATCCAAGACCAGAGGCCGACCAAGGATCAACTCTGAAGAGATCCAATGTGGTGCTTCGCAAAAACACCGAGAAACGAAGAAAGATATCTACAAGCGTCCAGCAGTACTACAGGTGCCAAAAATACTTGCACTATGCCAAGGACTGCCAGCTGAAGAATGTTGGGACCGCTGCGATGAAAAACATAACGTCAGGAACTGCAGTCGCTCCAGGGAAGCAGATTCAACGTGCGCGACTGCCGGGGCGCTCATTCGGCAGCATACGAAGGCTGTCCTGTTTGCCGCAACCTGAAGAGAGCCAAGAAACAACACCCCAAAAGATCCAAGACGACATCGGCACCTAACATCAAGGAGGGCAAACAAGAAGCAACTTACTGCAGGTAGAGTCACGGCAGCCGGACATTCAACCGTCCCTCTGAATACGGCCAGCCAGTCATACGTCACTGCCAGCCAGTAATATGTCACTGCCAACCACGGGAACAAAACTGGAGGCCGCCAACGAGGAATCGCCAAGACAACAGTCGCACCCATCAAGATCGAAAGCTGTAGTGTAGAGGGCCAAGAACATCACTGTCAATGCAGAAGACCCAGATCATCCAAATTAATTTCAACACTCATCCCCTAAAGCGAACCAAAATCATCAAAAGAAGGACACTGTCCACAGAACCCCAACTCATTACGTCTGCAAAATACAAATATAAACATTGTAATTCTTTCCCATAAATATAAAAAAATGTAATAAAATGAGTCAAATAAAGTTAAATTACAAAATAAAATATAACCCAAAGGCCGAAAAGAGCTATGGCTCTCCAGCGGCCCGCCCCCGGTCTTTACCTGGGGGAATGAAAGTGTTTTTTTTTTCAAAAGAAAACGGAAGGTTTTTTTAAAAAAAAAAAAAAAAAAAAAAAAAAAAAAAAAAAATCTTCCGTTTCCGTGCAATTTATGGAGGATCAAAACAAACGAAGCAAAATGCCAACCAATAATCTTCTCATCTCGCATTAAAATACCGAATATCAAATTGCACTTCAAAGACCTGGAATTAAATTTGGTGGACCAGGTCAAGTACTTGAAACTACGGATAGACAAATGGCTCACGTAGAGTAAACATACAGATGACTCAAAAAACTAATCTAGAGCAAAGCTAGCCAGCCTCTACCCTCTACTAAGAGGTGACGGCGATAAAACTCCTCCTTTACCATGCGATCATCCAAACCACCTTCCTTCCTATCGGTCGCATGGCTGCCGACTGTTACGTTAAAAAATTGCAAGCACTGGAAAACAGAGCGCTGCGTCATTCTGGACGCGCCCAGATATCTGAACCACTAAGAAGTTAGAAGAGCACTCTGCTTCCCCACTCTAGCAGATACCATCAGGCAGAAATTAATAAGAGATGTTATGCCGTCACTGATTAAGGAAAATGGGGAATTATCCGAAACTAGCGTAGAGAAAGCGGAAATTTTGAATAACATATTTAAAAAATCTTTCACAACTTAAAACTCGGAGGACATTGCGATATTTACCAATCGTACCAACAAATTATGAATGATCTCGTTCTAGATGTCGAGGGAATAACTAAACTGCTTATGAATGTAAAAACTAATAAGGCTCCCGGACCAGACGGTATTCATACAAGATTCTACTCTAGGTACGAAAAGGATATTGTATCGTATTTGATGAAATTATATACCGCCTCCTTGGATCAAGGGAAAATACCAGCCGACTGGAAGACCGCCATCGTAAGTCCAGTGATTAAAAATGGGAATGTTAATGATACTCAAAATTATAGGCCGATCTCGTTAACCTCAATATTTTGCAGGATTTTAGAAAACGTCATCTATTCAAATGTTATACGGTTTTTGGATGAAGGTGAGCTTTTAAACCCTAATCAACATGGATTCAGAAAAGGCCGATGCTGCGAAACACAACTTTCACTTTTAATTCACGACTTGTGCCGTATTATAGATAGGCAATCCCAGGTTGATATAGTTCTATTTGATTTAAAAAAAGCTTTCGATACAGTGCCTCATACTAGGTTACTTAGGAAACTTCGTGGTTACGGCATATATAGACAAATATGCGACTGGGTTGCAGACTTTCTGAAGGGCAGAACAAAGTGTGCAGTTCTCGACGGTGAGCGTTCATCACTTACGGAGGTGAATTCCGGGGTTCCCCAGGGAAGCGTGATAGGGCCTCTGTTGTTTCTCATATACATTAATGATTTGTGTGACATAATAAGGGGAATGAAAAGATTATTTGCCGATGATGCTATTATCTATCGTGAAATCAAAACCCAGGAAGACTGTGCCTTGTTACAAGACTGATATTATGAAAATAATTGCGTGGTGTAAAGATTGGCAGTTGGAGTTAAACGCTAAAAAGTGCCAAGTCATGCGTGTAAGTAAAAAGGTGACACCATTTGCCTCTGAATATACAATTAACGGTAATGTCCTTAGAACGGCAGATTCTGCTAAATACGTAGGGGTAACAATTAGTAATAATTTGTCGTGGAATGAGCATATCGAGAATGTAATTGGGAATGCAAATCGTATGCTTGGATTTCTAGGTCATAATTTAAAACAACGCATGCCGGAAGTAAAATAGATTGCATATAAGTCACTAGTGCGTCCTCACTTAGAATATTGTTGTTCTGTATGGGATCCCCATCAAAAGGGATCAATGGAGGCATTAGAGAAGGTCCACAGAAGAGCCGCCCGTTTCATGACAGGTATATATAGCTGGAGGGAAAGCGTAAGTGCGATGTTGAATGATTTAGGTTGGGAAGATCTGGAATACCGAAGGCGTTGCTCTCGACAGAAGCTAATTGAAAAATTCATGACTGACATATTTAGGAATGACAGAAAACAAATATTGCTACCAGCAACACTTATATCTCGGAATGACCGCGAAACTAAGAGAAATCAAGGCCAGAACCGATTCTATTCTGTATTCATTTTTTCCACGAGCGATTAGGGAATGGAATAGAAAGAATTTACCAGGCGTGTAAACTTAAAATCCGACAGGAGTAACTTTCGATAAAGCGCTCCGGCCATCCCTATCTGGGTTTTCCATGGTTTCCCCAGATCACTCCACGCGAATGCTGGGATGGTTCCTCACAATAGCCCATGGGCACCTCCTGCCATATCCCGTATATCCCTTCCAAACTATCACCCTTTCGGATAGGTGCAATGCACCCTCCGCCACACAGTTTTAGTGAATCGCGGAATAATAATAATAATAATAATAAAATCAAAAAAATTCTTTATAGAATGTTCAATATCCAAAACAACTTAACAGCAGAAATAGGTAAAGTATAATGTAAAACGCCCAAAATTAACGCTGACAAGACAATACAGTATATAACCTCCCTCCCCCTAACCTTCAAATACCCAAAACCACCAATAGCTGTAATTAGACCCCACAACTTTATGTGTATGTCCCAAAGGTGGATAAGAACAGATCCTGCTCCAATAAATTTTTAGGTATGCCTTTTATAGAAAAAGAAGAGAAAAAAAACACACCTCCAATAGACTAAGTAACTCATAAAATCTTATATATAATAAAAATAGACGTGTTTTTTCCTATATTTCACTTTTCAGCCACCACTACCTAGCACAGATCACTGATGTTTGTGGGTGGAAGTAGCATGGAGTTTCCTGTCGTGCACAACGTTGGCCGAATGCCGATAGCTGTGGGGATGTGGGAGATATAATGATTAAAGTTGGTCAGTGCAGGGCGTTTTCATATTTCGATCAAAAATTCGTATCTCCGTATACTTCTGTTTCCTGCCACAACTACATAACATAGACCTTTGGTGTTTGTGTGTGGTAGTAGAATCGTCTTTCCTGTCGTGCACTATGGTTATTAGATGTCGGTAGCTATGGGGGTATGGGAGATATGGGGGTTGAAAGTGGTAATTTCATACTTCTGAAAAGACAAAAGTGTCATGGTGTATCACTTTTCAGCGAAAACTATAGATCACAGATAACTGGCGTTTGTGTGTAGTAGTAGCACAGAGTCACCTTTCGATCACAACAGCGGCCGAATTTCAGAATCTGTGGTTGTGTGGTAGATATGGTGGTTGTAAGTGGCCGACCAAGGATATTTTCGTATTTCGACTGTCTCCGCATATGTCACTTTTCTGCCACAACTACATAGCATAGAGCATTGGTGTTTGTGTTTGGTAGTAGAATCGTATCTCATGTAGTGCACTATGGTTGTTAGATGTCGGTAGCTATGGGGGTGTGGGAGAAATGGGGGTTGAAAGCGGTCCACCCGTGGCAATTTCATACTTCTGCCAAAGACAAAAGTGTCATGGTGTATCACTTTTCAGCGAAAACTATAGATCACAGATAACTGGCGTTTGTGTGTGGTAGTAGCACAGAGTCACCTTTCGATCACAACAGCGGCCGAATTTCAGAAACTGTGGTTGTGTGGTAGATATGGTGGTTGTAAGTGGCCGACCAAGGATATTTTCGTATTTCGACTGTCTCCGCATATGTCACTTTTCTGCCACAACTAAATAGCATACAGCATTGTTGTTTGTGTTTGGTAGTAGAATCGTATCTCATGTAGTGCACTATGGTTGTTAGATGTCGGTAGCTATGGGGGTGTGGGAGAAATGGGGGTTGAAAGTGGTTGACCTGTGGCAGTTTCATAATTCTGCCAAAGACAAAAGTGTCATGGTGTATCACTTTTCAGCGAAAACTATAGATCACAGATAACTGGCGTTTGTGTGTAGTAGTAACACAGAGTCACCTTTCGATCACAACAGCGGCCGAATTTCAGAAACTGTGGTTATGTGGGAGATATGGTGCTTGTAAGTGGCCGAACAAGGATATTTTCGTATTTCGACTGTCTCCGCATATGTCACTTTTCTGCCACAACTACATAGCATAGAGCATTGGTGTTTGTGTTTGGTAGTAGAATCGTATCTCATGTAGTGCACTATGGTTGTTAGATGTCGGTAGCTATGGGGGTGTGGGAGAAATGGGTGTTGAAAGTGGTCCACCTGTGGCAATTTCATACTTCTGCCAAAGACAAAAGTGTCATGGTGTATCACTTTTCAGCGAAAACCATCGATCACAGATCTCTGGCGTTTGTGTGTGGTAGTAACACAGAGTCACCTTTCGATCACAACAGCGGCCGAATTTCAGAAACTGTGGTTGTGTGGGAGATATGGTGGTTGTAAGTGGCCGACCGAGGATATTTTCGTATTTCGGCGAAAGGCATGTGTCTCCGCAGATTTCACTTTTCTTCCACGACTACGTTGCATAGAGCATTGGTGTTCATGTGTGGTAGTAGAATTGTGTCTGTTGTCATGCACTATGGTAGTTTGATGTCTGTAGCTATGGGGGTGTGGAAGATATGGGGGATGAAAATGGTCGACCTGCGGCAATTTCATATTTCTGCTAAAGACGAATGTGTCACGGTGTATCACTTTTAAGTGAAAACTATCAATCGCAGATCACTGGCGTTTGTGTGTGGTAGTAACACAGAGTCTCCCATCGATCACAACGTTGGCCGAAATTCGGTAACTGTGGGAGTGTGTGAGATATGGTGTTTGAAATGGGTCGGCCATTAATATTTTCATATTTCATCCAACGACTTGTGTGTATCCGTAAAGTTTACTTTGCTACCGGAACTACGTAGCGCAGAAGACTGGTATTTGTGTGTGGTAATAGTATCGAGTCTCCCATCGTGCACTATGGTGGTTAGATGTCAATAGCTGTCAATATGAATTCTTTACAATCACGAACGAAGTCGTGGGTACCAGCTTGTTAATTTATAAATTCTCCTATAAATACGCAAATTAGTTATGCAAGCTCCCTTGTAAATATGTCAATCCCTCCAACAGGATAGTAGTCTTAAGTAAAACATAAATTTTAACAATATAAATATCAGATTAAATAAGTTAGGTTTCCTGGCTATGAAATACCAATGGGTTTTGCCCAACCAGGCAACTCACAAGATATGACAGAACCAAAAACCACGTCAAAACGGTATATCCGACAACAGTAGTAGGAAAATTTCCAGAAATGTCAACATGCCAATTTATGCCAGACGGCGCTGTGTTGAGCTGTCCCTCCGTCTCGAAGTTCCTCATGAACAGCGATAGCTATGGCGCGTTCAGTTAACAGAGAAGGCTCAAGGTCACTCTGCTCTATCCCCTCTCCGCTGCCCTTACCCTTACATGCGGAGGGGAAAGAGTGCTCGCTAACAAATTTGCCATTCGACTGCCTGGCTCGACACGGCAGGAGGTGGCGGTGAGGTGAGGAGCGGGGCAGGGGGAACATGACATTCAGCCGCCAGTTGAGTCGTCGGCCATACTCGTTTCCGAGTTTATGTTACTCTCTTGCGTGTTTATTTGTGTGTGCGTTGGTGGCTGGTCAGGCCGATTCTTGCATAGAACAGTCGTCCGCACACACTGCACCCAATTGTGGGTGGCTGGCGCGGTAGGGTTTTTAGAGCTTTCCGCCATAGTCGGGATTCAGCTGCCGGACTTCGCTGCTCCTCTTCGAAACGCGCCACTGCTGTGGAGGTAGTTTTGCGCCATAGAACGCGGTCTTTTGTGAGGCTGTCCCAGGTGTTAAGGTCTATATTAGTTTTGTTCAAGGTCTTCTTGAACTGGTCTCTGTAGTGTTTCTTAGGGGCACCGCGAGGTCTGCTGCCAGTGCTGAGCTCACGTATAAAAGTTGGCGAGGGAGTCTACTGTTGCTCATACGCTGAACGTGTCCAACCCATCTAAGTTGGTGGCTGATGATGAGGGCTTCAATGCTATACATTTGAGCTCTTTCCAAGACTCTAATGTTGGACACATAGTTGAGTATGAATAGAGTATAGTGTTACGGTGCTGCGAAGTGTGTAGTAAAGACTGGTTTGTTGAAAATGTGGCGTGTGGACAGTGCTTCGGATTTGTGAACTGTTTGCCGGAATAGTGGATAGTAACTTGTTGACAACGCTGCGTATTTATACTGGACATCTACTCTGGACTTGTGGACGCGGAATTTACGAATAAATTGTTGACATCGCGGCTTGCTACTGTAAAAAGTTAGAAGGAAGTACCGGATGAATATGATCCTTTTGGGGAATAAATTTCCTTCGAATTGCGCACTCTGTGACCCAATTTCATAAGAAGAAGATTTGAGAAACGAAATAAAGAAAATATATGAAATGCTCTCGGGTGACTAGCTGAGTTAAAGAAGTATATATTATTATATGAAACGGGCATCGGAGGTGTCTTGTCTAGTCTTGTCTTCATCAATCAGTCGCATACAGCAACAGTCGGAGCAGATAGAACGCATACATCGAGCCGCCCTCCGACGGCTGTTGCCGCGGGGTGGCGCCAGACACGAAGAAGATGAACAGCGCATAACAGGTTGGCTCTGCTGTATGGTATGGTTGGACGTGGAAAGCCATCGTTGAGTCATAGATAGGGAGCTAGGGTCCTCCACAATACCTATCGCTGAGGGTTAATGGCCTAGATAATCGTCCGCAGTCGAAGAAGCTCTTGCTGTCCTCAAAGTAAATGTCACACTCATGCAGTTATAACAATCAACCTATTTTCAGTATTCAGTTACGTCATAGCGTGATGCTGGAAGGTAGCGCAATAGCACCTTACGTTGTTCGTTGTTATCAGTATTCATCAGTAGTCTCAATGCATACCATTTGTATATTTTCTACAGTCGTCATAGTAAATGTTGTACATAGTACATGTTTATGAACTTATTCACCCTGATGATCCTACCACGAATGTCTCACTCCGATCCCAGATCGACTACTATGATCGATCCTTACCCATTCGCTCAGTCTTCTCATCGAATCTGGCCAAGTCTCCGCACAGCCTGCCAGGTTCGCCATAGGTCCCCATAGGTTTACCGATGTCCAGGTGGGGGCACTACAGTCGATCAGCGACGATACAGCGGATAACCATCATTCCCGGTAATTGTTCCTGCTACTAATGCCGTGGATACCATTTCGAACATTTAACCATCCACCATACACGGTGAATTTGGATTAAAAGTTCCACAGGTGCCATGAATCATGTTTTTAATAACAACCTCATTCAAGCCTGGATCTACTTGTACATCAGGAATTTTAGCAGATATGATTTTATCAACTTTATTTGGACTTATTTTCTCAATCAACTAAATCAAGATTTGTGCATGAGGCAACCCACGTTTCTGCCACTCCACAGAATACAGTACATCCAGCAGCGCATCTCGCCAAATACGCTGTTTTTCACAATGAAATCCATTAAAGATTTCAACTTTTGTCGGAAGACTCTTGCTGTAATATCATGGCGATCAATGGGTGATTGGCCAGGGAATAACTCTTGTTTGATTTCTATCCACTTAGGATTGCATGTGAATGTGATAAATAAATCTGCTGTGCCATAATGACGAACATACGTCATGGCATCTTGAGCACATTCATGCATATGCCGAGGACTTCCAATATATGTTGCTGGAAGAATTGTCATCCGGCCGACATTGTTTGCATTTCCATCAGTATTAATAGCATCTCGAAGGTGAATATACTCTTCAGAACGGAGATTGGTCTGGTTCAACCTGATGATTATCAATCCCTCTGTTTCTATTTTGACGTACATATCCACAGCATATTGATGAAATAATCTCCGACATTTTAAGATGTGATTGTCTTCATTTTCACGAACCATCAGGCGATAAGAGTAATAGCTCATTGAACAATTTTATTAGTTTCAGCACCTGTAAATAAAATAATGTTTTAATGACAGTCGTTCAACATGCACATGTCACCAGATGTATGCCATTTATAGAAAAAGAAGAAAAAAACCACCTCCAATAGACTAAGTAACTCATAAAATCTTATATATAAATAAAAATAGACGTGTTTTTTCCTATATTTCACTTTTCAGCCACCACTACCTAGCACAGATCACTGATGTTTGTGGGTGGAAGTAGCATGGAGTTTCCTGTCGTGCACAACGTTGGCCGAATGCCGATAGCTGTGGGGATGTGGGAGATATAATGATTAAAGTTGGTCAGTGCAGGGCGTTTTCATATTTCGATCAAAAATTCGTATCTCCGTATACTTCTGTTTCCTGCCACAACTACATAACATAGACCTTTGGTGTTTGTGTGTGGTAGTAGAATCGTCTTTCCTGTCGTGCACTATGGTTATTAGATGTCGGTAGCTATGGGGGTATGGGAGATATGGGGGTTGAAAGTGGTAATTTCATACTTCTGAAAAGACAAAAGTGTCATGGTGTATCACTTTTCAGCGAAAACTATAGATCACAGATAACTGGCGTTTGTGTGTAGTAGTAGCACAGAGTCACCTTTCGATCACAACAGCGGCCGAATTTCAGAATCTGTGGTTGTGTGGTAGATATGGTGGTTGTAAGTGGCCGACCAAGGATATTTTCGTATTTCGACTGTCTCCGCATATGTCACTTTTCTGCCACAACTACATAGCATAGAGCATTGGTGTTTGTGTTTGGTAGTAGAATCGTATCTCATGTAGTGCACTATGGTTGTTAGATGTCGGTAGCTATGGGGGTGTGGGAGAAATGGGGGTTGAAAGTGGTCGACCTGTGGCAATTTCATACTTCTCCAAAGACAAAAGTGTCATGGTGTATCACTTTTCAGCGAAAACTATAGATCACAGATAACTGGCGTTTGTGTGTAGTAGTAACACAGAGTCACCTTTCGATCACAACAGCGGCCGAATTTCGGAAACTGTGGTGGTGTGGGATATATGGTGTTTGTAAGTGGCCGACCAAGGATATTTTCGTATTTCGACTGTCTCCGCATATGTCACTTTTCTGCCACAACTACATAGCATAGAGCATTGGTGTTTGTGTTTGGTAGTAGAATCGTATCTCATGTAGTGCACTATGGTTGTTAGATGTCGGTAGCTATGGGGGTGTGGGAGAAATGGGGGTTGAAAGTGGTTGACCTGTGGCAGTTTCATAATTCTGCCAAAGACAAAAGTGGCATGGTGTATCACTTTTCAGCGAAAACTATAGATCACAGATAACTGGCGTTCGTGTGTAGTAGTAACACAGAGTCACCTTTCGATCACAACAGCGGCCGAATATCAGAAACTGTTGTTGTGTGGGAGATATGGTGGTTGTAAGTGGCCGACCAAGGATATTTTCGTATTTCGACTGTCTCCGCATATGTCACTTTTATGCCACAACTACATAGCATAGAGCATTGTTGTTTGTGTTTGGTAGTAGAATCGTATCTCATGTAGTGCACTATGGTTGTTAGATGTCGGTAGCTATGGGGGTGTGGGAGAAATGGGGGTTGAAAGTGGTCGACCTGTGGCAATTTCATACTTCTGCCAAAGACAAAAGTGTCATGGTGTATCACTTTTCAGCGAAAACTATAGATCACAGATAACTGGCGTTCGTGTGTAGTAGTAACACAGAGTCACCTTTCGATCACAACAGCGGCCGAATTTCGGAAACTGTGGTTGTGTGGGAGATATGGTGTTTGTAAGTGGCCGACCAAGGATATTTTCGTATTTCGACTGTCTCCGCATATGTCACTTTTCTGCCACAACTACATAGCATAGAGCATTGGTGTTTGTGTTTGGTAGTAGAATCGTATCTCATGTAGTGCACTATGGTTGTTAGATGTCGGTAGCTATGGGGGTGTGGGAGAAATGGGGGTTGAAAGTGGTCCACCTGTGGCAATTTCATACTTCTGCCAAAGACAAAAGTGTCATGGTGTATCACTTTTCAGCGAAAACCATCGATCACAGATCTCTGGCGTTTGTGTGTGGTAGTAACACAGAGTCACCTTTCGATCACAACAGCGGCCGAATTTCAGAAACTGTGGTTGTGTGGGAGATATGGTGGTTGTAAGTGGCCGACCGAGGATATTTTCGTATTTCGGCGAAAGGCATGTGTCTCCGCAGATTTCACTTTTCTTCCACGACTACGTAGCATAGAGCATTGGTGTTCATGTGTGGTAGTAGAATTGTGTCTGTTGTCATGCACTATGGTAGTTTGATGTCTGTAGCTATGGGGGTGTGGAAGATATGGGGGATGAAAATGGTCGACCTGCGGCAATTTCATATTTCTGCTAAAGACGAATGTGTCACGGTGTATCACTTTTAAGTGAAAACTATCAATCGCAGATCACTGGCGTTTGTGTGTGGTAGTAACACAGAGTCTCCCATCGATCACAACGTTGGCCGAAATTCGGTAACTGTGGGAGTGTGTGAGATATGGTGTTTGAAATGGGTCGGCCATTAATATTTTCATATTTCATCCAACGACTTGTGTGTATCCGTAAAGTTTACTTTGCTACCGGAACTACGTAGCGCAGAAGACTGGTATTTGTGTGTGGTAATAGTATCGAGTCTCCCATCGTGCACTATGGTGGTTAGATGTCAATAGCTGTCAATATGAATTCTTTACAATCACGAACGAAGTCGTGGGTACCAGCTTGTTAATTTATAAATTCTCCTATAAATACGCAAATTAGTTATGCAAGCTCCCTTGTAAATATGTCAATCCCTCCAACAGGATAGTAGTCTTAAGTAAAACATAAATTTTAACAATATAAATATCAGATTAAATAAGTTAGGTTTCCTGGCTATGAAATACCAATGGGTTTTGCCCAACCAGGCAACTCACAAGATATGACAGAACCAAAAACCACGTCAAAACGGTATATCCGACAACAGTAGTAGGAAAATTTCCAGAAATGTCAACATGCCAATTTTATGCCAGACGGCGCTGTGTTGAGCTGTCCCTCCGTCTCGAAGTTCCTCATGAACAGCGATAGCTATGGCGCGTTCAGTTAACAGAGAAGGCTCAAGGTCACTCTGCTCTATCCCCTCTCCGCTGCCCTTACCCTTACATGCGGAGGGGAAAGAGTGCTCGCTAACAAATTTGCCATTCGACTGCCTGGCTCGACACGGCAGGAGGTGGCGGTGAGGTGAGGAGCGGGGCAGGGGGAACATGACATTCAGCCGCCAGTTGAGTCGTCGGCCATACTCGTTTCCGAGTTTATGTTACTCTCTTGCGTGTTTATTTGTGTGTGCGTTGGTGGCTGGTCAGGCCGATTCTTGCATAGAACAGTCGTCCGCACACACTGCACCCAATTGTGGGTGGCTGGCGCGGTAGGGTTTTTAGAGCTTTCCGCCATAGTCGGGATTCAGCTGCCGGACTTCGCTGCTCCTCTTCGAAACGCGCCACTGCTGTGGAGGTAGTTTTGCGCCATAGAACGCGGTCTTTTGTGAGGCTGTCCCAGGTGTTAAGGTCTATATTAGTTTTGTTCAAGGTCTTCTTGAACTGGTCTCTGTAGTGTTTCTTAGGGGCACCGCGAGGTCTGCTGCCAGTGCTGAGCTCACGTATAAAAGTTGGCGAGGGAGTCTACTGTTGCTCATACGCTGAACGTGTCCAACCCATCTAAGTTGGTGGCTGATGATGAGGGCTTCAATGCTATACATTTGAGCTCTTTCCAAGACTCTAATGTTGGACACATAGTTGAGTATGAATAGAGTATAGTGTTACGGTGCTGCGAAGTGTGTAGTAAAGACTGGTTTGTTGAAAATGTGGCGTGTGGACAGTGCTTCGGATTTGTGAACTGTTTGCCGGAATAGTGGATAGTAACTTGTTGACAACGCTGCGTATTTATACTGGACATCTACTCTGGACTTGTGGACGCGGAATTTACGAATAAATTGTTGACATCGCGGCTTGCTACTGTAAAAAGTTAGAAGGAAGTACCGGATGAATATGATCCTTTTGGGGAATAAATTTCCTTCGAATTGCGCACTCTGTGACCCAATTTCATAAGAAGAAGATTTGAGAAACGAAATAAAGAAAATATATGAAATGCTCTCGGGTGACTAGCTGAGTTAAAGAAGTATATATTATTATATGAAACGGGCATCGGAGAGTGTCTTGTCTAGTCTTGTCTTCATCAATCAGTCGCATACAGCAACAGTCGGAGCAGATAGAACGCATACATCGAGCCGCCCTCCGACGGCTGTTGCCGCGGGGTGGCGCCAGACACGAAGAGATGAACAGCGCATAACAGGTTGGCTCTGCTGTAGGGTATGGTTGGACGTGGAAAGCCATCGTTGAGTCATAGATAGGGAGCTAGGGTCCTCCACAATACCTATCGCTGAGGGTTAATGGCCTATATAATCGTCCGCAGTCGAAGAAGCTCTTGCTGTCCTCAAAGTAAATGTCACACTCATGCAGTTATAACAATCAACCTATTTTCAGTATTCAGTTACGTCATAGCGTGATGCTGGAAGGTAGCGCAATAGCACCTTACGTTGTTATCAGTATTCATCAGTAGTCTCAATGAATACCATTTGTATATTTTGTACAGTCGTCATAGTAAATGTTGTACATAGTACATGTTTATGAACTTATTCACCCTGATGATCCTACCACGAATGTCTCACTCCGATCCCAGATCGACTACTATGATCGATCCTTACCCATTCGCTCAGTCCTCTCAACGAATCTGGCCAAGTCTCCGCTCAGCCTGCTGCCAGGTTCGCCATAGGTTTACCGGTGTCCAGGTGGGGGCACTACAGTCGATCGGCGACGATACAGCGGATAACCATCATTCCCGGTAATTGTTCCTGCTACTAATGCCGTGGATACCATTTCGAACATTTAACCATCCACCATACACGGTGAATTTGGATTAAAAGTTCCACAGGTGCCATGAATCATGTTTTTAATAACAACCTCATTCAAGCCTGGATCTACTTGTACATCAGGAATTTTAGCAGATATGATTTTATCAACTTTATTTGGACTTATTTTCTCAATCAACTAAATCAAGATTTGTGCATGAGGCAACCCACGTTTCTGCCACTCCACAGAATACAGTACATCCAGCAGCGCATCTCGCCAAATACGCTGTTTTTCACAATGAAATCCATTAAAGATTTCAACTTTTGTCGGAAGACTCTTGCTGTAATATCATGGCGATCAATTGGTGATTGGCCAGGGAATAACTCTTGTTTGATTTCTATCCACTTAGGATTGCATGTGAATGTGATAAATAAATCTGCTGTGCCATAATGACGAACATACGTCATGGCATCTTGAGCACATTCATGCATATGCCGAGGACTTCCAATATATGTTGCTGGAAGAATTGGCTAGTTGACTAAATTTGAAAAATAGGTTAATACTTTACCTTAGTATCTCTATTTCTCAAAAAACGCACTATTTTTTTTTTAAATCGAACATTTACATTATGTATTTTGCATTTAAAAAAACCAATTTAAATTTACCGCGAAAACGCTCAATGCTGTCATGGCGTCTTGAATTACGTCACACCTCGCGAACGTATACGAAGCAGTCTTGTATGTATATGGCAGGTGACAAGTGTTCTTTAGTTAAACATGAATTCCTCGTTTTATAAGTACTGTGCAGTGCCCCATTGTAATAGTACAACAATAAAAACTTCAAACAAGTTATTTATATATGTTCCAAACAATGAACAAATACGTAAAAAGTGGTTAAAACTTGCAAAGAGGGAGGGTGCTCATAGGTTATCTGCAGATTCAAGTATCTTATTTTTGTGAAGATCATTTTGATGTAAGTGTTTGTGCACAATATATTTCTAAATCTAAAGCAAAACTGATGAATTTTTCAGAACCATTACTTTTCGAGTATTGATAACATAATAAGGTATGAGATGAGGTTGTTTTGGTTTTATGATATAAAATCTTTCTTTAGTGTTACGTTTAATTTAATAAACACACTCTGGCAGCACTATCATTACCATGGTGGCACAATCTGATGATAGATTCTTATGCAGCTCGATGAAACAAATCGAAAATAAAGAATATAATTTTTTTTAATATCTCTCATAGTTCTCGAGATACCATAACTGAAAGGTAATGTTAGGCTGATACAAAGCTTAGACAGACGGAAAATTGGCAGTGCCATAGCTTTAAATTTGCCACACCTGTTTTTTTTTTGTTTTTTTTGGGATATACTTTTCTAGAAAAGGCGTATATAAAAGCAAATAAGAAAGGCTCGGACGCAACGACAGGATTCGAAGAAGGGAATGTGTAGTCCGTCTGAAATTTACTAAATATATTATGCATTCATGGCAGTGGTGAATATGTATTTTCGATTCGTACGAAAATAAAGCCAGTTATCTAAGTTGTTTTGTTAGATTGCGTAGGCAATCGTATCAGATGAACAGTGTACGTTACGCCCGAGAAATCTTCAAGCAATGTATGTTACTACAATCGCTGCAATGTTCAGTTGTTTGTTGCGGCATATAACAACGTCACTGAAGCTGTTTGCGGGATTATAACTTACATTATTTCTACAAATCTGTTTTTCTCGTTTTTCCTGGCAATATCTTATTTGGTGATGAATGCCGAGAAACGTATCTAACAAAATTTCTGGCCGATATTGACGTCTGAGATATGGCAACATACCTGCTACTGAAAGGTAAGCTATATCTGTAATGATAAATTCAGTGCCGAATTAATTCTACAGTTCGTGGTCTGCAATGTTACATATAACGTTTTATGAAATATGTCATTAGGAATGGGTGTAGTATTTCGCTCAGGTCTTCCTTTTGGTTTAGCTATTTAACACTTGCTTATACTTCGCAAATGTAACCTCATACCAGTATCAATTAATTTATAAAACGTATGTCTTGTTCACAAAACTGAAATAATGCTAATTAAGTTTATATGGTATAATTGACACTTGTGTATACTTACATCGAAGTTTTAATATTGCGGAATTCCGATGAGCAAAAGTCGATGTTTGATGCGAAAAATCTGGGAAGTGCTACGGCGTTAATTTTGTGGTAATTGCTACTGTTGCTTTGTTAAAACCTGGTTACATAGCGAATTAAACTTGTCTTTCGGCGTATAACTGAGAATAACTGTATTAACGTGACAAAAGTTCCTACAAACGAATAATTTACCAAGTAACCTGTTCTGTTGCACGAAAATGTCAATAACAACTTTGGCGTCTCGCGAGGTGTGACGTAATGCTTTCCCATTGGCGTTCGCGTTCACGTGAGTGAATGCCTGATTTTGCCGAATTTATTTTCAAAAAATAATAGTAATCTTTATTTTTTATAATAAATAGTTTAGTTTTTTGTTATCTCCTTAGCATGATTAATCATTAAAAACTGCTATGCGTCCGATTTATTCTTAGTGGACACAAGCCAATTGTCATCCGGCCGACATTGTTTGCATTTCCATCAGTATTAATAGCATCTCGAAGGTGAATATACTCTTCAGAACGGAGATTGGTCTGGTACAACCTGATGAATATAAATCCCTCTGTTTCTATTTTGACGTACATATCCACACCATATTGATGAAATAATCTCCGACATTTTAAGATGTGATTGTCTTCGTTTTCACGAACCATCAGGCGATAAGAGTAATAGCTCATTGAACTATTTTATTAGTTTCAGCACCTGTAAATAAAATAATGTTTTAATGACAGTCGTTCAACATGCACATGTCACCAGATAATTGTAAGCAAACAGTTTTTGCAATGCAGTGACACATATAATACATAGCTGATACAAAATCTCCATTGCTAAACCAAATTTCTAATCACCTCGGGATTTATCATCTTGATAGAGAAATGATAACCATCTTTACCTTTCCAAAATAAAATTGGATATTGTAACTCGTCGTATGAGCGGTGTGTTTCATACACACGCTGTAACTGAACACTTCTGCTATGTAAAACTATATCACGGGCTTCCAAATTTTCTCCAACCATTACAGTGGCAACTTCTTTGATTGTTGGTGCATTGAAACGTCTTGCATGCTGTTCTAAAGGAGTTTTATCAGCTCTGATTACAATTTTATGATTATCAGATGGCATGAGATCCATTGCAGTTTTAAACAACGTAATCAACTGATTGTGTTGATGAAACAAAGTTTATAATTGTTGTGCAATAGACCTCCTCACTGAACTGTTATTTACATAACGCTGATCAATTCCTTCTGTTGTACTGCCCATGAAATAAATTTGCATCTGACACCGGCAACAGCGAACCTACTTTGTGATATACTTGGCCTTGTATCTGCAAATTAAAAAGAAAAGTTATAGTTTGTACCAGTGTTGGCTCTAGACATAGTGACACTGTGACATGGCACCACCTTCAAATCAAGAATAAACAAATAAAAATAAATGTAATGAAAGAAAAATAAATATTTAAAAGTGCTACACAATCTACTCTACCTTAAATAAAGTATTGAACGGCATCTGTTGGCCACGTCAGTGAACTGTTCCGATGTCATGGAGACAGTCGCCGGGTATCAATAACTGAGCATGCGCTCTAGCGTTTTCACGGAAATTTTCATGGGAGGAGGTCCGCTTTGTTAATGGCGAATGGAGACAACTCTGTTCTGTCACACGCTGCCCCGGGCAGTGGGCAGATGCGTAGGTTGTGGAGCTAGAAAAAGTTAGCAACACTGTCGGTAGAGCGCAGCACAGCTGCCATTTTTGTAACATTCGAATAATATCCTATAGAACCATGGAGGAAGGAAATAAATGGAGGAGAAGTGAAGTTAAATCGGTGAAGCAGGCTCTAAACTCTCCCGCATGGCGGCAGCAGCGGTATTGCGCTTCCAAACATTGCGATGTTCCCAGTATATCCCGAAAACTAAGCAAGATATCGAAAAATTTTATTCTTTATTTTCGATTTGTCTCGTCGTGTTACATAAGAATCGATCATTAAATTTGACTTTTGCGAAATTTTTCTTCTCCATTTCAACTCAAGAAACCTCACTTTTGATACAGTATATCTCTAGAACTAGGTGAGATATCGAAAATGTTTATTCTTTATTTTTCATTTGTCTCGTCTTTTTAAATAAGAATCCATCATCAAATTTGACTTTAACCAATTTTTTCTTCTGAATTTAAACCAAAACCATTTCACATTTGGGACAGAATATCTCGAAAACTAAGCAGAATATCAAAAACTTTTACTCTTCATTTTTTATTTGTCATATCGAGTTACATAGTAATCCATTACCAGATATCGGCGTCACCTTTATCCTAGAGTCCCCTTGATGTTTTTGTACATATTCCCCGTGTCTGTATGGAAGCGGCCATGCCCCCTCCATTCCGGCCATGCCCCCCCACTCCTCCTCCGCCCTGCTTCACTTCAATGCGTGGTGAAGGTCTCTTGCGTCGTCTCCATATATTTCCTTCCTCCATGTATGGAACAGTGCTTCTCAACCTGTGGTGCTTCTCAACCTGTGGTTCGCGTACCACTGGTGGTCTGTGAAGATAGTTCAGGTGTTGCACAGGTAAAATATAAATTTTGATACCATTTTCGTACTGTATGAGGCCATAAGCCCAACTAGCCTTGAATATTTCAATTGCCGTACCAGAATTTGGCATTTCCTGGGTGAGGATAGAATAGCATTGTCTCTACAATAGTCTTTTCATTTCCAGATGGCATCAGAAAGAGCACCATTCTTCTAAAGACTGAATAAATGACTGTTTCCTTAGGGTTTTAAACAGGTATGAGCAACCGCGGAACGTGGTAGGATTGGTAACATAAGAGTGATGAAGTAAACAAAATAAATAGTGTACTGACTAGCGTCTTTTATATTGTGCACAGTATGCCGATGGTGTAGTGTAGCATCCAGCATGTAGTAACATTATTATTTATTTGATTTGGTTAATATTAATATTAAGATTCTGGTTAATATGTAATTAACTTTTAATAGTTCACATCCAGTTTCATAACTGTGTTTTCGTACGAATTCAAAACATGGTTTTTAGATTTATTATGTTAGAGTGGTACATGTGCCAGATATTAACAATAATATGGATAGTAAAATTAGGCCTATCCAAGTTAGTGGTCTGCAACATTTTTAAAAATTTACTGGTCCTCAGATTGAAAAATGTTTAGAAACGCTGCCTTATAAGCTTTGTCAATGCTAGGAGGCAATATTGTTTCTTAGTTCCTTTGAAGGAGAATTACATAAGATTACGACTGTACATAACAGGAAACGATTCTCAAGTGAAATGTGTTCCACTGGCGTCGTGGTCATCGAAGGCAGTGCCGGGGCCCAAGGCACAGAAAAATATTTTGCCCCTTTGTTTTTGAAAACAATTATTTGTATTTTATAAATACAAAGAAAAGGTTTTATAGATGACTAATTAAATTTATCATATTTTTATACAATTAAACAAACGAATTTTATAATTTATGATAT
Source organism: Vandiemenella viatica (assembly GCA_031002005.1). Taxonomy (NCBI): domain Eukaryota; kingdom Metazoa; phylum Arthropoda; class Insecta; order Orthoptera; family Morabidae; genus Vandiemenella; species Vandiemenella viatica. The sequence goes on from JARYHS010009186.1 coordinate 21,617,905, forward strand.
TTTGAAAATTACTTATATTTATCGTACACTACAAAGAAACCAAAAAAATTAATTTGTATGCTTTTCATGTTACCTTGATTGTTTTAAGTTGAATTACTTTATTTTTTATTATTTTTATTTAATGGAAAAAAACTCTGTAGCAACCTTCAAAACTCGGGGCTCCAGGCTACTGCGTAGTCGTCCCTATGAGGTGACTCAGGACTGCCTATAGGTTAACTCGTCCAGCGTTTACCGACTGGTCAATTTTAAAACATTTATCATTGATTAATTTCAAAATCATTTCTTTAATGCGGCAGTGCACGCAGGTAATGAGACTTTCACACGTTAAAATCTTTATGTTGCGAGATTTTTACTCAACTCTGAGCTGTTTTTCCACGCACCTTTCACTTCCGTTACGAAGATCAGTAAACCTTCGAAAAATTTCAGTGTTGTCACTACCTGAGCAAATCACTTCGGCCGCCACTGGTTTGTACGCAAAAACTTAAAAAGAAATAAACAAAGTAACTTTTGTTGCCTTCAAAGTTGGCATGAAATTTATTGCCCCAAGGAAGTCATTTGGAAGCAGTTGTTATATTTTTGTATGTTTGTAAGGAAATGTATGCAATCCGTTCCATTTCCTGAAACCAATAAGTACAATGGCTCTGGTGGCGGAACCAATGGCACTAATTTCACTTTACCATTTGCGCAACACAATCCATTTGCTTCATTTTTGTACTTCTAAAACATCGTAACTGAAAGAATCTCGTGAAACACTGAAAGCAGCTTGAAAACGACTCGTTGCACGTGATTGTAATATCCTAATCCTTTCAATATCATTTCACTCTTCACGTTCCTGTGCAGTCCGATTAGATTGAAAATTAGCTTCGTTTGTAGCGTTTCGAGTTCGACCCGAATTGCTGCACCCGCGTCTTATAGGCGGCATGGCTCTAAATGTAAACACATTGAACAAATAAACACACAATTGGTTTTCGAGAGAAGCGAAAATTTAAAAACAACCACGCACAGAGGAAGTAATGATGACACATACGTTAGTAATATTATTTTCGTTGATCACACGCAAACCCTTTTTTTCTTCGAACTTTGTTTTGGGCAGGCATAGATTAATATCCATACAGCCTAATCAACTGGAAGGCATACCAAAGATAATCCCAACGCGTCTTTGTTTTGTTTTGATTGACTGGTAGTAACATTATTTCATTGATGACACGCAGACCCTATTTATTTTATTTATTTATTTATTTATTTGGCCTGAAGCGCCAAATGGCACTATACAGCCATCAGCTATTTATACAGATAATTGGCTTGGTACAAATGAGTAAAGCATTGTACAGATAAACAAATTTACAGGATAATTATAATAAACTAGTAATTTCACATCAGCTGGAATATTTCTCAAAAAAAAATACATGCATGTTTACAAAATGAAGGATTAGTAAAACAATTAAATAGAGGACTCTGTACCAACAGTGCACAAACAATAATTACAGTATAATTAAAATATAAAGGAGATTTTTATATACACATTAAATTATTATTTATATACAGGAATTAACACATTATAAAAAGGACTTATTTGCCTAAATCTTAATGTTTGTTGCTTTTATAAAACTGGCTAACAATTTATATACAATCACATTGTTGCCATGCAACAGACAAGAAATACTTGTTGGAAAAGGTATACCAAAGTTGTTAAGATCTTTCAAGAATTTAGGTCTGTGGGCTGTATATCTTGGACAAGCGAAAAATATATGGTTTGTGTCACCTACTTCCGTATTGCAATATTCACAGATATCTGAATTTATGATGGTTAGACGATGTAGGTGCTGTGCGAATATACCGTGATTGAAACGTATTCTAATTATCGTGGTGATAACCCCCCTATGTTCCAAGGAGCTGGAAAACCAGGGACGGGTAGGAATTCTGGGCTGGATATTGCCATAGTATTGTCCCCTTGTTTTTCTACTGATGTCCCATTCACTCTGCCATTTGTTCATTACCTTGATTTTTATTTGTGGTAGATAGTCCGTATATGGTAACCGAGTTTTGAGGGCGACACCTATTCTAGCTGCTTGCTTTGCCAACTCATCTACTTTTTCGTTAAAGACCACCCCTGCATGCGCCTTCACCCAGAGGAAATTGATTGCTCTGTTTCTTCTTGAGCATTCTACTACCTGTTGAACTATATTTACTATAATCTGATTAGTTCTCTTGCCCCAATATTTGGTTTGAATAGAGTTCAACACGCTCTTAGAATCTGAGATGATGAGAAACTTCCTCTCTGTTAGTGTTGAGCAATACCTGACTGCCTCTAAAATAGCTAATGCTTCTGCAGTGTATATAGATGTAGTTGATGGAAGTTTATACATTCCTTGATACTTGGTGCAGGGGCAGAAAAAGGCACATCCTACGTTACTTCCTGGGGCAGTTTTAGATCCATCCGTATATATATGCACGGTGTTATTCCAGTTTTCTGTAAGATACTTCTGTACTAATATACTGAGGTTTGGGTATTGCTTATCCTCAAGAGTGATATAAAATACCGGAAGTTGAATCATACTGAAGATGGAATGGTATTCGTATGGTGGAAATAGCTTTGTTGGAATTATTCTGTCCGTTTGTTCTTCCCACTCCGTGTAGCTGTAATAGATCTCTGAGAGTCGCGATCTTCCTCTATTATTCCACAAGCTACTTAGCTCTTTACATTTAAAAATAGTTGGGTGGTTCCGGTATGCTAACCTCTCAACAATGAATTTGTCGGACAGCAACTGTCTTCTAATATGCAGAGGCATCTCCCGGGCTTCCACCAATAGAGCGTTGGTGGGAGTAGATGTCATGGCCCCAAGACAGGTGCGAATACAACTATATTGTAGCTTGTCTAACCTGGACAGGATTCCGGAGCTTGCACTGTTGTACAGAATGCATCCATAGTCAATTTTGGATCTAATTAGCGCTCTGTAGATCATCAAAAGTATACTGGGATTTGCACCCCACCAAACGCGTGTCAAAGATCGAATAATGTTCTGCGCTTGATTACAAGAGTTAATTATTTGATTAATGTGCGGTTTCCAACTGAGTTTGGCATCCATCAACAATCCCAGGAATCTTACGTTAGATTTCACTGAAAATGAGTAGTTCCCTAACCTAACTATTTTGACCACATTAAGTTCTATCCGTTTTCTGGTGAATATAACAACGGAAGATTTCTGTGTTGAAATTTGAAGTCCATTTGATTTCAGCCATTTGTCTATTTCTATCATGGTTGCAGATAGGTTATTTAAAGCCATCTCCAATGAGACCGCCAAAGAGTATATACAGATGTCGTCTGCGTACTGAAGGATTCGGGTGTTAGGACCTATTACTCTTTCCAGATCCCATGTATAGAGGATATATAGTAGCGGACTGAGTATGGCACCTTGGGGTAATCCAGTAGTAAGTATTCTTGGTCCAATAATTTGATCCCCATATCGCACAAAGACCGTTCTTTCCAACAGGAATTTGCTTATGCCATATATAAAAACTTCTGGCAATCCTAGTCTACTTAATTTTTTTAATAAAATAGGAATTTGTACGTTGTCATAAGCTGAGTGGATATCTAAAAACAAGGAGACCGTAAAGTATCTCCTTTTGAAAGAGGTGAAGATGTCCGTTACTAGTGTACTTAGATTATCCATTGCTCCTCTCCCTTTACGAAAACCAAATTGAGTCTGAGGCATCAAGTCATTAGCTTCCAGCCACCATTCGAGACGATTCTTAACTAGTTTCTCCAGGGTCTTCCCCACACACGACGATAGAGCAATTGGTCTATATGAAGAATGGTGTAAAGGATTTTTACCAGATTTTAAAACTGGGAGTATTAACTGGGTTGTCCATTCTACCATTAAGCAATTCCTTGTCCATATTTCGTTAAAGGTGCTAAGAAGTAAATCCAGTGCTTTTAAAGGGAGATTTTTTAGCATTGCATAATGGATGTTGTCTATTCCCGGGGATGTATTCTTGGTTGTAGCGAGTGCGTTTTGTAATTCCAGGATGGTGAAAGGTGTCATGATAGGGTGTGAGTAATCTTCAGCTTCAGGACGTTTCCAAGGGGCGTTCAAACAAGAGGATGGTGCTATTCTGTCAACGAAGTCTTCCAGCCAGACCGGATCAGTGTCGAAGGGTTCAGCTACACTTAATTTTTTTAAAGATCGGACTTTCTTCCAAACATCGGAAAGACTGGCGTCTTTATTCAGGCTGTTGCAGTATTTTACCCATTCCTCCTTTTTTCGATGCTTTAAAAACTTTTTTGTCCGAGCATCCTCACGTTTAAACTCCAGGAATCGTTCAAGAGTCTGCTCTTTCCGATATCTATTCAGCGCTAGTCTGCGTTTCGCCACCGTTTTCGAACACTCTGTATTCCACCAAAAAACTTTAGGTTTTCTACATAAACCAGCTGTTTTACGGCGAGGGATTGACTTGATAGCAGCTTCATTGATTGCTGAGATCAGAGCATTATATCTTTCCCTTATTGTTAAATTTGGGTCCAGTTTGTCTATTTCCTCTGAAATAACAGAACCGTAAGTTGACCACGAGGCTTCCTGGATTTTCCATTGGCTATTGGAGTAATATCTTTTAGGCAATCTTGTTTCAATACCAACACTTATGTGTATTGGGAAATGGTCTGAACCCAGTGAATACCTTTTGATCTCCCAATTATCTATTTTGTGGAAATTGGGCGACGCTATCGATACGTCCACTGCAGATGGACGTCTCAGAGGAGATGGGATCATCGTAGGGGAGCCATCATTCAGTATTATAAGGGAGAGATCTTCTATAGAATTCAACAATGAGCGACCGTCAGCATCAGAAATCTCATTGCCCCACGCAGAATGATGCGAGTTAAAATCTCCACATATCAGAAAGGGGGAACGAAAAGAAGACCACAGATGATTCCATTCATTTTTGCTGATTTTAATTCTTGGAGGTTTGTATAATGACATTATAGAAAATGTACCCATAGGGGTTTTAATCTCAGCTGCTACTGCCTGGAGTTCTTTTACCTCGGAGTTTAACTGAATTGGTTGAAACCAGATATTTGCCCTAATCAATAAAGCCACGCCTCCTTTGCCGTCATCTCTGTCGTTCCTTAATACATTGTAACCCCTGAAATGAATGGGGATATGAGGCTTGAACCATGTTTCACTGATAGCGGCTACAGATATGTCCCAATCATATAGTTCTTTTAAAAGGCATTCTCTATTAGCTATTGCAGAACGAGCGTTCCACTGTAAAATTTTAAACGCCATTAGATGAGGAAAGAATTTTAAATAACATTTTTCTTATTTCGTCAGGATCTAGGTTTTCATTCGACCGTGAGCTATCCACAACAAGCAGAATGAGGCTAATAATCTTATCTATGATGGAGTCACCAATTTGATTTTTACCTTTGTCCTCACTATGAGGCCGTGGAGGGTAAGGATTGTTGGGAATAGGTTTCCCCGGCAAACCACGAGGATCAATTTCACATTGGTAACCTGCGTATCTTTTAGATGAAGAGAGTTGACTGATATTTGACGATTGTCTCTGACCATTAGCTCCTCTCTCCATACTTATCCAGCGTGGGGGTGTTGTTTGAAAAGTCCGCGAAACATTAACAAGAGGTTCTAAGGGTTTTGTAGTTCTGATACTTGGAAAGCGACTGTGCTGATGTTCTATACTTCCTTCTACAGGCATATTTCCTTCAGACAGTGGAGGGAATTCCATTATATTTTTTACTGCAGGTGGGACAGGTGATGGAGGAGGATAACTGGAAAAAGTTTTAGACACAGAATTTGCATAAGACCTTTTCTTCAATAGACCTTCAGCATCTTTAAAGGAAATGTTATGTATAGTAGCCTGTTCGTGGACCCTTTGTCTGAACAAATACTCTGGACAGGACCGATCCGTAGCCACATGTTGGCCTGTACAGTTTACACAAATTGTTTGATTGGATTGACACTGCTGAAGAGAGTGAGAACCTCCACATCTACCGCAACGCTGGTTGCTTCTACACTGTGTACTAATATGATCGAATCGAAGGCATTTATAACATTGTTTGACAGATGGAATATAAGGGCTAACCTCACATCTCATGCCATATAAGTAAACAAATTGAGGGACTTGTTGACTGTCAAAAGTTAATATACAAGTCTGTAATTTCACAGTTGATGCTGAGTTATCTCTTACCACACGCTTTGTTAGTCTTTTAACATTGGTTACGTTAACTGAAGACTCAATATCGGCCATAATCTCTGCTTCCTTTAAGCTCACGTCTACTCCTCGGATGACACCCTGCTTTTTAACTAGAAACGTAGGAATGTAAGCTTCTAAATTTCTGCTTTTAAATACAGCAGACTGAACTAACTTATTAGCTACTGAAGGGCTGTCTACTTCAATTTTAATTCTATTCTTCCCTGCAGAAGTGATGTTTACAACATGGCCTTTTATTTCAGGGATATTGACATGAACAAACCTACCAATACTCATTGGGTGTAAATTACCTAGGTTACGATCGCTGCTCTCAACATACACATAATAAGGACCTGGATCAGATAGCTTGTAATAATTTGCTGGTCTTGGAAAGACTGGTGGCTTACTCGTAGGTGGTGTTGACTCCGTCTGCTTGGCCGACGCTTGTCGAGGAACTGCAATAACAGGAGAAAGTGTAGCAGTCTCTGAGGCTTCCACGGTCCGGGTGGCATCATCTTCAACTACAAATCTTTTCTCTGCTGTTTCAAATGTAGTTTCACAGACTCGTTTTCTAGTAATTCTTATGGCGTTGTCTACTTCCGATATATCATCATCTGCAATGTCCATGGCTGCCGGGACTTCAACAGGCTGATTTGCTGCGACGATGACATCTCCGGCCGCATGCATAACTTCTTGTTTATTCACTGCCTCATCACCCAGTGAAAAGTCTGAACTACCCCCTCCTTCCCCATATATTCCACTGGACATAGTGGAATATGAATTGTCGTCGATAAGAAACTACCAAAAGCACGAAGAAAGACACAAAATGAATCACAATTATAAATAATGAAAGTTAATGCGGCAGGCTAACAGCACTTCATTCACAATGTGGGGCAAACTTTATACCGCCACAAAGTTGCCCTCAAACAGAAGCTTATTAATTAATATCACCGAAAACAGAAAAAAGTTTAATAATCACTAATGAATAGTTCAACAACAACGCAATAATCTGTTTTTTAAAACTAAAATAGCGGAGCTAATTTTCTGGTTGCCGCAATAAACAAAGCCAGAGATACATTCCGACCCTATTTATTTCGAACTTTATTTTGGGCAAGCATAGATTAATATCGACACAGCCTAATCAACTTGAAGGCATACCAAAGATAATCTTAACGCGCCTTGGTTTTGTTTTGATTGACTGATTTGTATGGGAAAAGAAAAGTTTTGTTTTTACTATTTTCCTCGCAATTTCTAGGTGTTTTTCTCTCCATAAGAACCTTCCTTGTGCCTTAACGAAAATATGAAAAAAATAGTCGAATTGATTGAGCCATTCTCGAGTTTTGTGCTTAGCAACACATTTGGCGATTCATTTTTATTTATATAGATAGAAAAAGAAAGCTATTGCTTGAGCTTCAGATAAAATGAAGTGTATTCATTGTCCTACTCCAATTATTCAGGGAACTTTTTTTCTTTCTTTTCGTCACCTTCTGCATTACCAGAAGCTTGAGAATATTATTCTGCTAGGGAATTAATTGAGAAATTTGATTAACTGGATTGTAAAGAAAATTTTATTCATAACATTTTTTTCTATAAAGTGAAAAAAATTTATTTTATACTATTTAGCTAATAATTATTACATATAAAATTTAGCTAAAAGAAATACTTTTCTTTTATCTAATAGTGAAAAGCGTTCAGTACCATTTATTCCTGTATTTATGAGTGTAATCATATATACACGTAATGGCTTCCAAATAAACTATATTACTTCTAAAATAGTTATTTAAGTATTTGAATTGTACTGAATTCAGTACCGGATTTTAACCACGTAGCAGTAGGTAGCAAATGCTCGCGCCTTCTGGGGGGCCTCGCGCCTTCTAGGGGGGCCCCACGCCTGGACTAGATGCGGGACCTTTTTTTTTTAGCTCTACAATTTTCCCCCGGACGGCAAAAATCAAGGGGCCTCTTCTTCATTTGCTACGGGCCCCGCGCTGTCTTCATCCGGCCCTGACTGTATTGTAAATAAAATTTTATCTATAAATTTTTTTTTGTATAAGAGTGAAAGAAATTTATTTTATATTATTTAGCTAGTAATTATTACATATGAAATTTAGCTAAAAGAAATACTTTTCTTTTATCTAAGAGTGAAAAATGTGTAGTACAATTTTTCTGTATTTACGAGTAATTACATGTTATGATTTCCAAACAAAATGCATTACTTGTAACATGGTTATTTAAATATTTTTACCTGCAAATATTTGCTTTTTAGACTGCCATAAATAGCTGGGGCTATTTTTTTTTACTTTTTTGCCCATGTTACCCACGGATGTTTGAAAAAAAAATACGAATCCCCTAAAAATTATACCAAGACGAGGTAATAAATGATTTAAAAAAGAAAAAAACCGTATTACGCAAGAAGTAAATTTATTTTATATATATATATATTTAAAAAAATACCTTCGGAGTAGCCATATCTTGTTCATGTGCTGATACAGATTTTCTCATTTCAGTGTCCTGTTTGAAGAATGTAGGACCCACAGATTCTATGATAAACTCAACTTCACAGCTCATTAAGCTACATAAGCTTCTTAACTGTTGAGCGTCTTCGATCTGTAATTACTGTGTCAGTGTAAATCTGGCTACAAAAATACTTCTCGTTTTAGCCCAAGGTTAAACCCAGCAGCTTTTGCTAATAAGTTTTTTTCGCTCTTTTCAGCAATAGCAGCTGGTATGATCGCAGCTGACGTGACATTTCTCTTGTGTGCCGCCATCTTGACTACTCTCCGCTACTCTGGGCCTCAGACTACATTATCCGGGTGGCCTAGTTCCCGGAGTGTGGGGAAGTTCTTACGTTAACCGTATCTCCTTCCAGTTTGGGGTGGACACGGTTCGGAGAGTTGTCGGAGAACTGTCCCCGCGAGCAGCTCGGCTAGTTCTCTAGAGAGTAGAGCTAGCGAAAATCTACTCTCAAATGGACATCTTCCTGCTAGTAACTCTCAAGTGGAAACGCATTTAAGGTTTTGGGATTCCTAACTTATTTTTTATTTAACTGGTTCCCTAATTCTGACATCATTAATTCAGTAGAAGTTCCATCTGTATCGCTGTGTAAACTAAAACCGAAATATGTACAAATTACAAAATAAGGTTATGAATATTACGTAACAACGATTATATTTATTTAAACAATCGCAGAGAAATGAATTTCCAGAACATTCCTTTCACCCGTCATTTAAAAGGCATTAACATTTATTTTTCGTTTTCACTGGAGTCATTATTTCAGCTGCATGTAAGATGTGTTAGCCATTAAAATATCGATCTGTATCACAGATAACAAAAAGAAAAATGTAAGAACCAGTGAAAATTTTGGGTCAAATTTATATCGCGATGCATATAGACAATGATATGCGATATTCGCGTGTGATAAAGCTTTGCTTTTCTAGCAGCAATATTTGTGGAGATTATAGTTAGGCTGAAATGCAACCTGGAACAAGTTGACAACTGAAACTTTCTGCTACAGCACAAGGGACGAGATATTACATTGAGCTTTACTTTATAACAATTCTACCTAGTTAAGCAACTGCAAACAAATGAATTCCGCCAAACCCGTCATTTTTTTACGGGCTTTGAGGCTAGTCATGTAAATTTTAATTATATAGTTCATGATACTATTTCAGAAGATATGACACTCGCTGTTTTGTAAAAGCTGCAAGAAAGAGAATGAAGATCACATTACCTGTGTTCCAATATTCAATCGACCTTACCTCCGAGGTCTGGCCTGAGTCTCTTGTCGTAGCGTTCCTTGTCTAGCAGCGTGTTGAGCAGCCTGGTGAAGTTGGTGTTGAGGGCGCGGTAGTCCCTGAACGTTGTCTGCCCACTAACCGTCAACACCAACAACAATAACGCCCACAGCATTCGTTCCATCGCTTGAAACTGAAAACGTCATGTGCTGGTGGTTACTACTCAAATGTCAATTTCAAACGAACAGGACAGGTCTGCAAAGTCTAATCTCTAGACTATAAACATTTCCCCTTCATTATTTTCGAAATTAACAGCGAGAGGGAGTGTTAGTAATTACTGACTATCTCCATAGAGACGCTTATATAACTGCGTATTCAGTTGTCAACTAATCTTTTCGTGAGACAATTGTTTGTCAGGCAGATAATATTAATTGTAAAGTAGAACGCGAGATGCAACAACCGTGACGAGAAAGGGGGAGAAGGGGTGTAGGAAGGGGAGCGGGGAAAGCTGGTGAGAGAAGTCTTGGAAGAGGGAGTGAGGGGGCAGAGTAAGATAGGGAAGTAATAGTAGAAGGGATATGGTGAAGCGTGTGAGGAGGTGAAGAGAGGAAGAGGGAGAGAGGGGAGCAGAGGATAGGGGTATAACTCCTCCCCAGTCCAAAAGTTTTCCTTTTCTTCGAGTACCTCCTTCCAATCAACCAATCGCTAATATATCGATTATTATTGACCAGTTCGAAAAGTAACTTTCAACAATAATGGAGCGTTCATAAACTACGTGAGTCCATTTCGGACCGTTTTGAAACCTTCCCACGTAGCCTGAAGCGGTTTTTCCCTTGACATCCGTCCCCCACCTCCACCCAATCCCGTGTGTCTTTCCCATTAATTACAGAAGACATTTTATGCTGTTTTCTCTTACCGGACTATCGTTAAAATTATTGGATATGTAATGAACAGTACCAGTATTTGCTTTATATACCTTGTTATATTATGAATATTCCAAATGAAATGGTGACACAAGCCACTCCTGCAAATGATCAGTTATTTGGAAAACCTCTTTCTCAGGTACATCCTATTCTTCATGAGCCATTACTAAAGACTTTGTGCTCACCACATTCATCTTTATTTACTAATTGATAAGATAGAACAAGTTATACTCGCCACGTTTTGTCACATTTCTTTCCACATTACCAGGCAGTAGTTAAGGAGAGTTACTCAATATCGAGAGGTTCCTGATTCGATTTTAGTTCTCGTCCGGAATTTTTACTAGCCTCTAAACTTACCTCCACCTGCGGCCAACCTTTGCCTTGCTTTGTACGTGTGAAGTACGCCAAGATGTTCTGTGGTTCGGATTTGACGTAAAACTGGATGTTCCTTTTACCCATCAGGATTGCCGGGTTAGGATAAGTTGGTCACGAAATAGGCGGATTGCACTGCAAGTTGAAACTGTTACTTTGTGGCGAACTACGCTTCAGGTCTCCCAACAAATAATTTTATCGCATTTACCTTCTACAGACAAATCTAGCTGCACCATTTGCAGCTGCTATAATGTCTGTCCATATTATAACACCAGACTAGGGGGCTGTTCGGGTTTCATAGTCCATTTGTAGTTAAATCATCAAACTGCCGTCTGCAATAGATCCATGACATTGAAACCTTTTCTTTAAGGCTACCCTATGTGCTCTACCTACGTGGTGTTAAAGATCTGAACAGTTAATTCATTGATGTTGCCATGGAAAAGCAGAAGAGCGGCCTTCTTATTTTTTCTTTATTGGTTCTCTTCCTTAAAGTAATACGTAAATGTTTTAAATATATGTGAGTGTGCAATTTGCTTCTGCACCGCTTGAAACTTCCACTGCTACAGAGTACGTTAGGACTGTGAATAGTTCCACAGAAAGTCGTTAATCTTCCTAAAACTTCTCTATAAACAATATTTGAAGTAGTACTATCAATGTTTCCATCTGCTAAGTTTGAAAGTAAGACAACTCTAAATGAGCCTTCAAAAACCGAAATATATCATATATTTTGTAGCAAGTTTGATCTACTACGGTTTTTAACATCTGAACGTGTAGAAAACGGAAAAGTTGATAAGAAAATGAAATATTACAATTTTTATGAATAATTGATGCTATCGCAATTGAGGGATGGGCCACAATATCCAGATGAAATATTTCAGTATATATATAAAGTACATATACAACCAAATAACAACCACTTAGTATTTCGCGTCTTCCATATATTTTACTGTACAAATGTGCGAGTATATAACCTATCACTGTACTGCATTTCACTAAAAATCACCTAGTATGTGAAAGAATTGCATGTTTCACATTTTCTTCGGTAATATGTTACTTCTGGAAATAAAAGGTATTCATGTCTGTTAAGTCATAACATAAGCTAACAAGTTATATGCAAGCTTTGCTGAAATCTGTTCATTAGTTTTCGCGTAATATGTACACAGACCAATGTATCAAAATTCGCACCGAGCTTGTGGGTGAACGGTTAACGTTCTGGCCTCTCATTCTGAAGGACGTGGGTTTGAATCCCCGTCCAGCCATCCAGATTTCGGTTTTCCATGATTTACGCAAATCACTTCAGCCGAATGCCGGGATGGTTCCCTGAAAAGGCCTTGGCCGAATTCCTTCCTGTCCCTTGCCCCAGTCCTTTCGCGGCTAAACTGACCTCGACGTCGACTAGAAGTAAATCCATAAGCATAAAAGAAAATCAAAATTTGCTGTTTTCTATTATTGGAATATTTATAACTGCTCGAAATAAAAAGTGTCGTGTATTTTAACCTGCATCATACACTATCATAGCGTATTTTTCACTCAAATACTTAGGTTAGTTTTTTTCTGAATGGGAACATAGACAGACAGACAAAAATTTCAAATTCCATGTCTTTGGCCTCAGTTTGATAAGCAGCGTACGTAGAATTTACTCCTTTTTAATAAATTTCATGTATAGACATGTTTTCTTCACAATTTCATTATATGTTTAAATAATATGTCAAAATATTTTCATTTTACGCCTTCAACAAGTCATAGATCACACACATCATTCATTTTTCTATCTGGGAACCTAGTAAGTGGACGCGTTATGGCCTTTATATTCATTCTGTACTGACTAGATATCCTGTCCAGATCGCTCAAAGTCCTGTCTCGTTATAATCCTACTACACAGAAGGAAAAAGGGAGAGGGGCGGGGTGGGGGGAATAGGGAAATTGCCACAGGAGCGTGTGCTCCATCGCGATTAAATCATCAGCAAAGAACTTAAGCAACATCAATAATGTCGGATAGGCGTATTATTTTAAAACAATGTGTGCACCATTAAACGTTAGTAGCAGGAAACGTGCCGACGACAACACACAGTATGCAAGAAGCTGTTTTACCTGCAGCCAGCTCCAGCTCCCACCAGTCCCCGTGCGACTGAGACGAACTGCGCGCAGCTGTGGCCATCTGGCGCAGCGCCACAGACCCACCTGCTCTCCACCACCGGATCAAACTGCAGTGAAACTTCCTCCGTATTACGCCAACTATGAAACGTTTATTCTAATCTCAGCAATCATATCATCGAAATTTAAAGCTAGCTAAACTGCAGTTGTACTTTAAATTTATGATATTCTTTGAATCACACCAAGAAAAAATCTGCTGGATATGGAATGAAGACAAATAATTACTTTTAATTTTAACAAAGCACAGACATCATCATCATCATTATCGTTAAACAGCATGAAGATTAAATATACACCTACGGTCAAAAATACTGTTACAAAGCATAATCTTATATATATAAAAATAAACGTGTGTTTTCATATATTTCACTTTTCAGCCCCCACTACCAAGCACAGATCACTGGTCTTTGTATATGAAAGTAGCATGGAGTTTCCTGTAGTCCACAACGTTGGCCGAATGTCGATAGCTTTGGGGATGTGGAAGATATGATGATTAAAGTTGGCCAATGCAGGGCGTTTTCATATTTCTACCAAAAATTTGTGTCTTCTTATACTTCTCTTTCCTGCCACAACTACGTAGCATAGACCATTGGTGTTTGTGTGTGGTAGTTGAATCGTGTCTCCTGTCGTGCACTATGGTTGTTAGATGTCGGTGGCTATGGGGGTGTGAGAGATATGGAGGTTGAAAGTGGTCGACTTGCGGCAATTTAATATTTCTGCCAAAGACGCATGTGTCATGATGTATCACTTTTCAGCGAAAACTATCTATCGCAGATCACAGGCGTTTGTGTGTGCTAGTAACACAGAGTTACCTTTCGATCACAACATCGGCTGAATTTCAGTAACTGTTGTAGTGTGGGAGATACGGTGGTTGAAAGTGGCTGATCAAGGATATTTTCGTATTTCATCCAAAGACATGTGTGTCCGTAAATTTTTCTTTGCTGCCTGAGCTACATAGCGCAGATGACTGGAATTTGTGTGTGGTAATAGCATCGCGTCTCCCATCGTGCACTATGGTTGTTAGATGTCGGTAGCTGTCAATACAAATTCTTTATAAACAAGAACGATGTCGTGGGTACCAGCTAGTTAATTAATTTCCTCAAAATTACGATTTAAGCATTCCATGTAAGACATTCCTTAGTGAAGGAGGAGTAGTCAGACGATTTTTTTTTTTTAATAAACTCTAATATATTCTCGAGGGACTTTTAAAATTTCGGAAATCTGTTGCAAACATGTGTATTCTTGTATCTTACACCTAGATGATTCAATGTTAACCGTTCACAGTCTTTATGGTTCGTGTATTATAGTCGTGCCCCACACCTCTGAAGGCTGTTCTAAAAATGTCACACACGATTGTTGTGGCATCTACTCTATTCCGAGTAAATAATTTCTGCAACTTCAGTGTACTAAAACATTATTCTCTTACTCACTAGTGAATAGAAGTGTGTAAAATAAACTTATTTCTTCTAAATCATCTATTACTTCGATCATGCGTACCTAACTGCAAAATATCTGAACTCAGATTCTTCATTAACTTAGGGTATAGCTATTATAACATAGAATGTGATTAAATCGTAGTCTCGAAAACTTAATGCTCTCTGCTACTGATTTTTTTTTTTGGTATCAGTATATGAAGATAACAGAGTCTGGAGCTTTATTAGCGATGCTGAAATGAACATATTGAATTTTATCAGAATTTAACGACAAGCCATTTGCAGTAGACCGATAGTTAACATCGATAGCTAACCTTTCAGTGACAAGATATGTACGATTTTTCATATCTGTAGACAAAAATAACAAAATATACACATTCTCGACATTCACAGTAACTTCAAATTCATTCATACATACGAAAAAAATATGAATGGGACTAAGACAAATATCGGATGACCTTCTTGCTGAGCTACTCCAAATTCAGAAATGTGATATATCAGAAATTGATAAACTTTTGTGTCGTTCCAGGATGATGCATACCGTGATTCTGCTACGTTATCTGCTCCAAAAAGTTTCAACACACATAAGCTCCAACCAAATGTTTGCTCAACTCCAAGAGCCATCCTTTTTCGAACCTTGAATTTAACTCAATTTTCAGCTGCTAGGAACTGAGGGTTCCCAAACATTACGGGTGCTATAGACGCAGATGTGCTGCCTTATATCCAGAACAGCTTACCATTCCGTGGGTGTGTATGACAAAAATTACTTTTGTGGATGGCAGAGATTTGTCCCTTCCTGATTTTATATCAAACGTGATGTCACTTTACCATGTTTGGAAATGGCAGTTGTCATATTAGACTTCAATAACTTCTGTAATTATTTCTGGGTCTTCATAGGTGCACAGAATATCGCACTCTCTTATACTGGAGAGCTTTCTCAGCTTAATATTTGCACACGATAGTTTATTTTTGGTACTATATTTTTGACAAACATTAACATTATGTAAGACTGGAGATTTTCTCGGCGTTGTAAATGAATAAAACTTTCTCGGGTAGCTAGCCGAGTTAGTACATCGTTTGACCACGACGTTTCGGCGGTCACAATCTCTGCCGCCATTGTCAAGTGACTGACAATGGCGGCAGAGATTGTGACCGCCGAAACGTCGTGGTCAAACGATGTACTAACTCGGCTAGCTACCCGAGAAAGTTTTATTCAAACATTAACATTGTACAGTAAATGTTACCTAAAGTCATAAAACGTAATTTTTAATGAGCAAGCTGTTCTTCGTGATGATTTATCTTTTAAAGTCGTGGGTATACAATGATGAACCAAAATATTACGACGACCTGCTTAATAGAATGTTGTTTGGAACGCAATGCAGCAACTACGTGGCGTGCAATGGACTCGACCAGTCCTTATTAGGTTTCCAGAGGTATCTGCCACCAGATATCTACATACAGGTCTCGTAACTGCCTTTAATTACGGGCTGGTGGTTTGTAGGCGCGGTGTTGGTGCCCGATGGCATACAAGATGTGTTCTATCGGGTTGAGGTCAGGCGAATTTGGAGGTCAAGACGTCAACGTGAATTCACTATCATGCTCCTTAAACAACTGTAGCACCATTCTGGTCTTATAACACGGTCAGTTATCCTGCTGCAGGGCCGAATTTAAACTTTGTTTTAGTGTAGGCTGCTCATTTTGTGCCGCCCTTTTCTCCTTCATACTTATAGATACTAATCACTTATGTATATGTGAATGAATGTAGATTAAGAGTGACTTCATTACTTGAAAGTATTCAGATTTAGTCATAAAATAGAAACAAGAAAAAAGAATGTTTATTATGAAACAAGAATACAAACAAAAAAATAAAAAATGTAATACATAATTATAGTTTTCTACGGGATTTTTGATTGGCGAACATAGAGGAACAACTTTCTCACTGACAGTTTTCCTTACGACAAACTTCGTAACTCACTTTTTATCGGCAAAGAATAGAAAACACGTCAAGACGTACGCTCTGATTTGTAATCAATTATTGTTAAACGATTATAATTTATATTAATTTCAATCAGAATACCGGTTTCGGCATAGTTCAATGCATGTTCCTTAAAAATTTCAAAGAATTTAATTCATTATTACCTGAGAAATGACGAGTTAAGTTTCAAAAATCATTGACTTTTCAACGATTTTTTTAATAAAATTAGGACTTTCAAGCGCTCGGGGACTTTCAACATCCAGATACTGAATTAATGAAATCTTAGATCATACTTAAGTATTTTTATTATAGAAATCATGAAATATAAGTTTGTCAGCAGAAACTTACCTCTGTCTATAGAGTCTTCCTTCGGAAATATACGACGGGGTACAGACTGCGTTGAACAAGATAGAAAGTCAGGAAACTAATGAAGAATTAAATTAATAATTTAGCTAATTGTTCGCCGTCACCACTTACCTAAATGAAAATTGATAGTAAACGAATTTTTCTTTTCTATTAATTGTTCCGAGTTTGACACTTAACTACTAGATGTCACCACTTAAACAAAAATTTATGGTAGACGTTTTTCTATTATGTTTATAATCCCACACAAATTTGACGGCTTACTAAAGCGGGCACCATAGGAAATTTGCCGCCCCTAAGATGCTGCCGCTCCTAGGTTGGAGCCTATACAGCCCAATGGGAAATACAGCACTGTCCAGCTGTAAGATTCCATCGCCGTCTTGTAATACTTGAAGCATGAAAGGATGCAGATGGTCAGCAATAATTTTCACGTATTCAACACGAAAGCCCTGCTGAATACAATAGCAAATATAGGAATTTTCCGAACCGGGGTAAAACCTGTCAGATTGCCGCGTCTTCGTACATTACTTCGCCGCCCCCTATGTTGCCTCCCGGAGTGTCACCCCTTGTCTCCGCCGCTCAGGTAGTTAGCATACTACTGCCGCCACCCGCCTCGTCCGTTGTGCGGTGCATGTTTCGAGCACCCGTTTGCCAACCATCGACCTAGTGTAACAAGAAACGTTATTCATCTGACCAGGCGACATGTTTCTATTGATCCACGGTCCAATCGCGGAGATCTCGTACCCACTGCAACCGTAATTGACGATTGTGTTGGGAACATGTATGGACAATCTGCTGCGGAGCCCCATGTACAAGGATGTGGCCTGAATATTGAGCTCCGAAACATTTGCACCTGCTTCAGCATTACACTCTGCTTACGATCTCCCACAAACAAATTCCACCTCCCTCCCCCCAATCCCTGTCCTGGTGTACGGAGAGGACAAGCCTCCGATCTCGATTAGGCATGGACGCCCACCACCTTGTCGCGCACTCGTGGTTTAGCCATCCTTAAACCACTTTCCGTAGATGCTCTCTATAGCAGCACGCTAAAGGTATGCACACACTAGATTTTTTTTATATATATATGCTTAATGTCTCTCTAACAGTGAGGTATTTAGAGACGGGAAAGGATGGGGGGTAAGGAATGGGAAGGAATTCGGCCATGGTCTTTTGAAGGAAGCATCCCGGCATTTGTCTGGAGTGATTTGGGAAACCATGCAAACACCCAAATCTGGATGCCCGGACGGGGATTCGAACCGCCGTCCTCCCGAATGCGAGGCCAGACGCACACTAGAGCGGGTCGCATCGCATTGAGCTAAAATGCTGCAACGCACATCTGGACGCAGCAAGTCGCGTTTCTTTTGTTGTCGCCGCCTTCGGTTCTCGACGATTATTCAGCCGCTTCTGCACTGCAAATGGACACATCAGACAAAGGGCTTTTTTTTTTTTTTTAAAGCCATTCATTGAAGAAGAAGAAAATTAAGCAGAAAAGGCAATTGGTTTAATTTAAAATGGAATTCAATCGGTTTAATTTAAAATGGAATTTTCCTCATTTCTGAGGTACATTGGATGGCAAGCATGTTATAACAGGTCTACCGAATTGCGGTTCTCTTTATTTTTAATTTAGAAAAATGAATGTTTTTCTAGCCCTTGCAGTTGCTGAAAACCGTCTTGGTATTTTGGTCGTCGGGGGATTGGGAAACAAATTAAGATGGCAAAACATTTAGCCACAAGAAGTTAGGTGGGGCAATGGATGCAGGAAAACTGAATTTGCACGTTGACAACTTCATCCAGGCCGGCCTCGGTAGCGTAGGCCGCCGGTTCGAATCCGGCCGCGGGCATGGATGTTTAAGTGTTGTGTGAATATCCTGTCCGTCCTGTGGCGTCCATACATTGGAAAAATACAATGTATATATTAGATGATGACTTATACACTGAAAGCTTTAATAATTACATTGAGCTGGCTGTATGGCCTCCGTTGCCAAATGCCATTGCCAAAAAAAAACTTCATCCAGGGAGCCAAGATAAAATGCAATATGTAACAGTAGTGGATGAAGCTTTTCCCCTTTCGAGATGAGGCCTATTCCAGGATATCAGATAAAAGGAAATGAAGAGAAACAAACTTTCAGTTGCAGGCTCAATAAACTATGGTGTGTGATCGATAACGGCTTTGGTGTTATAGGTAGGAGTTTTCAAATCTATGAAAGAAGAATGTCGATTTTACCTAATAAGATAAATTCAGTAATACTAGCCACGTGCTGTATTTATAACCTTTTGATTAACGATATTTGAATTGTGTTGCAGAAGATAAGAACGATAATGACAACAGAGAAATTTCAATATTTTTGTTTTTTTTTTACAAAGAAAGATGTCTTAGAAAAAAGCTAACAGGTACGTAGTTTTTCCATAATAACTTCTACAGATCTGTCTATTATTTCGATGGACTTTATTCGATTAATATATATTTGGTGGCTCTCATGTGCAAATATTCTTGAACGTGTGTACAAATTTTGGCTGTTGTTCAAACCACAGGCAGTAAAATAAATTCTTTCTATAAAATAACTTCATATCCAAGATTTTCTAATGTTTATCTCCTTAAATGCAATTCAACATCTACATCTAATTATATACTCTGCAATTCACAAAATTGTGGGTGGCAGAGGGTGCTCAGCACCAAAGCTATCTCTTTGCTGTGCATTCCAATCCCTAATGGTACGAGGGAAAAAAGAATTCATATAAGAATCAGTCCGGCACCTTATTTCTCTAATTTTATCTTTCCTGTCCTTCCTACTCAAACAGTTTGGTGGAAGAAGTATTTCACTACACTCAAAAGTAAAAGTGGGAGTACGCATGTTTACCAATAAGTTTAAACGAAACGTGTGTCGTCTATCTACCAGAGACTCCCAACCTAGTCTACTAATCAGTTCTGTGACGGTTTCATAAGGACTGTAGCAAGCGGTCACGAATCGAGCGGCTCTTCTCTGTACTTTCTCTATACTTTCGATCAACCCCTTACGAAACGGATCCCAAATGGCACAACAATAGTCCAAATGTGGACGCACAAGAGATTTGTGAGATAATGACGATAACAACATGCAACCAATGAAATTAAAAATTAACTAGACATCTTACGGTGCGTCAAGTAATTAGGTGAGGTGAAATAGTAGGGGGGGGGGGGGGTTCCAGCGAAATCTCACGTGAGGTTTTGTAATATTTTTGTTGGACTGTAGAGCTAAAAATAATAAAAAGACTCTAGCCCTACAAATGACGCGAAATTCGATTTTTTTTGGGGGGGGTATTTCGTCGAAAAGTGGGGGTGTAACTCGCTTTGGAAGGGTGAGACCTTAAAAAAAAAGTCTCGAGGGCGAATATTTCTAGGAGGAAAAGGGGGGTCTCGCGGACCAGATTTCACCAGAGGGGAGGGGTGGGGGTCAGACCAGATCACAAGAAGTTTCACCACAAAGGAAGGGGGGGGGGGGGTCCGGAAAAACACCTCACATAATTTATGCATGCCCCCTTAACACCTTATGTTACACCGCGTAAATTATAAAACTAGATCCATTATGCCTTATGCTGTAACATAGTGTACCAATTGAGATTCTGGTCCAGGCTGCATTTCAACCTAACAACAAACTTGACTTCTGTCACATGCGCATTAATACATTCACTGTTTCGCTATCAAATCTTGGCCTGATGGAGGTACTTATATGCGACTAAAATAATAACATCAATAATATGGCTTTATTGAAAGCAAAGAGAAATTAAAATAATTCATATCCTGATGCTACATCGCATTAATTATAACGCTAAATCCATATTGTCTCCTATGTTTCAACAAAGCTTATCAACAGTCATCATGGTCCAGGCTGTACTTCAACCGAACCACCACCTCAGATAATATTGGCATTCGAAAATCATTGCTTCAGTCAAACGTGCATTAATACATACACTGTACCATAAACAAATCATGACATTTTGGAATTATTTATATGTGGCTGAAATAATGGCATTAGTAATACAGTGATTTGAAAGCGAAGGAAATTAAAAATAATTCTTAATGTGTGATACCGCGCAAGATTAGTTTTAATCCATGTAAATTTATATTTTATAGCAAAAATAACTGATTGTACTAAAATATCGTCAAAATTAAACCAATATCTAACAGCAAAAGAAACAAAAAATATTTCAGAAAATTAAACTGGGATTGGGAATCACTGGATGAAGGTAGGAGGGTGAAAGGAGTGCTGGGAATATATAAGGCATTTGTTGGTGATGGAGCATGGTGGGATATTGGTCAAAGAATTAGGAATAGTGCATGTAAGGGGAAACACGACCATGACCACAAGCTGGCGCTCGATTGCATGCACAGGAAGCAGTAAAATTTTCTTTCGTTGGTGAGGGTGTCAGGGATTAGAACAAATTACCGAGTGAAGTAACGAGTAACTAATGTACCAAAAACGCTTAAGGAATTTAAATCAGAAAAATAAATGGGAGATAGATTTAACACACCAATTATAAAAGAAAATGTTAAAAAATAAAATAAAAAGGAGTAATTAGATGAGAATTGACATCGGAGTATTAGCTCCATTGCAATTAAATTAATAATAAATCATGCAGCCCTCCGTATCAGCATTTAAAAATTGCACACAGAGGCATTACAGTGACCAACCTATTAAGTAAGTTAAAGGTAACATTTTATTTCTCTTAAACATTGTTACACCAACTTATGTCACAATAATAAAACCCTTTCTAAACATTTTTTTTTTCCTCTCACAATAATTATCTCTACAAATTAGTAATTTTTTCAGGTAGCTTTTCTACTATTTCATAAATTGTTTAAAATTAAAATACGAATGAAACAAAACTCTCGGACATTAGTATGAAAACTGAACCTAAGGCAATAACAAAGGAAAGTTTTTAGACGACATTTAGAATTCACTCCTCTCAACATTAATATTTGCTAATAGAATAAAACCGGTAAAGAATTTTTACACATACCAAAGCGCATGCACGTGAAGCAGTGGGTAAATCAGTAAATGCTAGTTCTTAGCTAAAGCAGCAGTACTTAGTATGCGGCCTTTTTTTATGAGGGCGGTTTGAAAAGTTCTCGGAATCGCCGCTAGATGTCAGTGCTAGAGCAACGAGGTTCCCGCGCAATAATCACACATCCTTTGTGAGTGAACACGTGGCGCGTCAGTGCTCTAGCTGCAGGAGTGTGGTAGTGACGACTCTTTGTTGTTGTTCCCGCGTAGTGATTTGTGACAATGGAAAAACTGAGATTGGAGCAGTGATTAAATACTTGGTAAAGAAAGGTATGAAAGCAAAGGAAATTCATGCCGACTTTCAGAACACAATAGGGGACTCTGCTCCTTCATTTTCAACTGTTGCCAAGTGGGCCAGCGAGTTTAAATTTGGTCGGGAGAAATTGGATGATGATCCATGTAGTGGACGGCCAAAAAGTGCTACGACCCTAGAATTAATCGCAAAAATGCATAAAATGGTCATGGAGGATCGTCGACTGAAAGTGCGGGAGATTGCTGAAGCTGTAGGGATGTCTTCTGAACACAGGGCCGGCGCTAGGATTCTTGGGCCCCGGATAAGTGTTCCCCCCCCCCCAACCCCGATTTTTTTTTTAACTTTAAACTTTGAATTTTTTGATACAGGCAGAAAATTTTAATTAAAAAAAATCAAATAACACATTTTTCGAAAAGTTCTTTTGTTTGTTTGGTTTCTATTTAGCTAGGTACCCTCGCCGGAGGGCCCCCTTTGGGGGCCCGGGTACTTTAGCCCCGCTTACCCCTCCCTAACGCCGGCCCTGTCTGAACAGGCATATTATATTTCAACCGAAGAATTGCATATGAAAAAATTATCCGCAAGATGGGTGCCGCGGCTCTTGACACTGGACGATAAACGCACCAGATTGGAAATGTCAGAACAAAGTCTGGCCCGTTTTCAGAGCAACCAACAAGATTTTTTGCGCCGATTTGTGACTACAGATGAAACTTGGGTCCACTACTATACCCCAGAGATAAAACAGCAGTCAAAGTAGTGGAAACCATGGAGGAAGGAATTATATGGAGGAGAAGTGACGTTAAATCGGTGAAGCAAGCACTAAACTCTCCCGCATGGTGGCAGCACCGGCAGCGACCATATGGCGCTTCCCAACAATTAAGGTGTTCACATTGTGGTAGATGCAGTGATTATTTCATTTAGTATTGTGTATAAGTGTTTAAAAATGCCAGCTTGTGTTGCGTACGGTTGCACAAATAGGCCAGACAGGAAAGAACCTGGAATATCATTTCATAAGTAAATTGAATTGTAATTATCGTTGTTGAAGTGAGCGGTAGACACCGCAAACTTTGCAGCACGTCTATAAATATTTAGTCATAGCTCTCAATGGGATGACTTTGTTCTCAAATTTTTCTTGGTGTAGTGTAGAAAATCAGCAAACTTGCTATTTTGCACATAATAGACTTTTAACGAGTGTTTAAAATGAGATTTAAAGGGGCGTGTTTTACTTCGCGATTCAGTGAATTTACTATTACGATTTCTTTCGTCACGTTGCTGATTATACTGACAATGGATGATGAAATTAACTGTTATGTGAGAAGCTGTGAGTTTTATTAATTTTTTAAATACCTATTTCAGGCCATTGACTTAGATTATTTTTAAAGCTTCATATAAGACTTGTTTCTGTTTGTAAATACGTCTATACCTATTTTTACCGATTTTGAAATCTTTCTCATCTATTTATGTCGAAACAGGTTCATGCAGAAATAAAAATGGGCTTCATAAATAAAGAAGTTATTGGCCTTTGAACAAAATCAATTTGGGGAATGTGTTTCTAATTTAGTCTCTTTTTTGTACAACATTCTCCCCCCCCCCCCCCCCCCCCCCCGTATCTAAATCTAACTGAGAGATAATTTTTTTACAATTGTCCTAATAAGTAGGGCTGTGAAATTAGACAACACATCTTGATCAAGAGAATGTTCATTAAGGTGACTGAATAAACATTTTATTTCTGGTACCAGCCTACAAAATGTCTGGGTTGCTCATCCCTAGAGTGGGTCCTCTTACTTTTTTTCTGGTCTAGGACACATTTCAAACTAACCACAAGTGGTAGTAATAAAACTGAAATATCCATTCTGCATGTCAACCATGTAATAATTGTGGCTTTGACAGAATTAATTTTTGGTCCAGCCTGCATCCAAACCTAAACCCCTCAATTTGGACGTTGTATATCCCCCAAACTAAGCAAGATATCGAAAACATTTATTCCTTATTATCGAGTTTTTTCGTCGTGTTACATAAGAATCCATCATTAAATTTGACTTTTGCGAAATTTTTCTTCTGCATTTCAACTCAAGACACCTCACTTTTGAGACAGTATATCTCGAGAACTAGGTGAAATATCGAAAAATTTTACTCTTTATTTTTTATTTGTCTCGTCTTTTTAAATAAAAATTCATCATAAAATTTGACTTTGAATAATTTTTTCTTCTGAATTTCAACCAAAACCATTTCACATTTGAGACAGAATATCTCGAAAACTAAGCAGGATATCAAAAAATTTTATTCTTCATTTTTTATTTGTCTCATCGAGTTACATAATAATCCATCACCAGATTGCGGCGTCACGTTTATCCTAGAGTCCCCTTGAGGTGTTTGTACATATTCCCCGTGTTTGTTGGGAAGCGGTCAAGCCCCCACCACTCCGGCCATGCCCCCCCACTCCTCCGCCGGCCTGCTTCACTCCCATGCGTGGTAAAGGTCTCTTGCGTCGTCTCCATATTATTCCTTCCTCCATGGTGGAAACATGCTGATTCACCACCACCAAAGAAAGCAAAGGCAGTGCGTTTGGCCGGAAAGGTCATGGCCTCAGTTTTCTGGGATGCAAAAGGCATTCTGCTGATAGATTATCTTCCTACTGGCCAAACAATCACGGGGCAATACTATGCAAACCACCTAGACCAATTACAGGAAAAGATACGCTAAACAAGGCCTGGTTTGACAAGGAAAAACGTCATCTTTCATCAGGACAACGCTCCGCCGCACAAAAATGTTATTGCCATGGCAAAACTTCATGAACTGAGGTACGAATTGTTGCAAATCCACCTGATTTGGCACCATCAGATGTTCATCTATTCCCCAAGCTGAAAAATTTCCTCGGTGGACGGAGATTTTCTACAAGGGAAGAACTGACAGCCGAATTGGAGAGGTATTTTGCAGGCCTGAAGGAATCTCATTTTCGAGATGGGATCAAGGCATTGGAACATCGCTGGACCAAATGCATTAGTCTACAGGGAGACTATGTTGAAAAATAAAAGCAGTTCCACCGAGGTAAGATACTTAATTCTAATACATTCCAAGAACTTTTCAAATCACCCTCGTAAATATTACGACCTCACATTTAAGATCATATAATCTAATACTATTAATTCTGACAATCAGAACTTCTATCTTTACTGAAATAAATAAACACGCTCGCCTCAATCGAATGGTTATTGAAATAAAAAAATATGTTTACTATCCTCACTCTTTAATGAACCAAATGCACAAAATTAGTCCAACCACCGACTGATATTTATAATGAATCAAACGCACAAAATCAGTCCAACCACTGACTAATATTTTTAAGTAAGTTCAATTACATTACAAACAATTAGAATCCATAGATTGCAGATTCTTTAGCCAAAATGAGAAATGTTCATACAAATCAGCCCACATTCATGTCAGTTCAGCACATGAAACAGTTTTTTCTTTAATCACTATATATTGTTGCAACAATACAGTCCACCATATATGATGATACATTCATTTATCCACCAATTACAGTTTATGTTTCATCGACGAATCAACTTTAGTTTACCTCTGTGTAACAATAATTCCACATACTGCATCATACGAAACTTTATCCCCATACAACTTTATAAGAAAAAGTTTCCGCAACACCTGCGGACATTATAGAACTTAACTACTGACAAAGACTCTATTTTCACAATCCAAGTCCGTATAGCGTTATCGATCTATTGCTATCGATATGGCTTTTGTATGTCTTTGAGCGATAGACGTATTAATTAGTTAAATAATAACAAAAATTAGATGGGCCTTGAATCTGTAATACAACAAGTTACAAACTGTGTATTGAAATAATTTTCAAAAACAAATCTAGATATCCTTTGCAAACCTCTCCAATTGCTGTATTTAATACCCAAAATGTGATCCCATACTTAAACCATCATATATGCAGTTTCATTAAAAGCAACCAATTCATTTTTGTGTGATGCATTAAGAGACACATGGTTTTGACATCTCAATCATTATAATTACTCTTTTTGAAATAAATTTCAAAGAAATTTTCTACAATTTTACTCTACCGTATAGATCAGATGCATTAACCAACACCTCTTTGACCAAGTTACTAAGCTGTAATACAATGAATGCTACTATGACAATGAACTGTTAACATAATTAACCCTCCTAACATTCATCCAAACTGTCTCCAATAATTATTACAATGCTAATCCATATTAGTCAACTTTGAAAGCTCCGCTAGGTGTCAAAAGTGAAAAATATTAATCATTCTCTAACTTCAATGTTAATTTCCACAAATTAGGTAAAAACTCTAAAGCAAGGAACATGGAAAGTTTATTTACAAGTGTAAGCAGTTTCTTTCAAGTTTCTGCCACAAATGAATAGTTTAGAATCAAGTATTCAGTACCACTTTTTATTAAATTTATAGGTATAGTCACAGTTCAAAATAATCATTTATTAGTCTAAAAAATGTACAAAGTTACAAAAGTGAGAAATTTTTTGTTGATACATAAAAGTAAAGGCACATACTATAGTTCTCAATCATAATGAAGTCACACAGGAAGAACCAAGAACATCACAAAAATAGGGTTGAAGGCAAATTTTCAATAAAATATAAACTGTGTTATAAAACAAACACAGATTTATCTCTCCAAAACACAGGCATTATTCACTTAAATTTGAGACAACATCCACTTTGGTCAACATATCTGTTTAAAGAATGTCTGATGAACTCAGTTGTATAAATTGTCTTTTATCCTTAAAGAGATACTGTTGAGCAGGACACAGATGTATTACACATTCAGATGGTTTGTATAATAAACTCAAAAGGAAGGGCTATTAGAACAATAAACATGATACAGAAATAGAAATTCATCATGACATTAGTTTCTGTCATTATTCCTTCTTTTGCAATGAGAGGACTCCGTCTGCCCTTAACATGTTTACACTGTAGAATAATTTCTTTCTAAACTAACCAAACTTACAGGTTAGAATTATTTAAAAAAATATTAAATACAATCAGTAAAAGTTTCAACCATGAATTTTAATGTCTGGTTTTCTATATTCACAAGCTAAGCTGCACAATACTTTCATTCCATATACTAACAAAATATAATATCACTTATGTTACATTTTACATAAACCTTAGTTTACTTCTTGTGTTCAAGCAATACAATTTTTCTACAAAAAAATAATATATTTTATATAAATGAACAAAATAGCAGAGCTTTTTATTTCTGCTTCAACAGAAAAGTTAAAAAAAAAAAGAAGAGAGAGAGAGAATCTCCTTTGGCTTAAAGCCCTTTGCAGTTGACATATTAAAAACTAAAAATATATATTGTAAAACAAACTTCATGCAATTACTTACAATCAAGTATAATAATTTATACAATTAAGCATCACACCAGTACAGTGTCAGTTAAACCACATCATGTATAATTCCAGAATACCTTCTTCTAAAGAGGATTTCAAATCATAACTTTATTTTTTAAAAGCTGGAAAATTCTAGAATACTGCAAAAATTTAGAATTCCATTTAATATAATACACAGCTACTATACTAAAAGCAAAGTTTTAAATGTCTATACATCTAAAAAAAAGAAATATAAATGTGTCCTTGTTTTTTCAGTCACTCTTCCGACATCTCTAACATGGCTTTCCCTAATTACAAACTCATATTATGTAATCTCTCTTCCATTTTATATTTATAAACACACACACACACATATATATATATAATCAGAATGTGTGATTCATTTTGAGCTTCTTAAACATAGCACATCACATAATTTTAGTATCTGGGGCTATTGAAGATTAAACAATTATATATAATTTAAGGATATTTTTTAAAACTGCAAAGGCATAGTTTCTGTTCTATTTTCATTATAACACAATACTCTCAGAAAATTGAACAGAAAAATATCCCCATCACTTGCCAGTATAGTTTATTCATTTCAATTCATTGATATTATTACAGTTTTTAACTACTTCGAAACTACCATGAATCTGAGGTTTCCATCAACACAGAAAGAAGACTACATACAAAATAATGTCTTATTACTCAATATGATTATCTTTCACGCTTATCATTTCCAATCATATTAGATTTTTCATTCTTTCCAACTCCAGTTTGAATAACGGTCATAAACAACCATTCTCGTGGCTGGGATGGCGACAGATGCTTATGCGAAACAAGCTATATCTTCTACAATAAATAACCAGTAAGAGCTATGTCCAAAGTATGGCATTTGTGTTTGTGAAGTGTTTTTTGTCGCGGCAACCCAGTTTTTTACTTCAGTTTTGGCAAGTAATGGGTTTTCTTTATCTTTCCTTTCCATATGACAAAAAAGAGAAATAGTAAATGGAAAAAAAGATGAAACTATAACAAATTTATTTTGAGTTAAAAGTCTTACACAAAGATTGAATTTTATTCTATATCTTACCAAACATTTTTCAATGAATTCAAATAAATAACAATTAACAATGTTACAAATTAAAGTGAAACATTACAAATAATTTTGAAGCATAATTTAAATTGCGTTCCAATTACAACAGAAATCAAGCAGAAGATATTTCATTTCTGAATAATCGGTTGACACAAATAAAAGTAAGAAAGGGAACATGGCATATGAACATACAATAACAACAAAGTTAACTCAGGATAATTACAGAGGTTATAGGGGGCATCCATTAATTACGAAAAGTAAAATGGGGGGGGAGGGCAAAATATCACCTAATCTTACCAAGGGGGGAGCGGAGTCGACAGAAACCTCACATATTTTTATTCAAAGAGGTTAAAAAACTAATTGCGATGTCATTCCCAAACTTGAAAAAAAAGGAGTTTAAAACAAAGTTTCCAAAATTATGAGGATGACAGGCAGTTGGGGGGGGGGGGGGGGTTGCCTCGAGATCTCATCTCACCTCACCATTTGGGGGGAGGCCCACCAGAACATAGAAGGGGAAGGTCCAGATTTTAAAAAAATTCACAACACCAGAAACCATAATAGTATCTGTTAGAAAATGCCTTTCACAATACAATTCAGAACAGATTAGCATCAAATCCTACATTAATTTTATTTTATAACATTAATGTCTTAATCACATTTGTAACAGAAAAGATTGAGAACATTGGCAGAAAGTCAAGAACTAATCAAAATCGTAAGGTTTTTCCCCTTTCTAAAAATGTATAACAAATGACAACTTACATTGGAACTTCTTACTACTGCTTCAGTTTCTTTAAGGAAATGAAATATAAGCTGAACTTCTAAAATAAAGACATCAAAATTACTGACTACATTTTACCAAAAAGAACTTGCTTGCTTATGTATGCAACAAGGTTGTGAAATATTTTGCAACAGAATAGAACTACATATTATGATATTTAAATACCAATCACTGCAACAGTCTTTTTTTTTCTAATTTACAACATCAAAACCTATTTGCTGTGTAAAATTTAAACAATACCTTACATTTTCATCCTTATAGTTTGCTAAACTAAGCTGTTTAGCAAAGACATTGGAAAAAAACTTACTACGCTGATGAACTAGTGAATCAGTTTCTGTCACACAACCTTTTAAATAAAAGACAGTAAAAGTTAATCAGTCATAGTCTCCTCCTGAGCATGTTTGTCAGACATGAGTTCATTGAGGCGAATCAAAAACTGGTCCATTGTCAGTTTTGATCGTTGATTTGTCCCTGACAGTTTCTTTGCATTCATCTTTCTTCTCTTATTCTTCGCTTTTGATATTCCTCTGAATACTATTTTCCTGGATTTCTTGGGTCCTACAAAGTAAGAAGCACTTTTTTGAACACTTGGAACTTCATATATAGTTTCCAAATACTGAACAGTGGGTTTCTTATACTTTTTGTTCAAATAATAACTCTCAATGTCCACAAAATCCAAACTTAGTTTTGCTGGTTTCAGATTACATCTCCGATTAGAATTGCCAAGTTTGGGAGAACACTGCCTCCATAATCCTGAACGGGTGCTTCTTGGAGAGTCAAATTTAGTTGGCGATTCTTTTGTCTCAGTGGTCTGGGTAACAGTTTCAGATATTTGCAAACTGGCCATAATAACTGGAAGTTCAGCTACAGCTTTACCTGTAAAATTAAACAAAACACTTACTTAAGGATTGACAATTCTGCGTAAAATGTGAAAAAATATGTTTAATGAAAGGGAACTACTAAAAGTAATGTTTTTAATAGGAGTTAGCTTAGAAATGAAACATCACTTATGAAATGACAGTGAGGAAGAGTTATAAGTGTTTTCAGGAATCTGAAATTTTACCATTCTCTGAGATAAGTGAAAAGTTTAATTTTCTGTCTCAATTAGACCAATTTTGGTATTTCTATACTGCAGAAAAAATTACAACCAACATTTTATTGTTAAATGCTACTACAGTAAAAGTCCGGTTATCCGAGTTCAGATTATCTGAGCCGCCGGGTTAACCGAGGCAAGAAAAAAACGCACCAGGATTTTAAAAAGCAAGGACCATATAACAGCGCAGCTGTGTTTAAATTCTTCAGGCTCTTTAAAATTAAAACCTTTGATAATTGGAAAAATCAAAAAAGCCTAGAGCTTTCAAAAACTTGGATTTGGCCTGTTTACCAACTTTGTATACAAACCAGGCAAGAGGTTGGATTGAACGACATATATTTTCGGAGTTGTTTTTAAACTCATTTGTGCCAGTGGTAGAAGCATATCTTAAAAAGATGAATCTCCCCAGAAAGGCCCTTTTATTAATAGACAAAGCTCCATCCCACCCAGACCTCGATGAAGTGGTGATATCAAGTGTATGATCCTACTGCAAAATGTTATGTCACTGATCAGCGTGTAATAGAAATATTCAAAAGGAATTGCAGAAAAAGGCTTCAAGTTTTATTAGGCAACTTAGAGAGAGGTAGCACTGTGACAGATTCACTAAAGAAAATAGTATCAGTGAAAGGTGCAGTTTATTGGTCAGCCATGGCGTGGGATGAAGTAAAACAGGAAATGCTTCAACGAACATGGAGAAAATTTTTTGATATGGATAAGCCTAGAAAGGACGGTCTAGCTCAACAAGATGTCAATGAACTGACACAGTTAGCCAATCAACTTCCAGTCAAAAAAAGAAATTAACAATGAAGATATACGAGAGTGATTGTTGGACGATGATCAAAATCAGCTTAATGATGATGAAATTGTTAATATGGTTGTCAGCGGACAAGGAGAAGAAGACAAAGAAGATAAAAATGAAACTGATCCAAAAATTTATCATGTTGAAGGTTTAAAAAGAATAAAAGGAGCACTTGAGTATATTGAGCAACAGGAAGAAAGCCGACATACTGATGCTACAGCGTTGGCACCATACTTCCACTAAGAAGAGAAACAAAATAATGACACAGAAGACAATTAAAGACTTTTTTGCCAAGTGATCATAATTATGTACAAAAAACAACTTTATTGCTTCACAAATTAGTTTTACACTATAAATAAATTGTATTATTTAAGTTTCAATACGTTTTTTGATTCTCTGGCTATCCAAGTTTTTCGTTATACGAGGTGCACCCTGTCCGTTTACCTCGGATAATCGGACTTCTACTGTACCTGTTTCTTGCACAGAACAAAATAACATGTGGCTACCTTATGGAAAGATGTTTCAGAAAAACTGAGAAATAATAAGTCATTTGCTGTATCAATGATTGCACTGATAAAGATAGATAAGTGGGAAGATGACAGAACCATTGACAAACACAGCTCAATGCACAAAGGTGCAAACCAAAAAAATTAACAAAATATATATATATTTTTTAAATTATATTAATTGTAAGAAATAAATAGGGTGTAAGGGTTTGGGAAAGACTATATTAGCCTTTTCCAACCTAACGTCAACTTCTCCTTCATGTGGTGCACCTTGTTTGCACGGCTGAGGCTCTGGTGACTGAAAGATTCCCAGTATAAGGAGTCACCCACTGGTTGCCAACGGCCTCCGAAAGGAGGGCAAAAGAGTAGGGAGTGGTCCAGGGCACCCTCTTGCCCATGGGGTTGGAAACGGCCCCTAAAGGTGGATGAATCAGAAATGATCAACGGCATGGGGATGCAAAAGGAAACGGGAAACCACTGCATTAAAGACCCAACGTGTATCACGAGGACATGTAAGATGGCTTCTTCCTGGGGAAAATAGTCCCCAATCAGATTTCTGGGTGGGGACAGCTCAGGGAGGAGTCATCAGAATGGATACAAACATTCTACGAGTCGGAGCATGGAATGTCAGAAGTCTGAATGAGGCAGACAGATTAGAAAACTTAAAAAGAGAGATGGAACAACTTAAGTTAGATGTTGTTGGGATTAGTGAGATTAAATAGAAGTACGCACAGGATTTTTGGTCTGGGGAACACACGATGATTAGCACACAAGCTTTGAATGGAGTCACTGGTGTAGGATTTGTAATGAATAAGAGAATAGGAAAACAGGTGAGTTATTATGAACAGGATTACTTTAATAGGGTTAGAAAGTTAGCCCAGCCCAACCATGTTAGTACAAGTGTATATATCAACGTCAGAGGAAGACGATGAAGAAATAGAGAAAATATATGCTGAAATTGAATAATTAATCCAATATGTGAAAGGGGAGGAAAATCTAATAATCATGGGCGATTGGAATGCGATAGTGGGAGAAGGAAAAGAGGGGAATACTGTAGGAAGTTTTGGTCAAGGAGAAAGAAATGAGTGTGAAAGCAGGTTGTTAGAATTTTGTGAAAGATATAAGTTGAGGCAAACACACTGTTGAAGAACCATGGAAGAAGGATATACACCTGGAAATGTCCTGGGGATACAGGCAAATATCAACTGGATTATATCATGGTCAAACAGAGATTCAGGAATCGAGTTTTAGACTGTAAAGCGTACCCAGGAGCAGACATAGACTCTGACCATAATTTGATAGTAATGTAGTGCCGGCTGATACCCAAGCGAATAAGGAAGCAGTATAAGCAGAACAAACTGGAAGTGAATAAACTGAAACAATCAAGCATGGGAGAAAAATTTGCAGAAATGGTAGACTTAGGTCTAAAAAGTAACTTTGAAAGGAGCTCTACCAAAGATGAGTGGAATGCATTAAAGACTGAAATAATGAAAGCTGGGAAAGAAACATTAGGCTTCAGGGAACAAGCCGCCCGAAAACCTTGGATTACAGAAGAAATTTTGGAGCTGATGGATCAGAGGAGAAGGCACAAAACTGCTCAGGATTAAGCAGGAAGAGACCAATACAGGCAATTTAGAAATCAAATAAACAGGAAATATAATAAAGCAAAAGAAAAATGGCTAGAACAAAAGTGTTAAGAAGTAGAAAAGGAAATGGTGAAAGGGTATGTAGATGTTGCATACAGGAAGATCAAACAGAATTTTGGAGCAATGAAGAAAAGAGGTTGTAACAGCCCTCACACTTGAACTTTAAATAGAATTGTATTTTATAAAGTATTTGTAGTGAGCTGAAGTTTGCTTGAATATGATCTGATATGTTTGTTTTGCAATTTCTTGTAAATCAGTATATATAGACTTTATTTTTTGAAAAGAAATTATTTAAAGGCCATTTAATATGTTTAAGAACCGAATTGTGCAAGAGAATTGCTTAAATGTTTGTAATTCCAAGTATTAATGCAAGT
Organism: Vandiemenella viatica; assembly: GCA_031002005.1. NCBI lineage: Eukaryota > Metazoa > Arthropoda > Insecta > Orthoptera > Morabidae > Vandiemenella > Vandiemenella viatica. Next base: position 21,652,017 of record JARYHS010009186.1, read on the forward strand.
TACGATGTCTACAGGAGAATTTTCTACAGTTTTAAATGATTTCTGTAAATAATTTTGTGTTTAAGTATCTTTAATTTCCATTTCTGACCATTTTGTAATGATGTTAAATGATTAAGTACTAATTCTGATTGTTTTTAATATGTTTAATTGTTTGAGTAATTGTTAATGTTCGAGAAATATCTGGCGGAAGCTTTTGAAGAGTTCTAGAAATTTCAATAGAGCCTATATAAAGAAATCAGCTGAAGGACGGTAGTAGTTTATACAGATTCACTTTCAACTGCCAAGGACTGCGTTAGTAGTATCTCTGGATTGTATCTATGCATGTAACAATATCATTGACGTGTTTTCTGAAAATAAACGAAAGTTTAAGCTGAAGTACATTGTGGACTACTTAATTATCAGATTAATTAAACCACAAAGAATCTGTCATGGCGACCGGTGACAGCTTGAGAAATCATTAAACATCTGTGAGATGTAAATCTTCTAAAAGAATCTGCAGCAAATTGCGACGAGTTATCGACAGACTACGACATGTAGAGGTTATAAAGGCTGCACGAGTTGGAGAATTTCGATGAGTGAATTATTCGGCGACAACTTGAAACTCAGTACAACGAGTTGATAACGCAGCACTGATTGGAGATTTTCCATCGGCGTCTGGATTCGGCAGTAATTTTCCGACAGCAAGTGGAAATTGTTCAGACTCAGGATACCAGCTTTTCTTCGAAACTAAAACTGGATGCTTGGAAAATCGACGTATTTTGTACATTTGTAGCTTAGTTTTAATGTTGAGGCTGGCCCCCATTGCGGTTAAGTGTTTTAATCGGTAAAAAAAGTGGTGTTTAGTGGTGCAAAAGTGCTACTAGGAGAAATTTAAGGTGACGAAAAGTATTTAAGTGATACAAAACTGACGAACAGTAAGTACTGAATATTCATATATTTGTTCTTTTGTGGAAGGTTAGCAAAATTTCATTTATTCTTAACTTTGTTTTCATATTGATTTTGCTAATAACTGAAAATGGCCGATAGTCAAAATCTACGAGCATTTCTAGAATTTTTTGTAGCCAAATTTTCTGAAATCAATAGTAAATTCGACAACAAATTTCCTGAAATTAATTCTCAATTTGCTGAAATCAATGGTAAATTTGATAGTAAGTTTTCCGAAATTGATAGTAAATTTGACAGTAAGTTTTCTGAATTTAAAAATGAATTGGATTTTGAGAGCAAATTCTCTGAATTGGCTGGCGGTTTTGATGAGAAGATCTGTAGGCAATTTAAGGGTTTTAGTTCTCACTTTAAAGAGGATGTTAATAATTTAAATTCTAAACTGGAGCAAGCAGTTGTACAGTGTCAGGAAAAATTTCAAAAGGTTACAGAAATTTGTGAAAAGAATAAGGCTGAGTGTGTCAATCTAATTTATAAAGAGGTAAAGGAAATCACTGAAAATTGTGATATGATGAAGGATGAGTATTTGAGTTTGTTCAAAGCCAGTGATGTTAAAGGTTCCCAAAGGGTCGATGAGTTGAGACAGGAGGTGTTTGGTTGGTACAGGACAAAATGTTAATTCGTTGGTACATCATCAGTAACAGCTTACTCAGGGATGGGAGGTAACCCAATGTAACGTAAATCAGTTGGAAAAAAAGTTTGCTAGGTTGCAGGTACAGTTAAGTCAAGCTCTAACACTAGGTTATCCAATTTTTAGTGCTGATGTTAAGGAAGAGTTTGACTTCTATGATGACAGTGGGAAGCTTCACCCTATTGAGTTTATAGATAATTTTGAAAGATCTGACTATTTTAATGTGTTACCAGACAGTAAGAAAATTGCACTTGTGTGTAAACATCTAAAGTCTTATGCTAGGACATGGGGCGATAGGCAAGCTAGGGAAGTGAATGACTATAAGCTGTTTAAAGAAAATTTTCTCAAACATTTTTGGTCGACTAGTAGGCAGATTCAGGAAAAGAGGGAGTTGATGAATGGTAGGCCATTCAAACCCGGTAGAGAAACTCAGCATAATTTTAACCGACTTCAAAAAAAGGAGGAGGTTCTCAATTCGTCTGTAATTTTTTTTTTTTTATTTTTATTTTTTTTTTGTATGTATGACCAGCGATATTTTCACCAATTTTGAACCGATTTAAATTAAATTTTTTAGTGGATAGGGTATCACTCCAAAGTGGTCCCATATGAATTTCATTGAGAAACCACTCCTTCTACCCCCCTCCGCCTCCTAATTTTTATACAAATCCACATTTTTTATTCGATCTCGATGAAACTTTGGACATATATAGCCAAAAATAAGGAGAAAAATAGTGTCAACTTTTGGTTTAAAAAAATTGAACCCCTCTCCCCCTATCCACCCCCTTAATTTTTGCCAATTTTCTTTATTCAAAGCTACAGTCGACACCATTTAACTGATCTCCATTAAAGTTGGCAATTACATGTAGTTTTTCATGGAGAAGGATTCTAACCAAAAAAAATCAAAATAAAAAACCAATTTACACCCCCTAATTTTATAGAAACCTACATTTTTTATCTTATTTTTACTGAACTTTGCCCATGTATACTTTAAAACAAAGAGAAAAATCCTGTCAATATTTGGTCTTCCAAAGTTCAACCCCCCCCCCCTCCTTCCACCCCTTTAATTATTGTCAATGTTCTTCATAAAAAGCTACACTCGACACCGTTTGACTGATTATCATCAAAGTTGGCATATACATGTAATTTTTCATGGACAATCTGACCAAAAAATAAATAAAAAAGACCCCTCTCCCCTTTACACCCCTTAATTTTTATACAAACCCACATTTTTTTATCCGATTTTGATGAAATTTTTTTACATGTATAGTAAAAAATAAAGAGAAAAATACTGTCAACTTTTGGTTTCAAAAAAACTGAAGCCCTCTCCCCCTATCCACCCCCTAAATTTTTACCAATGTTCTTTATTCAAAGCTACAGTCGACACATTTAACTGGTCTCCATTAAAGTTGGCATATACATGTAATTTTTCATGGAGAAGGTTTCTGACCAAAAAAAAAATTAAATAAATAAATAAACCACCCCATGTCTCCCTTTACACCGCTTAATTTTATAGAAATCTAAATTTCTTATCTGATTTTTATTGAACTTTGCCCATGTATATTTTAAAACAAAGAGAAGAATCCTGTCAATATTTGGTTTGCCAATTCTCAACCCCTTTTCTCCTCCAACCCCATTAACTTTTGTCAATGTTCTTTATAAAAAGCTACAGTCGCAATCGTTTGACCGATTACCATGAAAGTTGATGCTTATATGTATTTTTTTAACGAAGAAGGTGTCTGACCAAAAGATCTAAAAACCACTCACTCTCCCCATTAAACTGCTTAATTTTTATACACAACCTCAGTTTTTATCCCGTTTAGACAGAATTTAGCAAATTTTTACTATAAAACAAAGAGAAAAATGATGCCAACTCTTGGTTTGCAAAAAATGAACCCCTCTCCCTTTTTCCACCCCCTTGATTTTTGTCAATTTCTTTTTAGAAAGCTACAGTCGACACCATTCGACCGATCTTTATTAAAGTTCGCACATATATATGTAATGTTTTTATGGATAAGATCTCTGACCAAAAAATAAAAAAACTACCCTTGCTCCCCTTCCCTTAAAATTTGTACAAAACCCATATTTCGATTCGATTCGGTGGAACTTCGCATGCGTATACTTTAAAACAAATAGAAAAAAAAAATACTGTCCACATAACTTTCTCAAAAAAATGCAAACCCTATCCCCCTTTCTACCCCATTTTTTACTGTCAATATTCTTTATACAAAGCTACCGTTTCTTTCTGATTTTGAACGAAGTATGCACATGTATACTGCAAAACAAACAGAAATATACTGTCTACATTTGGTTTTGAGAGTCCAAACACCGATCCTTCCTTTCCATCATTTAATCCACAGTTTCTATCCAATTCTAAAGGAAATTTGCACACGTATACTTTAAAACATACAGAATAACTGTGTTTAAATTAGGTTGCTGAAGCCCAATCCCTCTTCCATTCTACCCCCACCCCTCCTAATGTCCAATGTTCTTTATAGATACTCACAGTTTTATCAGATTTCCATGGAACACTGCACATGTAATTAAAAAAAAAAAAAATGGTGTCTATATTCTGTTTACAAAACCCTACAACTTACTCCCTTACCCCATTTAATTTTGGCAAATGTTCTTTACACAAAGCTACAGTTTTTATCTGGTTTCGATGGAAATTTGCACGTGAATATTTTAAAAACAAAGAGAAAAATACTGCCCACACTAGCTTTACAAAAACCAAACTACTCTTCGTGTCCACACCCCTTAATTTTTTTTTATACATATCTACAGTTTTATCTAATATCAATAGAAATTTACACACGTATACTTTAAATCAATCAGAACAGGCAGTCTACATTTGGTATACAAAAGCTCAATCCCTCTTCCCCTTTACCCTCACCCCTTTTAATTTCCAATGTTCTTTACAAAATATCCACAGTTTTATCAAAATCAGTTAAGCTATTTTTAAGTCATGCCATAATATTTATAAAATAAATGTGTCTTAATGTCTCAACATGTACTTCAGATTTCAACTTTGATCCCAAGCTTTCACGTTGTGAAAACCAATTAAAAATCTATATTTTTTGTGTGATGCCGGTATGTATTAATGCCCAGATGTTACATGTTTCAGTTATCGAGCAGCAGCTTTAACAGATGTTATGATAAGATCGAAACATAGCCTGACAATCCTTAACACAACGCCCAATTCACCTCGTTCTGGAAGTGATTGTGGTATATAAAGACAATTCTTCTTTGAAAGCAAGTGCTTTAATCTCCGAGCTACCAGGAAGTTCACAAAATTGGAACTGCTGCGGGATATTTAAAATACTAAACAAAGTATAATACCACTAAAAATTTAAAATAAAATAATTGTTTAAAAAAACATAAAAACCGCCTTAAAAAAAAGCATTAAAAATTTTAAATTAACTTTATACCTCGCTTAGGAAAAAGTAAATCTAAATAGACAACATTTTACATTACTTTCATTGAAATTTTGACATTAATTAGTTATTTTTGGAGTCGGTGCCAGCGAAAGCAAGAAAAACAAAAAGATAAAAACAATAAGGAATAACAATAATACATAAAAAAATCATGTTACTGCTTACCTACAATTAATGCTAGAAACATGTTTCAACAAAACTCAAACATACAGATGATACGCCGATATTATACTCTGTAAATCGTTTACTTCATGATGCAACCTACCAACTGACACTGTAGCGCCAGAGATATGCCTGGATGACCAATAAGGCCAAGCCACAGATTAAAATATTGTTAATTTGTTTCCCTAAGCTGTCTCCCACAATAACACTATCTGCCTCATGACATGCTGTAAAATACTGGGAATTTTTGTTCGTACTCCCCGTTTTGCCTCTAACGCCAGTAATTCGATCTTCGCGATGTGACAACTGGTACCGACTCCAAAAATAAATAATTAATGTCAAAATTTCAATGAAAGTAATGTAAAATGTTGTCTATTTAAATTTACTTTTTCCTAAGCAAGGGATAAAGTTATTTTAAAATTTTTAGTGCTTTTTTGAAGGCGGTTTTTATGTTTTTTAAACAATTATTTTATTTTCATAAAAGTTGGATCCAGTGTAAGTATTTAGACCATCCTTATGGGGAGGAAGAATTCATTGATTTGATAGGAGCTAGGCTTCCTCAGCAAACAAGAAATTTAATTGCTACTTTGGATGTAATCAATGTAGATAGGGTTTCTGAATTATTGAGGCGTTTTGATGTTCAGGAGTCATTCTCTGATCGGTATTACAATCATTACCGTAGGAGGGAAAGCAGAAATCCTTCAAGGGAGAATAATAGGTCAAGAAATGGTAGGTCCAGGGGAAGAGATCATGATAATTATGCAAGGAAAAATGATAATGGGAAGGTGGGGGAACAGAACCCTCAAACTGGAAGGGAAAAGCAGCGTGGGGAGCAGTCAAACTAAGATCCTCCACTGTGTGGGACCCTGCAGTGGTGGGTAAGAGTTTCGGTCCAGGTACCATTTCCCATTAGGTAAATGTTATAGTTAGAAATACTGGTGGGTCAAAAGTTACTAAATATTTGGTTAGTTGTGGCTCCAATAATAATAAAATTGTCAAAGAGATTGAAGTCATTCCTAATGATGACCGAGCAGTTGATTTAACTGTAAAAGAAGTAGTTTCTGATAGTAATGTTTCTGTAGTAACATCTCCAGACTGTGACAAAGTTGTAAATCCAGGATGTGATGAGAAACTTGCTAAATGTAATGTAGAAAATAGTCCTATAGTGGTACATAACTTGGTGGAGGTTGCAGAAAGTGAATTTCATGATATGGTGGTGTCGATAGAAGAAAACCTACTTGAGGAGGAGAATTGTGAGTTAGAATGTTTGTCTACAAAAGAGAGAGAGGAGGTTGAAAAGGCTTATGTACCAATCCCTAAGTTGGAAACATGTTCTGAATGTGACTTAGCTGATACATTATTTAGCACTTTATGTGGTGAAGGTGATGGTATTGAAGAAATGGGTGGGTGTAAGGATTTAGCTGAACCAGTTTCTGATTTGGAAAAATATACAGAATGTGACACAATGTTTAGTACAATCTTTGAGGTAGGAGATAATTGTGAAGTGATAGTAGCTGAGAAAAATAAGCATGTTGTGGAGGAAGTCAGTAAGCCAGATATTAAAACAGTTGTAGGTACTGATTTAGATAGTTTTGTAGGTATAGGTAGTCATCAGATAATGGAGAGTGGAGTTCAAAGTAGTGACAGCCTAAACTGCAGTAAGGATCATTGTAAATTGGTATTACCAGTTGAGTCAGCAAAATTGCTGATAAGGGACAATCAATTTGTTAAAACAGAACCATTTGATGTCTCAGCTGTTCTATGGCTATACCAAAGTCTACTGTTGCAGATGATTCAAAGTTTTCTCACCCATCATTTCCAAAACTCGTTCATTTCTTACTTTGTCTGTCCACTTAATTTTCAGCATTCTTCTGTAGCACCACATTTCAAATGCTTCAATTTTCTTTATTTCCGGTATTCCTAAAGTCCATGTTTCACTACCATAAAGTGCTGTGCTTCACACAAAGAGTTTTAAAAAGTTCTTTCTAATTCCTAGATCAATATTTGAAACTAAAAGATTTCTTTTTCATGAAGGCTCTATTTGCTAGTGCTATTCTGCTTTTAACATCATTCCTGCTTCGGCCATTGGTTGTAATTTTACTTCCCAAGTAACAGAATTCTCTTCTCCTATTGCATCCAATCCTATTTTTATATTTAATCCACTAGTATTGGTATCATTTCTGCTGCATTTCATCACTTTTGTTTAGTTTTGGTTTATATTCAGTCCAAAATCTTCCTTCAGTATTTTGTTCATGCCATTCAGTAACTCCTCAATATCCTCAGCCCTCTCTGCTCGAGAACTTAAATAGATTATAATATGATTGAAAGCTAGATTGTGTCAGAAACTCAGGTGTGTAGTGCAGAATGTGGTACAAAAACATTCAATTTTCCTAAACCGAATATGATAGCCAGAGACTAGTTGTACTAACAGAGATTGGGATCAAAGAAAATCTCTGTTTTTATTTTCGTTATTAATTTCTCACATTCAATACAGCCATCTATGGCATTTAAAAACTGAACATCCCGAATTAAAGGAAGGACTATTTCAAGTTTTGTTTAGTGTGGAATATGCAAAATAGTTATTATTGTAAATTGCTTTTGCTGCGTTCATTAAATGGTATGACTTGGCTTCGTCTTTTGTGCGGACTGCGGAGTATGCAACATCTTGTGGTTCAAACTTTGGTATTTGTCATCATAACTTCAGAATTTCATTTAGATCTCTGGAATTATGTTGAAATATAAGACATACCAAACAACTGAATTGACATTCTAAGCTTTAAAATGGTGAAAATCCCATCAAAATCTGCTAAGTAGTTTGAGGTTTTTTTCCCCCCAAATTTATCCAGTTTTCATCTTATACATATATATACAAGGTGTGTGAATTAATTTTGAGGGATTTTCAATAGATGGCGCCACTTGTGCTATATCGCATCAATCTCGTATCTAACTATATTCTCGTATAAGCTCTTTGAATAGGCTTTACTGTTTAGTATGTGACTTTGGGCTGAAGTGTAAACAGCACATTTGTTTGCAGGTCTGAAAATGTCGAAGTACGAGCCAACAAAACACCATTTGCGGGAAGTGTTATTGTTCCTGTTCAATTCGAAGAAAAGTCATCAAGTGCTATTGGAGACTTATGGCGAACATTCTCCGTCGATAAAAACGTGAGAGTATTGGTTTCGACGTTTTAAAAGTGGTGTTTTCGATACAGTTGACAGAGAACGCCCAGGTCAACCGAAAAAGTTCGAAGATACGGAATTGGAAGAATTACTCGACCAAGATTCATGTCAAACGCAAGATGAACTTGCTGAATCGTTGAATGTTGATCGCACAACCATTTCTAAACATTTAAAGGCTCTCGGTATGATTCAAAAGCAAGGAAATTGGGTGCCATACGAACTGAAGGTGAGAGACATTGAACGCCGATTATTCACCTGTGTACAATTGCTTCAGCGCCAAACCAGGAAGGGATATTTGCATCGGATCATCACTGGCGATGAGAAATGGATACGGTATGATAATCCTAATCCTAATATTCATGGTGCAAAACTTATGCTCTGTATTTGGTGGGACCAGCTCGGTGTTGTGTATTACGAACTGCTTTAACCGAATGAAACAATAACTGGTGAACGCTACAGAACACAACTGATGCGTTTGAGCCGTGCTTTAAAAGAAAAACTTCCGCAATTCGAGCAAAGACATGATAAAGTGATTCTTCTTCATGACAATGCTTGACCACATGTTGCTTGTGTAGTGAAAAAATATTAGGAAACGTTGAAATGGGATGTTTTACCCCACCCGCCATATTCACCAGATATTGCTCCATCGGATTACTACCTGTTCAGATCCATGGAACACAGCCTGGCTACGCAGCGCTTCCAAACTTACGAAGATACGAAAAATTGGATTGATTCGTGGATTGCATCAAAAGATGAGTTGTTCTTTCGACGCGGAATACGTCTGCTACCAGAAAGATGAGAGAAAGTAGTGGCTATCAATGGACAATACTTTGAAACATAATGATGTATTCAGTTGTTCATAATAAAACCTTTAATTTACAGAAAAAAACCTTAAAATTAATTCACACACCTTTATATAATATTAAAAGAGAGAGAGAGACATTTGTGACACTTTGTAATACTCCATACTGACCACTGAAAATATTATTCCTCTAGCAGTAGATTTCATTTTCAAACAGCAATACTAGCACAAGCTATGACTAGGTTGGTATTGCAAGGTACAATGTAAGGCAGGCGTGATATTGAAATATTTCATTCAAATCCCCGTACGGAAGAGGAACTTAGGGAAAACATAAGAATTAAAATTAATAATATTCCTTCACAAACACTGCAGAAAGTTAGCCAAAACATCCTTAGAAGATGTGAAGCGTGTATTGAAGCCGCTGGCCAACATTTCCAGATCGTGCTATAAGGTAAGAAATCAGCGCAAGCATGAGGCATTCTTGAGCACAGACTACGAGCCGTGTGACTTACCGGCAAGCAATGGGGCATTGGCCCGAGTAATTTTTGCCGTGCGCGCAGACGCGTCATAAATGAAACGCCCTGTAGAATTTCAGAAGAGTCATCTTCTGTGTTTACTAGACCAAGTGTCTGTAAAATCTTTCCTTTCCGGGCCAGTAATCACTTTCCTGAACAAACAGGTCTCTTGCTGTATATCACAGACAACTTAAGACTTCATGTGGCCAACCAAGGTGTCATATGTCATGCCCGCAAGTAAGTTCTTCAAAGTTACCACACAAGTTCAAAATTGGTGCAATACATACATAAACAGGCATCTCTTTGTGTGTGTGTGTGGAACCACCCCACTTAGGTCGTAGCGCATAAATTTTTTATATTAAAACGTGAAATAAAGGACGCTGTTTCTTATAAATGGCAAAAGCTTATTTAACACTACTTTTTCTTTGTACAACTCTCATAGTTACAGTGACATTTTACTGGCACTCTGTAGAGAAACGTCCCTTTTATCTTCCAGATAAAATGACTTTGCAATGTTAAACATCAGCTTCATTCAAGGAATGACCATAATAGGGATTCACTTTTCCAAACACTCCTTTTTCAACCTTCAATGTTCTTGTTTTCTTCACCATGTGTTTTGTTGCAGATGGAATGTGATGCAAAATTTGTACCTCTGAAAAGGACACTGGGGAAATTGATAGAAGTTGCATCTTTTCATTTAGGATTCTCATGATTCAACAGCTGGATTGGTGTTTGATATAAATTCCTGGCAAATTTCACAAGCTTTTTTAGGTTCTCTTTCTTCTGAAGATGAATTTCAACATTGAAGAGTTTTTCCAGTTTGTGTATACAGCTACAGCTTTAGAAATTTCTATACGTTTCTTATGCATAGAGCTTAAGGCTTGACTTCACTGACCATGGTTTCTTAATAGGATTAACACCAATCTCCACAGCTGACTTGATTCAGGGAGTTTATTCTTCTGCAGCAGATACAAAATCATCATCCACACCATGGGAGACTTCTTCCTTAAATTCAATTAGTGTCATGTTTGATATTCTGCCAAAGCATTTAGAACACAGAAAGTCACTACTGGGAACATCTTCACATTGAAACAGAGCCTTCAAAAGAGCATTCTTATTGCCAACCTGAATAAAGTGGTTTTTTTCCCCCTAGTCTTATATATCACTTTTTTTATGGATATGCTAATAGTCAGCAAGCACACTTCACTCTCCTATGGCTCCAATCAGAAGATATTTCAAATTCCCTTTTTTCCACAAAACATCATACAAAATCTTCACAAAAGCTTATAAACATATTTTTTGACCACAAAATTTATTGAACTTGCTCCCTTTGATTGACTGTTGACAACTGAACTGTGAACTCACGAACCCCTTTTATATGCTAGGCCAAACACGCACTCATCCGTATGGATCCACATTGTTCTAGAAGGTTCTGTCACATTCTGGAATTATCAAGATGGTTCCATATTATTCTAGAAGGTTTGTTACATTCATGAATTATAAAGAAGATTCAATTAAGAATTTAAATACATTTCAACAGTTCCAACTCAGTTTCATTTATCATTTTTATTCACTCAGATTGAGAACATTGTTTCAACAATAGATTTTTAGAAAATCAATTATGAAATATTTTAGAACCAAAGTAGCATGTTGTAAAGAGCTAGTCAAAATGATTGCAATGATTTCAGAAAATTACTACAGATTTATTATTTGACATGTACTTACAAGATTACCCAGATTTTTTTGAGTGTCTACAGATGCTCAATATGAGCACCTTTAGTGACTCTGCACACATCAAGTCTATAATCGAGTTATTCCCATACCCAATGCAGCATGTCTCTGTCAATGAGAGCAAATGCATTGTTGATGTGAACCCGCAGGTCTGACCGATCAACTGGTATGGTGGCATGAATACTGTGTCTTTTACGAAACCCCAAACAAAGAAGTCGCAGGGGGTTAGGTCAGGGGAATGAGGAGGCCATGACATCAGCTGACATTCAGCATCCCCACCATGACCAATCCATCTGTTTGGAATCCTGGTGTTTAGGAAATTACGGACAACTTGGGAAATGCTGGAAAATGAAATCTTCACTGTCAGCTTCCACAAGTGGCATGAGCCAATTCTGCAACATTTAGATTTTCCTTGTGTTCGTCACCTCATTCAAGAAAAAAGGCCCATAAAGTTTCTTTCGTGAGATCGTGCAAAACACATTCACTTTGGGAGAGTCACGAATGTGCTGCACATAAGCATGAGGTTTTTCGGTCCCCCAAATGCGCACATTGTGCCTGTTCAGTTTTCCACTCATATGAAAAGTGGCCTCATCACTAAGCACAAGTTTTTCTGCGAATGTTTCGTCTTGTTCTAGACACTGGGCACAGAATTGAAAACGACGCACTTAATCGTTGTGCGACAGTGCTTGTAGCAACTGTAACCTATAAGGCTTCATAGACAGTCGCTTCCGTAGGATTCTCCAAACGGTCTTCTGTGGAATACCTAATGTCCTGCTCGCTTGAGGAGTAGACTACGAACGTAACTGCCACGCTCACGTTAAACAGTTTCTTCAAACACAGGAGGGCGACCCGTTGTTTTACCTTTACAAAGGCATCCTGTGGCTTTAAACTGTTGATACCAATGCCAAATGGTGTTAGCATACGGGGGATCCTTGCCGTAACTCTGTTCTGAAGTGTCACTGAACAGTTAACACAGACCAAGTCGAATAAAATTCGAGAACACGAGAACAATGTACACTTTCTCATTTTCAGCCATCTTGTTCTCAAGCACTCTAGCAGCCACAGCCAAAAGAAAAATCGTAAAATCACTGCAATCATTTTGACTAGCCCTGTACTTTTCAGGATCTGTGGTAGGTCTAACCTGACTTCCATGATCCATAAAGGCAAAATTCAGAGAATTTTATAGGAATAATATATATATATATATACAGATCCTGTAAGATTCTCTGAATTTTTTAAATGTTTCTAAATTTTTAAACTCAAAAGTGGAAGTTCTCCTTTACAGGGAAGTTAAGTACTAAATGGTGCTGAACAACAGGTGTTTTTTTTTTTTTTTTCCTTTCTTTTTGGTGCAACGAAAAAAGTTGCATACATATTTTAAAATGGAGTATTTCATTTCAAACAAAAAAGTATCACCTTTAAAATAAAAAAACTGCAACAAAATATTTTGCACTGTTCCAGACATACACTTTAAATTTGCTATCAAAAATCACAAGTGAGAAATGGGTCGCAAGAAGCCATCTTTGGCGTGTATCTTAGTCCAGTAATTTTTTTGGGCAAAACAAAAATGTACAAAAACAAATATACACTTATCTGAATTTTAACATGTGTGAAATTAAAAAACTTGTGAGACTACGTTGGTATCCATCCTGCCTGAATTCATATGGATTCAACTAAATACTTTATTTCGTATACATGATTTTACTAAGAATTTCAGCCACATGAGGAACAGAATGAAATATTAATCAATGAATATGGGACTAATAGACTGAAGAATTATTTCTAATGCTTTTCTCATTAAATCCACTGCATTTCAAAGACAATTTTATTACTCAGTAAATGATCAGTAACTACAATATATGGTTTAAAAGATAAAATACACAGCCAATAAACTACTCACTCTCATACATCACAACCAATGGCAAGCAGCTATTAGCCACAAATACTGCGCACCTCTAAATAGTGCCAAAAAAATCAACTTCTACTGTATTCCTTTAGGGAGAAAAAAAAAATGATGTCTGATTTCTATTACAGTAAAAGTTTGGTTATCCGAGTTCCGATTATCCGAGTTGCCGGGTTAACCGAGGCAAATTTTTGAAATATGAAAGGGAGCTTTTATGAAGATATGGAATATTTTTCCAACTAGAGTGTGGCGTTGGCGCTATACTTCCGCTAAGTAGAGAGCCAAAATTGTGACACAGAAGACAAAGACTTTTGGCAAGTAATCATAAGTAATGTACAAAAAACAACTTTATTGCTTCACAAACTAGTTTTACACTATAAATAAATTGTATTATTTCAGTTTCAATACGTTTTTTGATTCATCGTAACCTCTTTCCTTGACCTCCGTTTATCCGAGTTTTTCGTTATCCGAGATGGTCCTGGTCCCATTTACCTCTGATAATCGGACTTCTACTGTACTACCAAAATGAACTTCCAATACGAGTGCACTTTGCCTTGGTTCTGCTCACTGATGTAATTTTTTCATGTATTCCATCAACGTATGGAACAATATGGTGCCATAACCAAAACATTATCAAGATTTTACGAATACACTTATGTGCACTGAACAGGCATCACTTTATTTTTTAGATGAGTGCTGTACTCTTTAATTTTTTGGTCTTGAATATATTATGAGGAAAAACAAATATGCTCCAAATGTCATATACTCATTCTATCGTAAGACTAAGCAATGGTTTATGGGGTCTATTGGAGATCGTGATTCCGCTACAACATTAAATACTATCATTGTAATACTGCTGTAGTCAGTCACAAGACGCATTATTTTCAAGCAGTAATTCTAGTTTAATATAACCTGGACCATTATTTTCAACCAGAAATTAGGTTGAAATACAGCATGGACTAGCAGGAACCCGTTAAATGTACTTTGGAAAGAATTTCTAGCGGAGTCTTGTGTTTGGCCACTGCAGTATTATGATGCCAACTCCAGGCGAAATCGCGATCTCCAGTAATCCCGGTTTAAGGTACAAAAATACTACGGGGAGCAGTAACAATGTGGATTACAAATAAACACTAAAATCCAGGTCTCTTATAAAGTACCATGGAACATTAAGTTGTGATCCAGGCTAAATTTCAGTCTAACTACAAACTCGGTTAATTTGAGACTCTTTGGCTTTGTACACAATCCAATCAGTAATACATATGCAGCAGCTGTGATAGGTAAGAAATGCCATAATCAACCTTTTACCAGAAAAACAAACCAATCTATAATGACATATCCTACCCAGGAGTATTAATCCTAATACATATCGTGTCACTAACATGCCACTCATGAAATTTCTAATACTAATTACCAATAACTAAATTAGGGATTACTGGAGATCGCGATTCCACCAGGAGTTGTCATCATAATACTGAAGTGGTCAAATGCAAGACGCCACTAGAAAATCTTTCTGAAGTACATTTAATGGTTTCATGCTGGTCCAGGCTGTATTTCAACCTAATTTCTGCTTGAAAATAATGGTCCAGGCTGTATTACAACGGAATTACTGTTTGAAAATAATACGTCTTGTGACTGATTACGGAAGTATTCCAACGATATTACTGAATGTTTTTGTAGCGGAATCGCGACCTCCAGTAGACCCCTAAATTCCTTGTGCCTCATGTTACAAAAAGAATATTAAGGTACAAGCTGTATTTCAATTTAATCATGATGTCAACTAATATTTCCACTACAAAATTAAACTATGTAGACACACATACATATGAAATGCATCGTGAACAACATTTCAGTTAATAGTGTTGTCTACATCAGTATTCCTAATTTGTACAGCAAATTATCACAATTTCATTGTATACTTTCAGTATGAACTGCAACTGGACTGACGGCCAAACAATAATACATTCACTGTATCATGACGTTAACTTGCTCTTCAATATCTTGTAATTATTTCACAATAGGCCTACTTATTGCTCCATTCATAATGTCCATAAGTTGATTAGATCGCTGCACAAATAAGATTCTAACAGTTCTATTCCAATGTTACCAAACTGGTGAGTGGATAGTTTATATTTTTGCCAGCAACATTGTCCCCCATCCCCCCCCCCCCACCCCTCCCCTGGGAAACATCATACACTGTTGATACAACAGAATCACAAGATTGGCTGCTACACACTAGATTAAAGCAGCTACAAATGCCTCAATTTTGGTCCCAATCTGCAGGAGCAATTTGGCATGGGCTCTGCAGATCGCCATCTACATAGGCAGATTGAGTGCTTTAGTCCCGATATCAGGAGATTGGCAAGGCACGACAAACAATTTTCAGATCGAGCCTGACGATTGGGAGCAAATTGAGAAGTGCGTGGCACAATTGCAACGACTGAGACAATTTCCACTGAGTCTGCTTGGAGCAGGGAGCAAGTGTGTTTCGTGGCATTGGCTGTGCCTTTTAAAATTTCTAAAGAGAAAGAAGTATGAAAGAATATTTTAGAAATTTATAAGAACAACAAAAACTACATAAACTGCAAAATGCAGGAAGATGGATTTTGAGTTTTGCTTTTAATTTTCAAGGAATTGGACCAGGAAGTAACAGTTGCAGCCCTTTTTCTTCCTTAATGTAGTGTTTTAAACATTTGTAAAATTGGCGAACTAATTTCATAGCTTTGTCCACTTGCCAAAAATTGTAAAGTAATGACTAATCGTTCTCAGGCCCTTATACTATATATATATACACACACACATTCCAGCTCTAGGCTTCTACAAATGTTGGGTTTTATCTAACAGGCAATACCGCTCGCTTCGCGCTGTTAACGTGTCGTCATAGTGACGTCACGTTCACGTACAGTCAATTTTTGTGTGTATTGTGCCCTCGCTACGCTCGGTCACAATAATTTAAAACTGTACAATATCAACATAAACTGATATCCCGAAGGTGGATCAGATGCAGGCGGCCGCTGGCAAGCGGCCGCAGATGTCCGATAACACAACCAGATGTCCAGTGTTTGATGTGTTATCGGACGGGGAAGCGGCCGAATAGTCACAAAAATTGACTGTACGTGAACGTGACGTCACTATGACGACACGTTAATAGCGCGAAGCGAGCGGTATTGCCTGTTAGATAATACCCCAAATGTTTATATCAGATAACTTATTTCCTAATAAAAATCCATTTCTTTACCCAATATATTCTTTTTCTCTCAGTACAAAATGTAGTACAGGTTATTGTTAAAAACAGTGCAAACTTTTTGTTGCTTTTGCAGAAAAGGAGTATTGGTTAAGTGCTTGCAACTAGTAATCATGTGATCGTACTCTAATCTAAAATTGGAAGCGAAATTGAGATGTTAGGAGAGAAGTCCCATATTGATTGCCCTGCAGATTGGGACCGAAACTGGCTCATGCATAGCCACTTTTACGGTATATAACCCCACAACTTGCATTGTACTACCTCTGCGTTACATGTTTTCTGTCCATTTCACGTACTTTTACTTGGATGTCGAAATGTTAGGAATGTGTTAGCCATACTTCCAACGTGAAAAAAATTGAGTTCTCGGGAGTAGTTTACGTCGCAATACATGACATCTCAGCGTAACATAGTGCTTATGAAAGTTGGCTTAAATAATTGATAGCTAAATTCCTCGTGCCATTGGCTGTGACAAAAAAAGTTCAGTTTTTATTATGGTCCAGGCTGAATTTCAACCTAACCACAAGCTCTGCTAATATTGGCGCTACAAATTAAAGCCTCAATCACATGCGCATTGATACATTTGTTTTATCCTAAGTTAGCAACGTCGTGTATCACGAAGTAAACTTGAACCGAGTTCTCTACTGGGCCCCTTGGGTCTATTGGAGATCAACATTCCGCTACAGCAACCTCACTAATGTCGTCATAAAACTGCTGTAGTCAATCGCAAGATGTAGGCTATTATTTTCAAGCAGGGAACTTAGGTCCAGCATGACATGGTTAAATGTACTTCGGGAAGCATTTCTAACGGCATCTTGCGTTTAACTACTGCAATTCCTCGTGGAATCGCGATCTCCAGTAATCGCAGTTCCATAATGCACAGCAGCCGAAAATTCCACGGTACTGACGAGAAATGTAATATTTAAATTCAGTTTGTCTTTCTTTCATAAGTACCTGCATGTAAGTTGGTGAAACGTACCACCATCTGCTGTGTTACCATAGCAATAATTAGTGTATTTAAATGTTATTATGACTCGGTTTCATATCAGTTATACCAGCCGAGTTTACAGAAACAACAAGGCGATATCGCTCACCTTCTGGCACGAACGTATTTCGCTGCATTACTGCACCGCCATCAAAATACACATTTGGTTGTGTAAATTCAGCTAACAATACTTCATAAACACTGGATTAACAAACACAAGAATATCACCACTATCGACGCTTGCTTAATAAAACGACTGTTCAAACCGACAGAGGATTTCCAGAAGAATTAATCAAGACTTCAAAACAGAACTCACGAACACAATCAAATCATAATTTCACCAAAGATAATCGAAATTATTTCATTTATAACCAAACCGACCAAAGACCGCAAATTTGTAATGTCAATTTTCAAAAACAGCATGCCCAGAGCATTTATGAAAAATTAACCAAATTTTCTTTACACATATAATTCGTAATTACTTTTCCATGTCAATGTCAAAAACATGTTATCAAAATTTAAGCAACTTTTTGTCCGTAAAAAATGATGCTTTCGCCATTAATATAAAATTTGCATTGCCAAGTGTTCCCCAGGTAAGACTATGTACACTGATATTGATTCAAAAGGAAGCTACCAGAAAAACTATGAAATTAATTTTTAAATTCGAGTTTATTACTGGTTTTGTGGAATTATCTTGAACATGGTATACATAAATTTTCTAAAATGTTTATGTGACATGTCTGTTGACCAACAACTGTCTATCAAATCATGCAAGCATATGAGTTTTTGTCCAGTAAAATTATTTGCTAAAACTTAAATTTGATAAAATTACTACTTTAATTATTTTTATAAATCAGCACGAGACTATGCATAGCTGTAAATTTTCAATCACTTGTTTTGGAAATAAAGGAAAAGATTTAGATTTTTATAGCTTTTCACAAAAAGCTTTACAAATCATGGAATGGAAAGAAAAATAAGAACGTTTGGGAATCGCAGGGTTGTTAACTTTTATTTGACAACTTTGAAGATCATCTAATAAATTTTCCTTAAGCCACCATAAAAACAACCTATAATTATCCCACGTCCCCAAGAATTTTCCAGATTTTACGTTCCTGGCGTGTTAATTTTAGTAGGAACCAACGAAATGTGCAATCTTAATCTGAGTAAGGATTTCGAAATTATTGAGGTGTGATGGATAGACAAACAGACGCAGATTGATTAACTATATGCTATAACCGGCATTTCTAAGTAGAGAAGATAATGTATTAGTTATAACAATTTCTTAAGTGTTAATGGTATTTCAAACCATGTTTTAAAATACGTATCTTCGTCCATTAAACTAAAGTAAAGGCAGTAATTCCACTCAGCATTTAGTTTCAAGACTTCGATAACTGAAGGTATCGTGGTTATTGCCTCACATTAGCTGAGATTGCTATGCGGTACTCAGACAATAGAATGTGCCAGTAGAATGGCAGATAGTTGTTCTTCATCTAAGTTATCCGAGTATGACGGGTTATTGGGTTGATTATAATATATTTGAAAGAAACACTTTCTTTCTGGAGAATTAGAGGGTCTAGTAGATTTGATAAAGTAGCTGAACTGATTGATGACACATATTATAAGTTTGATTTAAAATTATCAAAAATTGCGAAGATTTACTGATTTACTGAAGATGAATCAACTATATCCAAAGCCTTTCAAAACTATAGGAAACCTACTTTGAGAACACACACAGTATGTGATAAAGATTCAGCTAACATTGAAAATATTGATGCTGTTGATGTAGTATTACTAACTGAATTTCTCAAACCATTTAAACGTTTTGGGGGTATCAACTGCCGAATCATGAAAGATATACCACTTATATGTTATATTTAATTGCTTCACGATTTGCAAGCACGACGTCAAAGCAACTCATGGAAGAAACTTCACGATGTGGTAGTTCTAAATACCAAGGACTCTGAACAAGGTGTCCAAAATCATGTGACAGACACTTAAGAGTCTACTAGCAAATCCTCCACTTCCCTACGTCCAACATGATGTCTGAGGCGTGCGCTCCATTGCAGTGAAATACATGTAATTCGTATTATAATTCTGTTCAGGTTTTTTGTGCAGTAAAGGAGACAAACGTTAAGAAAACTAGATTTGTCAGCTTTTAACAAAATTGAAATTTATTTTATTAATCAATATATAATTGGTAAGAAAGTTATTGTTGAAGACTAATAAAGTTTCTAGGGAGACAAATATACCTTCTATAGATGTTTACTGCCAGAATGAGCATTTTACTAACTGATAATCCTATGCACTGTAATGTGTTAATAGATATAATAAAAGAAGCCTAAAAAGTCGTTTTGTGAGATTCTACCAATTAGAAGAAACCAAGGCAAACTATAGCACAATAACACCTATATCTTTTTTTAAAACTCAAATGGTTGCCAAATGAGAACAGAGAATACATGAAAGAATGATTTATTGCTGAGCTACTAACTACAAAACAAGATGATGTTCAAAGTATGTATAATCCAACTGGGTAAAAAAGTAAAAAACAGTTTTGTTATATGCTTGTAAATGGCTCAGATTCTTCTGCAGCCAGTGTCAATGCAAACTCTGCCACAGACCCAGGTACTAGTTTAGATTGCTTAAACAAAAATCCAACAGTAAAAAGTTCCTAAAAAATAATACTTGTTTTCCTAGTTAGGCTCCAATAGAACCTTATCTCTGGTAACCACATTAGAAAGATAGAAACTGGTCTGCAAATCGGTAACATGGTTTTAAGCAAGGTGTGCAGGTCGTCATGGAACGAAAAAAAATGGCAAAAAGAGCCAGCTCATTAGGTACAATGATAAAAGAATCTAAGGGTTGTTTATATTTGTAGGGTGGGGAAGGGATTACTTATTTAAGACCTGAAGTGCAATAGTCCCGAACGTTCTCATTCCTAATGCGGTCCACCTAGTGAATTCCTGTGGCCAGTTAATCATCTTCATTTCCATGACATGCAGCTTTTTCTAGTGTCTTTTCGTGACTGGCCAACATTCGGTGCCATACAGTGCCACTGGTCAAACGATGGTTCTGTAAAGCTTTGATTTAAGGTACAGTGACGCCTTCCGATAGAAAAGGATTCCTGTTACCTGACTCCACTTCATCCAGGCTGCGCTACTCGATTTCGGCCGTCTGACCATCTGAACAAAGTACTGTTTCCAGGTATTTTAATTGAGATAACGCCGTTGATATTAATAGACCCATCACTTGGAACTCTGCACTCCACGTACTCTGTCTTACATGCATTAAGTAGCATACCGTATTTATCGAGGGAAGTTTTCATCGTTTTATTTGTTGTTCCAATTCTTGTCGAGACTCGCAGGTGACCATGATATCATCAGCATAGAGCGATATCCATTGGTGTTGAGTGAGTAGTTCTGCAGCAATGGTGTCAAGATGGAGGATAAATAGGAGTGGGGGCAAAGCCGACCCCTGATGAACACCAACTCTGATGGGAAGAGGGTCAGAGTTTCCTACAGCGCATAAAACATAGCTGGTGACACAGCAGCTGGATCCATTTAACATATAACTCTGGCACCCCATGCTGTCTCAGTTAATACCAGATTAGATCGCGAGGTATCCTACCGAAGGCCTTTCAAGATCTAAAAAAAGCTATGTGCAGTGGTTTTTTCTTTTCAAGGTGCCTTTCCATCAAAAGACGTGTAACATGAATAGCGTCAATCATCCCTGAGCCTTTCATGAAACCATACTGATTTTAGGCAACCTTAACTATGTTTCGAAGGCGTGCATCCAAATTGAGCTAAAAAAATCTTTATTGTGTGGGAAAGGAGGCGAATCGGTCGATAGTTGAAGCAATCTAGCACATTACTCTTTCATTTCCAAAGGGGTGTTGTAACACTAGTGAGCCAAGTACAAGGAGCTTGATCTTAGTCTGTGACCTTGTTCCAAAGAACTGCGAGGAACTGAGTTGACTAGGATCCAAGCATCTTCCATACCTCCGATGAAATATCATCTGGTCAAGTTGGCCATCTATTTTTAATTTTCTTTATGGTGGTATCTACTTCAACAGCCGTGTTGGCTGGAGCTGGGTCATACACAGTAACTGCAAGTGGCATTGGTGTGTGTGATAACTCTTCTTTGCTGATATTTTCGAAGTATCATTTCCTTCGGCTGAGGATCTCGATCAGTATCTGTAACAGTTTATGGTTTTCATCTATAATGGTCATAACACGCCCAACATCTTGAGTGCAACGGTGACGACTCTTCCCTTGCCGATAGATGTTTTTTTGCTCCTTCTGGGGGATTTGGCTCTTTCAGGGGTATTTAGCTCACTGCACATGTTCCTTTAGTAGTCTTCTTTGGACTTAGCCACATCCTGTGTAACCACTGGCTTCAGCTATCTGTATTTCTGGCGATCGGAATCAAGTTCTGATTTTAGCTAGGTTTTATAACCTAACTTCTTTTTCTGGATGGTGTTTTGCACCTGATCATTGCACCACCAAACTTCTTGTTGATGAAGAGACGTTCAGGTTTCGTTGTGCCCATGATATTGGTAGCACAGGTTTTAATACGTTTGGTGACTGTTATCCAAACTTTGTCAACTTGGTGTCCGTGTTCTGGCGTTTTTAGTGAGTCTATAGATGTTTTCAGCCGGATATGATCCTGCTTTAATGTCCACCATTTAATTCTCTCTGATGAAGACTTAAAGTTTTTCTTGTAGAATTTGAAGCAAATCCTGAAACTGAGGAGAAGTGGATGATGTTGGTGCACGATGTTGTAAATCTAAATTCACAGTATGTTACATTACTACCACTGAAATTTTTGCATTAGTCAGTTAGTTTTGGAGTTTTACCAGCCGTCACATTGCGAGGAACTGCACTTTATTTGCAGTTCGAGGCAACACGGGGAGTACAAACGAAAATCTCGAACATTTTACAACATGTAGTGAGGCAGATATTGTTTTCCGGGGAGACAGTTCAGGGAAACAAATTAGACTATATTTTAATCTGTAACTCGGCCTCGTAAGGGGTAGAGGCATATCTCTGGTGCTACATTGTCATTTGGTAGGCTGCATCATGCGGTAAACGCTTTACAGTTAGTATAGTATCGGTGTATCACCTGTATGTTTCAGTTTTGTTAAAAGATGCTTCTAGCATTAATCATAGGTGAGTAATAAAATGATTTTTTTATGTATTAGGGTAATTTTTTTGTTTTTCTTGCTTTAGCTGCAACGACTCCAAAATTACTGATTAATGTAAAAAATTAAATAGTAGTAAAGTTAAACATTGTCTGTTTACATTTATTTTCTTTTGAGTAGGGTATAAAGTTATTTTAAAAATTTTAGTTTGTTTTCAAAGGCGGTTTTTATTTTCTTGAAAAAATTATTTTATTATTAAATTTTTGTGGTATTAATCTGTTTTATATTTTATATGTGGGACAGCAGTTCTCATTTTGAGAACTTTCTGGTAGTTTAGTGATTAAGGCGCTTGCTTTAAAAAAAGTTCTGCTCCAGTCCTGGGTTCAAATCCCGCTGGTGGCACGAATATTTAAGAGTTGTGTTTGATTATATGTGCTACCCTAGTACGTTCCTTGATCCCAGAGGAAAGGAACTGGCTGTCCTACCTCTGATACAATGGCTTAGTATGCCTTCTTCTGGCGGATCCAACCTTCCTTCAGTTTAATAATAAACAAGCAGAAACGCTATGATAATGAGTTTATTGATCTCTTGAATAGCTTGCGGGTTGGTGCATTAACGACGACTCATCTGGGGTTATTACGTGAGCAGTGACACGTATCTTGTCAAGTGATTTTGCTGATGGTGCTCCGATCTAATCTTATCATAGAGGTCAAATTAAGACCTAATTCCAAGTGGACTAAATACTAGTATGAATCCCCTGGAACATGGATATCGAAATTCCGAGTTTTCGCAATCCCCGAATTAAGGGCTGATATTTTATATTTCAATTTATATATTTCCTAGCAGAGTACCCGGCGTTGTCCGGTCCAATTGGGACTGATTTACCTGTACTCTACTTTTATATTTCCGATTTGTACCTTATGTACCAAGTTTCATTAATTTGACACCAGGCTTTTACAGAAGTAAAATAAACATTGATATACCCCAACCATTACCAAAACGGAGTGAATTGGATGCTGTGATAAGAAATTTCAGTTCACATTTTGGTCCAGGCTGCTTTTCAACAACATCTTTTAAGGTTGCTGCTCGATAATCGAAACATGTACCATTTGGGCATTAATACATACCATATATGTGAAGTGAAACAGTTCAAATGTTTTCGATTAGGAAAACGATCTGAAAATGACAAGGAATGACTTAGACCAATTAAATTGGTTATGAATGAATCTGAGACTGTTCTAACAGTTCTGAAAAACAAACACAAAAGTGATAGCCCAATAAAAATTTCTGCTGACTTAACTCCGATGCAGAGAAAGGACTTAAACAAGCTTCGTGACGAATTAAACATTCTAAATAAGGACAAAGTGGTTGAAACTATTAAATATGTTAATGATCAACCTAAGATAGTTGATATAATGAGAAACAATAAGCATTCAAAAAACGTAACTGTATAAAATACATAAAATTTTATTATCAAAATGTGCGTGGACTTAAAACTAAATTAAGGGAAGTTGAAAACAAAATTACATTTTGAATGATTATGACGTTATTGTGTTAACAGAGACATGGCTTGACCCAAAAGTCTATAATGCAGAATTAAATCTTAATAATTATGTTATATTTAGAAATGACAGAAATGTAAACAATAGTCCATTTTCTCGAGGTGGTGGTGTTCTAATAGCTATTAAGAATAAATACTAATGTCTCCCGTTAGAAGTATCGAAGAATCTTAGAAATAAAAGTAGCTTAATCATAGGAGTTGCATACTTTCCTCCACTAACAACAGAAACTACTATGATTTCTTAATGTAAGGCTGTGGAAGAAATAAATCTTAAGTTCCCGGACTATGACTGGCTACTGTTTGGAGACTTTAATATGCCAAACGTGCAGTGGAGATACATTAATAATGGCAGCTATCCTTTCTACACTGCTAAGACAACACTTCGGAAAAAAAAACACTATCAAAGAACTTATCAGATACAACCTCGTTATTTAACCTTTTATAAATTAATAACAAAGTTAATATCTTTGGTGTAGCACTTGATCTTATAATCGCAAACTTTCTTAATGTAATTTGTTCTTTAGCTAACGAGTGTGTAGTGTCTCCCGATGCTTATCATGCATGTTTATGTTTAGAGTACATCGTTAAGTGTGATACCTCCTCGGTACAAAACAAAAATTGGATTAAAGATTTTAGTAAAGCAGATTATCCTAGTATACAATACAACATATTCATTTTCCATTGTTCCAAATATAAGAGACTGGCTCTGTGGGATGTGGAAAGTTGTCAATTTACAGATAAACAGTTGGATAGCAAAATAATTACACCAGCAGATGTACAGTCATAGCATACATGGTACATTAAACAATTCCATAGCAAAATAATACATACACCACAAGATATACAGTCATAGCATACATGATACCGTAAACAATTGCATAACAAAATAAATACATACACCAGGAGATGAACAGTCATAGCATACATGGTAAATTAGTTATGTAAACTATATTTATACAAGTTACTGGCAGTTATTTTTTAGATACAGTAGTAATAAATTCTTCGAAGGAGTAGAAGGAGTTGTCAATTAAAAATTCTTTCAATTTTTTCCTGAATTTATTCTTATCATCTCCTAGACTTTTAATATGTGTTGGGAACTTATTGAAGATATGTATCCCTGAATATTGGACCCCTTTTTGAACAAATGACAATGACTTGTAAGTTTTGTGTAAATCATTTTAACTTTTAGAGCCATAATTGTGTATAATTTGTGACTACAAAGGATTATCATATATGTTATTTCTATAAGGTATTTTTTTGTCACAAGCCGGTATCTTCCTTCATACTTAACCGAAAGAAATGAATGAGGTGTCATTTTAAAGCTTATGGTCTACAATTTTCCCACGGAAAGCAAAATCAAGGGCCTCTTCTTCGCATTTGCTACGCGCCTCGTGCTGTCTTAATCCGGCCCTGAAATTACCCGCTTTAGTCACATCATATTTTAAGAAAATACATTCTCCAAATTCAACCCTTAAGGGCCAAAAATATCATCGTCTCTAGAACTTTTTTTTTTTACCTCGCTTGATAACTAACCGAAATCGATAAATTAAGTATCATTTTAAAGACCAAGATGGCTGCTTAGGTCACAGCACATTTTATACAAGAAATTTTTTGAATTCGACCCTTAAAGGGCAAAAAGTATCAATATTATTTAAACAGTGTGTTTTTTTTATTACAAGCTATTTATCTATTTCGATAACTAGCCGAATTCGATAAATATCATATCGCTTTAAAGATTTAGGTCTCCAGTTCGGTAAAATCATAAATTAAGAAAGAATTTTTCGGAATTTTTTGCTTCAAGTGGTAGCGCGTATGAGAACGTTCAGAGCCAAGTTCCTAGCTTGCAGCAGCAGATATCACAGAGATGTCATTAAACTTTTTTTTATTCAATATGTAGCTTTTCGGATTTTTTTTTTCTGTTATGGAAACACTTTCGTTTTGCTATACAATTCCAATGTAAACATTTTATTCGCACAGCAACAAATATCACAGAGATGTTGATATGAAATGTGCGTTTTTATTTTGTTCTGGTTGGTTGTATCCTGTTAAGGTCAGTGACAGTTTGTCGAAAATACAGAATGTTTTAAATTTTCCTAACTGTTTCGTAATATGTTGTTAAGTATTTTGATGCGTACCTATTACACTAAAAACATAAATATTTGCTACAAAAGTACGGCTCTACTTTTCATTATATTACAAGCGTTCAACCTCATTATTCATCGCATTTTACTCGCGAAATTTTCGCACGGGTCGTTTAGTATATATTATTTCTATAAGGTATTTATTTTTCACAAGCCTGTATCTTCCTTCATACTTCACCGAAATCAAGGAATATGGTGTCATTTTAAAGCATATGGTCTCCACTTTTGTCACATCATATTTTAAGAAATGAAGTTTTCACAATTTGACCCTTAAAGGGCAAAAATGTCAATATTTCTAAAATGCTGTTTCCTGTGTTACAAGTCATTTACTCCCTGGATACCTATCTGAAATCATTTAATGAAGTATAATTTGAAAGATAATATCTCTGCTTTAGTGAAGTCATATATTAAGACAGAAATTTTTTGGAATTCGACCTTTAAAGGGCAAAAGTATCGATATTTTTGCAATGCGTTTTTGTGTCACGAGCGATTTATCTCCCTTAATATCTAACCGATATAGATAAATTAGGTATCATATTAGTGACTGAGGTCTCCGCCATGGTAACATTATATTTCAAGAAAGGAATTTTTCGTAATTCGACACTTAAAAGGCAAAAATGTCAATTTTTCTAAAATGCGTTTTTTGTATCTCTAGCCATTTATCTCCCTGGATATCTAACCAAAAGCGATAAATGAGGTAGAATTAAGAGGAGTAATGTCTCAGCTTTGTGACATCATATTTTAAGAAAGAATGTTTTTGGAATTCAACCCTTAAAGGAAAAAAGTATAAATTTTTCTAATACGCATTTTTGTGTCACGAGCGATTTATATTCCTTAATATCTAACCGATAGAGATAAATGAACTATCATATTAAAGAATAAGGTCTCCACCGTGCTAAAATTATATTTTAAGAAAGGAATTTTTCGTAATTCGACCCTTAAATGGCACAAATGTCAATTTTTCTAAAATGCGTCTTTGTGTCTCGAGCATCTTATCTCCCTGGATATCTATCCAAAATCGATAAATCAAGTAAGATTATCAGGAATTGTCTCAGCTTTGGTGACGTCATATTTTAGGAAAGAAGTTTTTGGAATTCAATCCTTAAAGGGAAAAAGGATAAATGGTTATACAACGCTTTTTTGTGTCACGAGCTATTTATCTCCCTTGATATCAAACCGATATACATAAATGAGATATCATATTAAAGACTAAGGTCTCCGCCGTGGTAATATTTTATTTTAAGAAAGGAATTTTTCGTAATTAAAACCTTAAAGGGCATAAATGTCAATTTTTCTAAAATGGGGTTTTTGTATCTCGAGCCATTTATCTCCCTTGACAATTGAAAAAAAGTGATAAACGAGGTATCATTTAAAAGATTGAGGCCTTCGTAATGTCTTCTGTTCCATTTCCACATTTTAAGAAATAAATTTTAAAAAATTCTAACCTTAGAGGGCAAAAGTATTAATATTTTTACAACGCATTTTTCTGTCACCAGCTACTTATTTCCCTTGATACCTAACCGAAATCAATAAATGAGATATCAATTTAATATTAAATTATCCGCTATGGTCACATCATATTTTAAGAAAAAACTCAACCCTTCAGGAGCAAAAATATCATAATTTCTCAAAAAAATCTTTTTTACCTCGCTTGATAACTAACCGAAATCGATAAATGAGGTATCATTTTAAAGACTAAGGTAACTGCTTTGGTCACACCATATTTTATAAAAGGTTTTTTTTGGAATTCTACCCTTAAAGGGCAAAAGTATCAATATTATTTATACAACGTGTTTTTTTATTATTATAATTATTTTTAAGCCATTTATCATCTTCGATACCTAACCGAAATCGATTAATGACATATCGTTTTAAAAATTAAGCACTCCAGTTAGGTAAAATCATAAATTAAGAAAGAATTTTTCGGAATTTGGTTCTTAAAGTGGTAGCGCGTAAGAAAATGTTCAGAGCCAAGTCCCTAGATTGCAGCAGCGGATAGCACAGAGATGTCAATAAACTTTTTTTTTATTCAATAAGTAGCTTTTCGGATATTTTTTTCTGTTATGGAAAAAATGTCATTTTGTATGCATCATGTTTAGGTTGGTTTTATTCTGTTAAGGTCAGTGACACATTGTCATAAATACAATGTGTTTTAAATTTTCCTAACTGTTTCGTAATATATTGCAAGTATTTTTTTAATGCGTAACTACCACAAAAAAAGAGACAGAAACGTACGGTTTTACTTTTCATTATATTACAAGCATTCAACCTCATTATTCATCGCATTTTATTCGCGAAATTTTCGCACGGGTCGTCTAGTTATTACTGTATACATATCCTAAGACGCTAATGTTAAAATCCCTAACTTCTTGAACAGCTCTCTACATGAAGTTTCATTGCTAACCCCACACATAATTCTTATTACACGCTTTTGGCCTTGAACACTTTGTCTCTGTGGGTAGAATTGCCCCAGAATATTATTCCATATGACAATAAGGAGTGAAAATAAGAAAATAAACTAGCTCCCTCATACAGAAATCACCTATAGCTGAAATTGTACGAATTGCAAATATGGCTGCATCCAATCACTTTAATAAGTCAGAAACATGTACTTTCCAATTTAAATTCTGATCAATATACAAAACTAGAAATTTCACACTCTCTCTTGAATGGACTAGGCTGCAAATTTTATGTCTATATCTGGTGTTAATCTGTGTGATGTACTGAATTGCATATACTGAGTTTTATCAAAGTTTAAAGACAAGCCGTTAGCTGTAAACCATTTATTAATAAGTTCAAAGACATAATTTGAAATATATACTGTAGTTAAATCTGGAGTATTTTTAATTCCTATATTTGTGTCATCTGCAAATTGGACAAATTTTGAGTTTTTAGATGAAACAAAAGTAGATCATTTATATATAAACAATAGTGGCCCCAATATAGAACCCTGAGGTACTCCACATCTGATTAATTTCTACTCAGAAAACAGTGGACCTCTTAAGGCAGTCTTAAAATTCTCCATTGATACTTTCTGTTTTCTATTTAGAAGGTAAGATCTAAGCCATTTATTAACAATGGCATCAATACCATAATACTTTAGTTTCTGAATCAGAATTTTATGATCTACACAGTCAAATGCCTTAGAGAAGTCACAAAAAAATCTCACAGGAATTAAATTATCATTCTAAAATATTGTCAATGAATGCAAATATAGCTTGTTCTGTTTATTTATTTCGTATGGCAGAAAAATACAAAAACAGTAACTACATTAACTTACAATAAATATAACTATTACTACAGACTGATGTCTAACGATTGCAGCCATTCAGTTGCTTCTGTTGTTGCTTCGTGAATCTGATTCATTGTACCACTGAATCTCCTGAGAGGGAATTCCATGGCGATGTGGTGAATGGTTTGCTCATAGTTACCGCAGTCTCAAGAAGGATTCTCTGTCATTCCCCACTTGTACAACCAGTAGTTGTATCTACCGTGACCTGTTCTCACTCGGTTCAGTGCCGTCCAGGTTTTCCAGGACGTTGTCGTGTTGGGTCTTGGATTAGCGCCTGTTTGTCGGAGTTGGAATTTGTCCAATCAGCGCACCATGCTTCGCCTATGTTGAAATTATTTTGGACCAACTCTTGACCAATCTTCCATGTTGAATATTGGAGCTTTGTGTGTGCAGTCCTGATGAATTAGAAGTTGTGGATAACTTAAGCATTTCTGCCATTCCTTTTTTAATGCCCCTTGTCTTCGGAGACTTGGTGGGGCGATGTAAGAGAGGACCGGCAGCCAGTCTGTAAGTGTAGATTTAACAGTTCCAGATATTGTTCTCATTGTGTCAATTAGTTGAACGTCTATCTATTTTGTTTGTCTCCTGCTTAGCCATACTGGGCTGCAGTATTCGGCAGTTGAATATACCAGAGCAAGAGCTAATGTTCTGAGAGCTGCGGCATGTGCTCCCCAACCCGTTCCTGGAAGTTTGTGAAGGGTGTTATTTCGAGTTTTTATTTGTGCCACTGTTTTATGGATATGCTCCTTATATGTCAATGACCGGTCAAGAACCACACCTAGAAATTTTGGATGAGGATTGTATTTAAGTAATTGGTCTCTGAATTTTATTTGAGGTCTATAGTGGGGTTTTCTGTTGTTTAGGTGGAATGAGCTGACCTCTGTCGTATTTATATTCAGTTTCAGGCGCCAAGTGTTGAAGTACTCATTCAGTTTCTGAAGATCAATTGCGAGAATTTCTTCAGATGTTTTGAAGTCGCTAGATTGTGCTGTCATGACTATGTCATCAGCGAATATAAACTTCCTAGAAATGGTAGATGGTAAGTCTGCCGTGTAGATGTTGAAAAGTAGTGGAGCAAGGACAGATCCTTGTGGTAGCCCGTTGTTTAATCTGTAAGATTTGCTTCTATTCCCATTTAGATGAACCTCAATCATTCGATTGCATAGCATGTCATTCAACAGAGACGCAATCGTTTTGCACTGGATAATCCTAAGGAATTTCAGGATCATTCCATTCCTCCAAACTGTGTCATATGCTGCAGTCAAATCTAAAAACACTGCCAAGGTCTTTTTCCGATCTGGGAATCCCTTTTCGATATGGTTGGTCAGCGCTATTACTTGGTCGCAACAATTCCGGTTTGGTCGAAATCCTGCCTGCTCAGTTGGTATGAAGGCAATGATTTTTTCTGAGATCCTGTTGTAGATGGCTCTATCGAGCAGCTTGTAACATGAACTCAGAAGAGCTATTGGTCTATAATCTTCTGGGCTGCAGCCAGTATTGCCTGGTTTCAATTTAGCTATTACCTTGGTTCTTTTTAGTAGGTTTGGGGCTTTACCGCATTTTAGGATATTGCTGAAAAATTTGGCAATCCAATCGAATGTTCGCGGGCCACAGTGTTTTAGAAATTCTGGGTATATTCCATCTATCCCTGCTGCCTTACCAGATTTGGTTTCTTTCAATGCCATCGAAATCTGTGAGACTGTCAAATCTGCTGCAAATTGAGAAATTCTGTCAGCTTGAAGTAATCTGAGCTTTAGTCAATTCCAGATTTCTTTAGACTTGTTGTTTAAAGTGTTAGTTGATTTTCTAGTTAGGTTAACAATTCTCTGTGCGACTTGATCTGGTTTTATGTTTGAGCTCTTGCTAGTGGTATCTACAGCGTTACTTCCTAGTTTGCGCAAAAATGAGCACGCTTTTCTGCTTGAATGCTGGAAACTGACGTTTTGCATTAATTCTGCCCATTTCTCTTTCCTCGCCGAGTCTAAAGAGCGTAGAAGTTCATCTGCAATCTCTGGGTCATTATTGAGTTCGTTTTCCTTGTACAGCTCGTTACATTTCAGGCTCCAGCCGGGGATGTATTCCCTTCTATATCCTCTAGGGATATGCTTTTTAGTTATAGCACAAAGCAGCCTTGAGAAGCGCTGGTAAAATTTCATATTTGGTGCAATCCATTGTATGTTACGTTCTATTTCTCTGGTGAATTCACTCCAGTTAGCTTTGGTAAAGTTCCATCCTGGAACTGGATTATATCTTACGATCGGACTCTCAAGGCCGACTTTCAAAAGTACAGGTCTGTGCTGACTTCAGGGAAAGTTATTCAAGACTTTCCTTATGCAGTGCAGAGGTTTTCCAAGAAGGTCTTTAGTAACAAAACAGAGCTCAGGGTTATATTCCTGATTCCATCTAGCAGAATGGAACGTACCTTTTACTTTAGCGTCATAGATGAGAAATAGATCTTCAGCATCTGCCCAGTCTGTCACAAGCTGGCCATCAGTGTTACTACTATTACTATTAATCCGCGATTCACTAAAAGTGTTTGGCGGAGGGTGCATTGCACCTATCAGGAAAGGTAACGGGATATGGCAGGTGGCGCCCATGGGCTATCGTGAGGAACCATTCCAGCATTCGCCTGGAGCGATCTAGGGAAACCATGGAAAACCCAGATCAGGATGGAATGTTTCTGTAGCCCCAGATAGTATGCTAGCTGTTGAAATCACCTAGAATAATTGTTGGATGTTGCAAGTGCTGAATTGATTCATTTATAGTCCAAGGTTGGTTGGGCGGTTTATAAATATTGAGAACTTCAATGTTTGAGATGTTATCTCTAGTGATGTAGATATTACCATCTGTGTTTTTGCCAATTATTTTAGCCTGCTGCTTGTTATTCTTGACAAATGTCGCAGTACCATAGCTTCCATGATATGTTGCTGACAGGAGTGTATATCCTAGTAAATTGCACTTGTAGATGGTTTTTGTCTTCGTAGTGGGTTTCTTGAAGGAGAAGAACATCTATCGTGTTGTTTTCAAGTAACTTTAACAAGTAGTCACTTTTCGACCTGCTTATTCCTTCAATATTTAGTTGTAGAATTTGGAGTGCGTGTCGGAGTTCTTTCGTTGCGGTAGTAGTTACTGGGCTCTGAGAAGAGCCATTAGAAGTTGATAACATTGTTCCATATCTTCTAATTGCTGGGATATCCTCAAGCTAAAGCTCTAGGTCCAGCAGCCTATTGAGATGTAGACTATTCAGCCGCGGCTTTGCCACGTTGCCCAGGGTGCACCACGAGGAGGCTAGTCTACTGATGCTTGTTCTGTTGAATGACGCTTTTGAAAACCAAATTGTGATTTAGTTAGAATATTATTATTTTAAGGTGTTCATAAACTCTATTGTACATTGCTTTCTCAAAAACTTTGGAGAAGGCTATTAGTAATGAAATTGTTCGGTAATTCGATAAGGCTGCATTATCTCTCTTTTTATATAGTGGTTTAACTACAGCAGACTTAAGCCTTTCTGGAAAGGTACCCTCAAGTAAAGACATATTAAACAGATAACTTAGTATATTACTTAATTCTGTGGAGCACAATTTAATTAATCTGCTGGAAATCCCATCATAACCACTTGAGTATTTGTTCTTAAGGGATCTGATAATTTTTCTTATTTCTTCTGGAGTAGCTAATTTTACAGACATTGAGTTAAATTTTTCTTGGAAGCCTGTTCTGACAAAATCCATACTGTATGTCACTGAGCAGTTAGCACTCAATTTATCAGCAAAAGATAAAAAATGTTTATTAAATAATATCAGCAATTGAAAAATTAGTTTCTACTGAATGTTCTTTGATTACTTTTTCCTATTTCCTTTTTTACAATTTTCCATATTGTCTTAATTTTATTTTCAGAATCATGAATTTTATGTTTGTAGTACATACATTTAGATTCTTTAATAACTTTTTTCAGTATTTTGCAGTGCTTTAACATTAGCATTCTCACTGTTCCTAGAGGCAATATACAACTTCATTTATTAATGCATGATGTTCTAATGCCAATAGTTATCCAAGGTTTTTGTTCTTTTCGAGAAGCATGACACTTTTTCAAGGGGAAGCAACTTTCAAAGTAATTTAATACAATGCTACTAAAAATGTTGTATTTTTCATCCATACCTTGTGCACTTTAAACGTGTTTTCAGTTTGTGATATTGAGGCATCTTCTAAAATAACTAACTGACTCATCATTTATTACACGCTGAAGTTTAAAAACATTACTCTTAGAGCTAGTTCCTACTGAAGTGTTAATAATTAGGCATCGTGATCCGAAAGACCATTGATTGAAAAGTTCCATTGATATCGGATAAAGCCTCTGGGTATGTATAAAAAAAACAATTAAGCGGATGTAGAGGGGAGAATAGTTATGTTATTGTAAAACTAATGTGGATAGTACTTTTCTCTTTGTTTTACAGTATATGGTTGCAAAGTTCAATCGAAATCGGCTTTGTGTGAAGAATATTGGCAAAAAGTAAATTGGATAAAGGGAGCGAGGGATTGTTTTTTTTTTTTTTTTAAAGAGAATGTAGACAATATGTTTCTTTTGGTTTGAATATATACATGTGCCGTGTCCCATCGAAATCTGATAAAAACTGTGAGTTTTTATAAAAAAAAAAAAAAAAAAAAAAATATTGGAAATTCAGAGGGTTGGGGGTAGAAGGGTTGTGATTTTGCAACCCAAATTTAGTCAATTTTTTCTGTTTGTTTTAAAGTATATGTGTGCATACTTCCATCAAAATCGGATAGAAACTGTAGCTTTGTATAAAGAACATTGACACTAATTAAGGTTTTGGATAGGGGAACAGGGACTGGGTTTTTGTAAAACTAACATGGACACTATTGTTATCTTTGTTTTAAAGTATAAGTGTGCAAAGTTCCAACTAAATCGGATAAAAACTGGGGGTTTGTATAAAAGTTAACGATTGTAGGGGGGAAAAGGGATGTGATTTCATTTTTTGGGGGGGGGGGTCAGAAACCTTCTCAATATATCATGGCAATCTGTCAGAACTCAGACTATGTCGACTATAACTTTGTGTAAAGAACAGTGATAAGAATTATGGGGGTGAATAGGGAGAGAGGATTGGGTTTCTGGAAACCAAATGTTTACAGTATTTTTATAAAAATCAAGGAGAGAGGGGTAGGTTTTTGGAATTTTTTTTTGTTAAAATCTTCTCCGTGAAAAAATACATATATGTGCCAACTGTCATGGTGGTCATTAACTGTAGTTTTGTGAAGAACAGTGGCAAAAAATATGAGAGAAGAAAGGGGTTAAATTTTTGCAAACAAATGTTGCAAGGATTTTTCTCTTCTATTTTTAAGCATATGTGTATATGGTTCCATCCTATTTGTATAAAAACTGTGTGTTTGCATTAAAATTAATTTTGTATTTGGAGAGTTGGGTGATTTTTTTTTTATTGTTGTCAGAAACCTTCTTTAATGATAAAATACATATATGTGCCAACTTTGATGGTGATTGGTGGAACGGTGTAGAAGTCTAATAATCTTGGATGTATATATCAAACTCAATTTTTATATATAATGAAAAAAAGTCACTGGATCTCAATTAAATTTATATGTGACCGCTTTGAAGAAATATCGTACCCCCCCCCCCCACCAATAAATAAGTAAATAAATAAAAAAAAATATTCTTTGCAATTGGTTCACAACTGGTAAAGATATCACTGAACATACATTCGAAAAAGAAATACAATCTTTTTTGAAGTTGGTTAAAAATACAGGTGGAAAAAACAAAAGTAATGCGTGAAAGTATGACCATGACTACAAGCTCCATTTCAGCATAGGGGAGTGGGGAGAAAAATTTATGTGGGTACGGGAGGTTGCGATTGGGATAAGTTAATAAGTTACCTACGAGAAGCAATTTCCTACAAACGCTGAAATAATTCAAAATTTGAATGTTTAAAGGGCAAATGTTGGCGTGTGGAAAAATTGTAGTTCAAGAATTAATGATAAAGAAAAACTACAAGAAATGGATGTGAATAGTCCCTGAAACTGGATCAGGTCAACAAGCCTAATCCTTGGATGGGGAGAAGAAGAAGAAATGGGTATAATGGGAAATTGCAATCGGAACCTGCGCTCAATCACAATGAGATTAAAGTGAGCAAGGCTCGTCCAAGTCACGGCGGAAGGAAAAGATTGGATGCGACGCAAGGGGCCTTCATCACGCCCTGGAGTGAAGTCGAGTAGAGAGAACTGGGATGGAGAGGTCGCAATATTGGATTTCCCTAAAAACACGGGGAATACGCACAAACACCTCAAGGGGATCATACGATAACCGTGACAACGTAATTTGGTAATAGATTATTATATAGCTCGACGAGACAAAATAAATAAATAATTTAAAAAAATGAAGAATACATTTTTTAAATATCCTCCTTACTTCTCGAGATATACTGTCTCAAAAGTGAGGTGTTTTGGTGTGATATTCAGAAGAAACATTTTCCCAAAGTCAAATTTGAGGATAGATTCTTATGTCACACGTCAAGACAAATCGAAAATAAAGAATAAAAATTTTCCATATCTCGCTTAGTTCTCGGGATGTACAGTCTCCGAATCGCGGTTGTTAGGTTGGGATGCGGCCTGGATCAAAACATAATTTTGCCAAAGCCACTACGATCTAAACGCTGTACATGCCGAGTGGTTGTTTAATTTTTTTTTACTACCCCTTGTAGTTAGGTTGAAGCGTGGCCTGGACCAGAATAGAAACTTTACCGAAGCCACAAGGAACTAATTTTTGCTAGTCCATATCACGAGAACTAAGGGAGATATAAAAACATTTTACTCCTGATTTCCGATTAGTTTCGTCGATTTACATGAGAATCAAACATCAAATTGCATCGCGACGGTTATGATAGTGCTGCCCACATCAACACATAAAGTTCATTGTGCGCTACAGACTTTCAACATTTGTTTACAATAAGGCTAGCGTATTATGTAGAAAGTAGTAAGACATGCTGATTGTCTACACCAACAAATATTTGAGAACAACGTCATCCTATTGAGAGCACTGAATAAATCTACAATTTTATCCATTATTCAATGTGTTATACGTGACTGTATTGATCAGACAAAATGTAGAATGATAAAAAAACCTTCGGTCACTTGAATGCAAATTTTATTGCTTTACACAATGCATTTCGCACCCTGTGGATCCATCTTCAGGTGACTATTGCATTTACATTGATTTTAAATTTTTCCTTAAGCGAAATTCGTTTGTAGCAAAGTTTATTCTTGTGCAGAATTGACGTGAAGTGATCAATTTCATGCACGTGTGTATCTTAAACGATGTCGTGTCTAGTATAGTACTCCGCAATAAATACGTGCATGAAATTGATCACTCAGCTTCACGTGAATTCTGTACAAGAATAAACTTAGCTAGACACGAATCTCGCTTGAAGAAAAATTTAAAACCAATGTAAATGCAATAGACGCTTGAAGATGGATCCACAGGGTTCGAAATGCAATGTGTAATTCAATAAAATTTGCATTCAAGTGACTGAAGGCTGCTTTTCATTCTACCTTTTGTCAAATCTAAAATTATAGGCATTACTCTTGAAGATACCTATTAAACACTTCAAGAACAATAATTAAAATGTTACAAAGTTATGTAACGATATTCCAGATTGTTTCATATCTGGTCTGATTGTGCAACCATGTAACACAAGATGGTATTATAAAAAAGTTTGAATTATTAGAAAATGAAATATTCACAGCAGCAAACACGGTGCAAACATGGAGCAAGGAAAAGAGAGGAGACAAGGTGTCGCCTAAACTGCGAAGCAGCCTTTTAACTCCGGAGCCGACTGCGCATGCGCAGCAACCATCTTCGTCAGTTCAAAGCATTGGTCTGTTTTCATTACCTTCCTGCTGTGAACATTTCATGTTCAGATATTTCAAGGTATTTTATAATGCCAAATTGTGTTGCCTATCGCTGCAGAAACAGAACAAGTAAAAAAAAACCTGGAATATCTTTCCATAGGTAAATAATTATTGTTCTTGAAGTGTTTGTAATGCAGTGTCTGCAAGACATTATAGATGTCATCAGATTTACAGTGCCTGTTAAAAAAGTTTATTCACAGCTCTCAATAGGACGACGGTGTTGAGGCGTTGCTACCTACTACTAATTGTGATTGTCCACAAGGATACAGTGGGAAGTATGTGCGAACATGGTTAGCAGTTCAAGTCTTGTTTAAATATTGGTTTATTACAATTATTAATGATAATGCTGAAACTTACAGAAAATGTTACAACTCTAATATCAAATACCACCAATCCTGGTTTTGCAAACGAAGATATGAATAATCTTATTATCACCAAATGATATAATATTATGGACCAAACCTTGGTCTTGCAACTTATACCTTGAATAACCCTTATAATTACAAACAATCCTACTTATACCAAATTATAGAAAATAATCTACTAGCCAAATACAATTTTATATTTGAGCCAGACCGCTAACGACGAGGTCGAAAGCGATACACTGGTAGTAGTAATTGCCAGAGAAAATGACTAATATAATGTCAAATAACACCGGCCTCGATCTTGTAGATTAACGTATGAATAATCCTGTAATCACCGACAATTCCACGTAGATCAATAACAGAAATAACAAGACCGGCTCGTTTTCACCTACCAGCATCTAACACTCTGCCAGTAGGACCAAACACAATTTATGGCTGAGGCGGACCGCTAACGACGAGGCGGAAGGCGACACTTGTGGTTGCAGTTGACGGCCACTACCTCCAATACCCTCCTAGGGCGAGAAGGCAGGTTTCAGCTCAAAAGGTACCACCCGGGTCGATCGCCACGGTGTTCCCTAAGCTTCGGCACAGCACTCTCGGTGAAGAGTGTATCGGAGAAATTCCCTCTCTGCAGGTGGTCGAAGCACGGCGCGAGGGACCCACCAATTCACCAGAAGTATAATCCACGGGTGGCCCGGTCAAACCATCAAGCTGAGTCACGGCCACTGCGAGAAATACCAGGCACAACCAATCGACTGTCGACTGCCTCACTGACTGCTTCCTCCTTAGTCCCGCAACGCTATCACTCCGGGAAACATTAGCGGAATGCCGATCGCGTGCGTCCAACTCCACGGCTACTCAGGGCCGGCCGACTGACTGCCTCCGTGGCCGCCCAGTCCAACGCGGACCCCGCAGCCCCACCGGGCCTCCAGCGTCACGGCGACACAGGGAAGCACTCTCCTTCCGACTGACTGACTGGCTGGCAGACTGACCAAGACTAACTCCGACTAACTAACTGCCCGCTCGGTTCCGTGTCCCCACATATATACCAGCTATCGCCAGGAGCCCCAGCGCTCTCTAGCGGGGGAAACACCAAAGAGGAAACAATCGCGAGCGGAAGAGAAGAGAAGAGAAAGATACAACAAGACCCGAGCACGGCTCAGGTGTTATAAAATATTTTTTCATGCAGAGAACAATTTTATCTTACTATTTTTCACGTGCGGATCAAGTTTACATCGCAATGAAGCGAATACATTATTATTCTACGTGCTTCAGTCCAGTTGAACCTAATTTATATTGAAAGTGTATGATGAAATTAATTGTGATAATTTGTAATATGCGACCTAGGAATCGTAATGTAATTCGCAATACGTTTCAAGTGTTTAGTTGTATTTGCGTCGTTTGACTTTTTTGCTGTAATATTAAGGCAAATTGTGATTAGGTTGAAAGCAGCCTGTTGCAGAATATTATTTTTATAGTACTAGACGACCCGTGCGAAAATTTCGCGAATATAATGCTATGAATAGTGAGGCTGAATGCTTGTAATACAATTAAAAGTAGAACCTTAACCTTGTAGCAAATATTTTTTTAATGTAATAGGTACGCATCAAAATACTCGCAACATATTACGAAACAGTTAGGAAAATTTAAAACACTCTGTATTTATGACAAACTGTTACTGACCTGAACAAAATGCACACAACATATCAACATCTCTGAAATATTTTTTGCTGTGCGAATAAAATTTTTACATTGGAATTGTATTGCAAATCTACTGTGTTTCCGTAACAGAAAAAAAAAATCCGAAAAGATACTTATTGACATCTCTGTGATGTCCGCTGCTGCAATCTAGGGCCTTCGCTCTGAACAGTCTCATACGCGCTACCACTCTAAGCACCAAATTCCGAAAAATTATTTCTTAATTTATGATTTTACCAAGCTAGAGACCTTAATTTTCAAAACGATATGTCATTTATCGATTTCGGTTAGGTATCGAAGAACATAAATGGCTTGAATAAATTAAAAAAACACGTTGTACAAACAATATTGATACTTTTGTCCTTTAAGGGTCGAATTCCAAAAAAAATCCATTTATAAAATATGGTGTGACCAAAGGAGCAACGGTGATCTTTAAAATGATGGCTCATTTATCGATTTCGGTTAGTTATCAAGCGAGGTAAAAAAAATAGTGTTGAGAAATGAAGATATTTTTACTCTTTAAAGGTTGAATTTGGAGAAAGTTTTTTCTTAAAATATGACGTGACCATAAAGGATAATTTAATATTTAAATCAATACCTTATTGAATTCGGTTAAGTATCAAGGGAAATAAATAGCTGATGACAGAAAAATGAGTTGTAAAATATTAATACTTTTGCCCTCTAACGTTAGAATTTTTTTAAATTTCTTTCTTAAAATGTAGTAACTTAACCGAAGACATAACGAAGACCTCAATATTTTAAATGATACCTCGTTTATCAATTTTGTTTAATTGTCAAGGGAGATAAATGGCTGGAGATACAAAAAACGCATTTTAGAAAAATTAAAATTTTTGCCCTATAAGGTTCGAATTACGAAAAATTAATTTCTTAAAATATAATGTTACCACGACGAAGACCTTAGTCTTGAATATGATATCTCGTTTACCTATATCGGTCAGATATCAAGGGAGATAAATAGCTCGTGACACAAAAATGCGTTGTAGAACCATTTATACTTTTTCCCTTTAAGGGTTGAATTCCAAAAACTTCTTTCCTAAAATATGATGACACCAAAGCTGAGACAATATTCCTCATAATCTTACTTGATTTATCGATTTTGGATAGATATCTATGGAGGAAAGTGGCTCGAGACACAAAAAACGCATTTTAGAAAAACTGAAATTTTTGCCCCTTAAGGGAGGAATTACGAAAAATTCCTATCTTAAAATATAATGTTACCATGGCGGAGACCTTATTCGTTAAAATTATACATCATTTATCCATATCGGTTAGATATTAAGGAAGATAAATCGCTCGTGACACAAAAATGCAGTATAGAAAATTTTATACTTTTTCCCTTTAAGGGTTGAATTCCAAACACATTCTTTCCTAAAATATGATGTCGAAAAGCTGAGACATTACTCCTCATAATCCTACCTTATTTATCGATTTTGGTTAGATATCCAGGGAGATAAATGGCTCGAGATACTAAAAACGCATTTTAGTAAAAGTGACATTTATGCCCTATAAGGGTCAAATTACGAAAAATTCCTTTCTTAAAATATAATGTTACCATGGCGGAGACCTCAGTCACTAATATGATACCTCATTTATCTATATCGGTTAGATATTAAGGGAGATAAATCGCACGTGACACAAAAACGCATGGCAAAAATATTGATACTTTTGCCCTTTAAGGGTCGAATTCCAAAAATTTCTGGCTTAATATATGACGTCACTAAAGCAAAGATCATAATCTTTAAAACGATACCCAACGAGATAACTGACTCGTAACACAGAAAACAGCATTTTAGACAAATTTACATTTTTGCCCCTTAAGGGTCGAATTCCGAAAACTTTCTTGCTTAAAATACGATTTATCAAAGTGGAGACCATAAGCTTTTAAATGACACCTC
Source organism: Vandiemenella viatica (assembly GCA_031002005.1). NCBI lineage: Eukaryota > Metazoa > Arthropoda > Insecta > Orthoptera > Morabidae > Vandiemenella > Vandiemenella viatica. Next base: position 21,693,578 of record JARYHS010009186.1, read on the forward strand.
ATTCACTGATTTCGGTTAAGTATGAAGGAAGATACAGGCTTGTGACAAAAAAATACCCTATAGAAATAATACATAACTAGACGACCCGTGCGGAAATTTCGCGAATAAAATGCGATGAATAGTGAGGTTGAATATAATGTCACCAAGTTCAGTAATTACTCTTCATATTCCTACTTCATTTATCAATTTTGGTTAGAAATCCATGGAGATAAATGGCTCGAAACACAAAAAACGTATTTTAGAAATATTGACATTTTTGCGCTTTATGGGTCGAATTACGAAAAATTCCTTTCTTAGAATATAATGCTACCGCGGCGGAGACCTTATTCTTTAATACGGATACCTCATTTATCTATATCGATTAGATATCAAGGGAAATATAAGGCTCGTGACACAAAAATACGTTGTAGAACAATTTATACTTTTTTCCCTTTAATAGTTGAATTCCAAACACTTCTTTCTTAAAATATGATGTCAGCAAAGCTGAGACATTATCCCTCACAATCGTACTTGATTTATCGATTTCAGATAGATATCAAGGAAGATAAGTGGCTCGCGACACAAAAAACGCATTTTAGAAAAATTAACTTTTTTGCCTTTTATTGGTCGAATTACGAAAAATTCCTTTCTTAAAATATAATGTTACCACGGCGGAGATCTTATTCTTTAATATGATACCTCATTTATCTATATCGGTTAGATATCAAGGGAGATAAATCGCTCGTGACACAAAAATCGGTTATAGAAAAATCTATACTTTTTTCATTTAAGGGTTGAATTCCAAAAACATTCTTTCTTAAAATATGATGTCACAAATCTGAGACATTACTCCTCATAATCCTACCTCATTCATCGATTTTGGTTAGATAATCCAGGGAGATAAATGGCTCGAGATACAAAAAACGTATTATAGAAAAAGTAACATTTTTGCCCTATAAGGGTCGAATTAGGAAAAATTCCTTTCTTGAAAATATAATGTTACCATGGCGGAGACCTTATTCTTTAATATGATACCTCATTTATCTATATCGGTTAGATATTAAGGGAGATAAATCGCTCGTGACACAAAAACGCATTGCAAAAATATTGATACTTTTGCCCTTTAAGGGTCGAATTCCGATAACTTTCTGGCTTAATATATGACGTCACTAAAGCGGAGATCTTAATCTTTAAAACGATACTTCATAAAACGGTTTCAGATAGGTATCCAGGGAGATAACTGACTCGTAACACAGAAAACAGCATTTTAGAAAAATTTACATTTTTGCCCTTTAAGGGCCGAATTCCGTAAACTTTCTTGCTTAAAATACGATTTAACCAAAGTGGAGACCATAAGCTTTAAAATGACACCTCATTCATTGATTTCTGTTAAGTATGAAGGAAGATATAGGCTTGTGACAAAAAATACCTTATAGAAATAATATATACTAGACGACCCGTGCGAAAATTTCGCGAATAAAATGCGATGAATAGTGATATTGAATATAATGTCACCAAGTTCAGTCTTCATACTCCTACTTCATTTATCGATTTTGGTTAGAAATCCATGGAGATAAATGGCTCGAAACACAAAAAACGTATTTTAGAAATATTGACATTTTTGCGCTTTATGGGTCGAATTACGAAAATTTCCTTTCTTAGAATATAATGTTACCACGGCGGAAACCTTAGTCTTTAATACGATATGTCATTTATCTATATCGATTAGATATCAAGGGAAATATAAGGCTCGTGACACAAAAATACGTTGTAGAACAATTTATACTTTTTCCCTTTAATAGTTGAATTCCAAACACTTCTTTCTTAAAATATGATGTCAGCAAAGCTGAGATATTATTCCTCACAATCGTACTTGATTTATCGATTTTGGATAGATATCAAGGGAGATAAGTGGCTCGAGACATAAAAAACGCATTTTAGAAAAATTGACTTTTTTGCCTTTTATGGGTCGAATTACGAAAAATTCCTTTGTTAAAATATAATGTTACCACGGCGGAGACCTTATTCATTAATATGATACCTCATTTATCTATATCGGTTAGATATCAAGGGAGATAAATCGCCCGTGACACAAAAATCGGTAATAGAAAAATTTATACTTTTTTCCTTTAAGGGCTGAATTCCAAAAACATTTTTTCTTAAAATATGATGTCACAAAGCTGAGACATTACTCCTTATATTCCTACTTCATTTATCGATTTTGGTTAGATATCCAGGGAGATAAATGGCTCGAGATACAAAAAACGCATTTTAGAAAAAGTGACATTTTTGCCCTATAAGGGTCGAATTACGAAAAATTCCTTTCTTAAAATATAATTTTACCATGGCGGAGACCTTATTCTTTAATATGATACCTCATTTATCTATATCGGTTAGATATTAAGGGAGATAAATCGCTCGTGACACAAAAATGCGTTATAGACAAATTTATACTTTTTCGCTTTAAGGGTTGAATTCCAAACACATTCTTTCTTAAAATATGATGTCACAAAGCTGAGAAATTACTCCTCATAATCCTACCTCATTTATCGATTTTGGTTAGATATCCAGGGAGATAAATGGCTCGAGATACAAAAAACGCATTTTAGAAAAAGTGACATTTTTGCCCTATAAGGGTCGAATTACGAAAAATTCCTTTCTTAAAATATAATTTTACCATGGCGGAGACCTTATTCTTTAATATGATACCTCATTTATCTATATCGGTTAGATATTAAGGGAGATAAATCGCTCGTGACACAAAAATGCGTTATAGACAAATTTATACTTTTTCGCTTTAAGGGTTGAATTCCAAACACATTCTTTCTTAAAATATGATGTCACAAAGCTGAGAAATTACTCCTCATAATCCTACCTCATTTATCGATTTTGGTTAGATATCCAGGGAGATAAATGGCTCGATATACAAAAAACGCATTTTAGAAAAAGTGATATTTTTGCCCTATAAGGGTCGAATTACGAAAAATTCCTTTCTTAAAATGTAATGTTACCATGGTGGAGACCTTATTCTTTAATATGATACCTCATTTATCTATATCGGTTAGATATTAAGGGAGATAAATCGCTCGTGACACAAAAACGCATTGCAAAAATATTGATACTTTTGCCCTTTAAGGGTTGAATTCCGAAAACTTTCTGGCTTAATATATGACGTCACTAAAGCGGAGATCTTAATCTTTAAAACGATACTTCATAAAACGGTTTCAGATAGGTATCCAGGGAGATAACTGACTCGTAACACAGAAAACAGCATTTTAGAAAAAATTACATTTTTGCCCTTTAAGGGTCGAATTTCGAAAACTTTCTTGCTTAAATTACGATTTAACCAAAGTGGAGACCATAAGCTTTAAAATGACACCTCATTCATTGATTTCGGTTAAGTATGAAGGAAGATATAAGCTTGTGACAAAAAAAATACCTTATAGAAATAATATATATGATGATTAGTGTGATTAATAGTTGGTAACATTTCGCGAGAGTCGACAACGCCTTCTCCATGAACCAACTATCCATGGGTCAGACGTCTTGGAGCTTTCACGCCTGCTGGCAAGAAACAGCTTTCGGCACGTCTAAAGGTAGGTTCCCATGGCGCGTGGTTTTGTAGGCCGCTACACATCAGCCGAAGAGTACGGATGAGCACTCGCCACGGAGTAGCCCTCGCCACCTCGCAGCCACCTCCCCATCAAGTTGCCTAGTGTCGTTTCAACTACTCGGGCGTTTGATGTTTACTGACTGGACGACGGACAGAGGCGCGCCATCCCTGCAAGCACAGACAAGATCCTTCCCACGGCCCGCTCTTGGTAGCTGTACTGGCCCGGCCGGCAAATGTGCGTGCCGTGGGAAGCGAGCGTCGCGCCGTAGCACAAGCAGAAGTTATCCGTTGGAGGACTCAAGCGACAGCGGAAGTGTGTGCCTGACTCAGTAAGAACGCGGATTTGCATATTAACGGTGACATAAATTCTTACAAAAGCAGTATTCGCCTTGGAAATCTGCGAATCCACTTTATTAAAATGCTTTGAACCTGATGCTGGATGTCAACTCGGTAACTCGAAAAACTTCGACGATCCCGATGATACCCGAAGAGTTAGTTACTCTGGTGGCCTCCGCAGCGCTGTCCGGCTAACCCGAAAATTTCAAACGTTAGCTGCATTGACTTAAATTGCGTTTATATAGTTAACATGGAGTGTAAATTTTAAATAAATAAACGAATTTGATTTTATTTGCTCTTATTTTATTAAAAGAAGGTGTTACTGCGATGCCAGCTAACCTGAAATTTTCTGTTGTATAGCAGAGATAAACTTTATAATTTGAGGCAGAGATACAAAAAAATTAATATGTGACTTTCGTTTAAATTTATATGGTAATTTTGTTTATTTACGACTACATGCAGTAATTCAAGTAAGGAGAATAGCATTCGATCTTTACCCTGTATTTTCTCTAACAGGTGCAGGAACTAAATGAAAACATTACCTATATTTTTTTTTTAAATGAACAAACTGTGAAGTTTATTAAAATTCAGAGAACGTTTGCGTGACATGTTGGTAATAATAATTATCCGTTTTTTAAATTAAAATTTACTTAGAAACTTTTTCATAACAATAAAATTTTCGTTTTTCAAAATGAAATGCAGTTATTTAAAAACGTCCTAACCAAATACTCCGCGAATCCAACCAAAGAAAGTTTACTCACATCACCAAAAAAAAAAAAAAAAAAAAAAAAAAAAAAAAAAAAAAAAAAAATCAGTAAAAGAGGTAATGATTAATCTTTAATCATTTTTGCTTAGGTACTTTTACAAAACAATTTCCTACTGCCACCATAGCAATACATGTCATTTCGACGGAGGTTTATACTTGTTTGGAATAATATAATAACAATCCCGTGTTGTCGTAATGACCAGGAGACAGGGTTTCTATTGGCTGCGCATTCCGTCCCTGTCGTAGCCGCCTTACCCTAACCCGGCAATCCTGCCAGGTACAGGGGACCTACAGTTTAACGTGGAATCCGTACCACGGAAGCTTCCTGGCATACTTCACATTACCACACAGCAAGTTGTGCCGGAGGTGAAGGTCGGGTTAAGTCCCTTTGAATATCTCAACCGAGACAGGAATTCGAATCGTCGAACTTTCGATCTCCAGTCAGACGCGTTAACCACTGAGCCACCAGGTCACTTACTTGATTAGAATAACAAGCTGCATATCTGCGATTCTGACAACTATGATTCCATTCGCGGGATAGTCCAAAAGTTGGAAAACATTTTTGGGTAGGTGTTTGGGCCACCGTGAAAATTTGTGTAACAGTTCTTTCGTATTGTGTAAGTTCGAAGATCTGGCTGATGGGAATGAGGCTTAGTGGATTTTCAGATTTTATTTTCTTTCAAAATTGTGTTTCATAAATATCGTAAAAATATTTCTGAGATTTGCACAGAATAATATTTAAACCTGGCAAAAAATATTTTTGAAAAGACAGGTCAATTTGGTGAAACTTTTTACTTGGTGATCCAGAATGCCATACCTGAACCTGAGTGAATAACTCAGGTATTCGATTTTGTACTTAGGGTTAGACATTACGAAAGAAGTGTTACAGAAATATCCACAATGCCTCAAATACATACCCCAAAATTTTTTACCAGCTCTCCTACTAGAAGTGCTAAGGCAGCCAATCACAAGCGTGTGTTTGTGAGTGATAACTGAATCAACCTCTGTGACCAATAATATGGCAGCAGTTTGTTGCTATCAAACTAATAGTATTTACCACTACCGTTTGCTGGGTCCTGAGACACGTCGTTGGGGGCGAGGATTAGAGATTGTCCAGAAATCGGATCCCTGAATTTTTCTTCATAGCTGGGCACCGTTAATCCAAAAGTAAACTTCGTTAATCCACTATTTAAAAAGTTAACTTCGATAATCGTTACATTTTTGCAAATTTAACGTAAGTTACAGTTATTCGTTAAAAGTTAACCATTAACAATACGTTTACACAATGTCCCTCTGGAAACAAAGTTCTTACAGGGGTTCAACGTTTTAATTAGCCCCTCAAATGTATCGGATTTTATAACTTGTAGTGAAATTATGTTGACAATGAAAAAGTTTACATTGCATTGGTCTACGCCAGCTTGACATACGCCGCTGTTGGTGAATATGATGCCATAAGATTCACGAATGTTTTGTTGACGTAACCTTTTGTTAACAGGCGAAATGGAAAAAAAAATCTACTGCTGCTATCTATACCAGACGAATCCGCAGCATTGAAGAAGGATTTAAATTGTTTTTCCTTTCCTCATGAGTTGATGCTGTTTCAATTTTTTCAAACTGTAAATTTGGATGTTTGCTCCCTCCACATGTGTTATTTAAGATAATTATTAAGGTCAGAAACGTGGGCCTTGATTGCAGAAAGTTTGAATTTATAAATCAACTGTTATCCAAATCTTGATTTAAATGATATATAACCAACCACATAACTGTGGCCAAGGATTTGTAATCTTTTCGTTGCTTTTACTAGAGTTGCTGCTTTCACCAACAGCTTCTAGATCTTCAGTTTCCATGATTTAATCATGTAACAAACATCAGTTTAACTTGTTTTATTAACAAACTGCAAATAAGCACAAACTGAAAAGGGGCACTGTATTAGTGAAAAAGTTGTTATAAACATATCAAAATAAAAATCACCGGTTGAATTAGAAGTGTAGTGAGCGCCGATTTGCAGACGTAAAATACGAACTCCCAAAAACTCTATCGCTCCTGCTCACACCCACGCCGTGCCCAGCATAACAGTTATATGTATGTACTTCACACTTGCAAATTCACATTATCTAATTCGTTCGATATTCGAGTCTCGACCGTACCACTGTGTGCTGTAGCGCGCAATTCAAACAAACGAAATGACGTCAACAGCCAATGTAACTCTCCCGGCGCCCATGTGTAGATCTGCCTTGATATACTTCTTTTGCTATAACATGCCCATGTGAGTCTGTATGCCATCTGAAGTTTTTCTTATCTTTCCTCATTTGATAGCTTGTTAGATGACTAGACTTTCTTCGCAAGACCTGGGCAGCTCTTAACAGAGTTAGGTCTGGCCATGGCAGATCTGCTTCAGCTCTGTACACATGGGGAATGAGAGATTCACCGAATTGGGACTGTGGTGAGGAAAAACAAACCATCCATCACGTGACCTTTGATTGATCACTTCGAGCCTTCAGCGGATCATTAATAGATATTTCAAAAGAAGTTCTACATTGGTGACTTTGAATTTTAATTACAATTTAATGTTACATTTTTACTAGTGCGCTGGCCATAAGATAAATAAACCTTTTTAGATCCTCATATTTGTATCTATTACCCCAGATATTTCAATTTATCAACTCTTTTTATGTTTACAAATTATGTGTATTATTGTTTGTATGTTCTTGTTTTGTTTTTCCATGTACTGCTTTTTTTTTTCCAATGAAATTTGTAGGAATGTTTTGGCAGCAATTTGATGTGCTTCCTGCCTATTGCTGCTGAGATTGCCATGTCATCTAGAAATGCCAAGCATCTTATTGTTGTTTTGGTATCACATGTTCTTCCAAACTTTAATCCTTTGACCTGTGTTTCCAGGGTTTGATAACTTTGCCCAATACCATGTTGAATAAAATCAGTGATAATCACTTGCCCTACTCCTATGCAAATTTGGAATGGTTCTGATGTTTCTACTGTAAATTGTATTTTAGACTAGCGGAGTTCCCGGCGTTGCCAGGTATAGTTGGCGTAGATTTAACCGTACCCTATTTAAATTTCCGCAAAACATTTGTACAAAGTTTCATAAAATACGCGCCAACTTTTTCGGAATTAAAGCAAACTTACATTCACCCACCCCCCTACCAAGAAACTGGTGGGCTGAAGTTTATTTGCACGTATACTATTTTCATTCGTCCGAAATATTCATGTATATCAAGCTTCGATAATTTGGTTAAGAAATTTCATTACTACATTACTGAACAACCCTAGATTATGTTAAAAACTCACACTTGATTCAATTCTGAAGTGAATGGATATACTTGTGGATCGAAACGCCAGATCCTTTAACTCTGCAGATAAAATATCAAAAGTGAATCCGGAATAATATTATCGTAAACAGAAGACTAATGCTGAAGGCCAGAGAGATCGTGCTTAAAGAAAATTTCTGTTGTTTTTACGGCTGTCTATGTCGTTTAAAAATTGATATCCCAAATTAAAGGAAAGAATACTTCAAGCTATGGGTTATAAAAATTGAATATGTCGAATTAAAAGAAAGAATACTTAAAGTTTTGTTTAGTGTGCAAAATAGTTATTACTATCTTATTGCTTTAATTAAAGGCTATGGTCAGAGACATTGTGTTGTGTGTTTAGTGTGGAGTATGTGACATCTAGTGATTCCTCATGTGGAATTTCTCACCATACGTTCAGAATTTCATTTAATGCTCCTACATTATTTAACGTTGAAACATAAGACATGCCAGACAAGTGAATTAAGATTCTAAGCTTTAAAACGGTGAAAACTCCATCGAAATCTGACCCGTAGTTTCCGAGTTTTTATACGATCAATATTTCCGGTTTTCGTTTTATACGTAGATATAGATGTGTTATCAGTGAGTGTTTGTTGTATGAGAGCCCTTCATGCCATAATATATTCTTTAATTATGTCAAAGAGTATTTGTCTGTCTATGAAGTCTAATGCCTTCTTGAAATCGACAAATATTATTACAGCATTAGTTGTTTGTCTTATCTTCAGAAGTACTCTATGTTCCTGCTCTGTTCAATGCAAAAAACTTATTTTTTTAAACATGTGTGGTATTCACTTATTTGTGATCTACCTGAGGTTCAACACTGTTCGATAGTGCTTTGAAGAGGATTTTATAAGCAACTAGCAACAGTGAGATACCTCTGTAATTTTTGGGGTCCATATTGTCATCCATTTTGTGTAGGGGATGGATTAGGGGGCACTTCCATTCTTGTGTAATTCTCTCCATGACCCAAACATCTGTGATAATTTTATGAATTTCTTTATGATGGTTTTGTCTTCAACCCTTCGGATCTCGCCAAGGATGCCATCTTCTCCTTGTGCTCTTTTGTTTTTCAGTTTTTTATGATCTCCTTTATCCCTTCCAATGTTGGTGATATAGAATCCGGATTTGATGTGAGGGTTAATTTTCCTATTGGCTTCTCACTGTTGAGAATATCGTGTGAGAATTTGCAGTTTGCTTTCAAATTTTGTTTCCAGGGAACTCTTTGGTATTTTGAAGCAAAACTTTGGAGTTTAGTAACCTGTAGTACTTTTTTTTTGAAAACTCTATAGAAGTTTCTTGTATTATTTCTCTTTAAGTCTTCCTCAATCTTGTTTATCCTGA
>JARYHS010009186.1:21703938-21742964 GCA_031002005.1 Vandiemenella viatica
CGAAACATTCTTTCTTAAAATATAATTTCACAAAGCTGAGACATTACTCCTCATAATCCTACCTCATTTATCGATTTTGGTTAGATATCCAGGGAGATAAATGGCTCGAGATACAAAACGCATTTTAGAAAAAGTGACATTTTTGCCCTATAAGGGTCGAATTACGAAAAATTCCTTTCTTAAAATATAATGTTACCATGGCGGGGACCTTATTCTTTAATGTGATACCTCATTATCTATATCTGTTAGATATCAAGGGAGATAATCGCCCGTGACACAAAAATCGGTAATAGAAAAATTTATACTTTTTCCTTTAAGGGTTGAATTCAAAAACATTCTTTCTTAAAATAAATTTCACAAAGCTGAGACATTACTCCTCATAATCCTACCTCATTTATCGATTTTGGTTAGATATCCGGGAGATAAATGGCTCGAATACAAAAAACGCATTTAGAAAAAGTGACATTTTTGCCCTATAAGGTCGAATTACGAAAAATTCCTTTCTTAAATATAATGTTACCATGACGGAGACCTTATTCTTTATTGTGATACCTCATTTATCTATATCGGTTAGATATCAAGGGAGATAAATCGCCCGTGACACAAAAATCGGTAATAGAAAAATTTATATTTTTTTCCTTTAAGGGTTGAATTCCAAAACATTCTTTCTTAAAAATAATTTCACAAAGCTGAGACATTACTCCTCATAATCCTACCTCATTATCGATTTTGGTTAGATATCCAGGGAGATAAATGGCTCGAGATACAAAAAAACGCATTTTAGAAAAAGTGACATTTTTTGCCCTATAAGGGTCGAATTACGAAAAAATTCCTTTCTTAAAATATAATGTTACCATGACGGAGAACTTATTCTTTATTGTGATACCTCATTATCTATATCGGTTAGATATCAAGGGAGAAATCGCCCGTGACACAAAATCGGTAATAGAAAATTTATATTTTTTTCCTTTAAGGGTTGAATTCCAAAAACATTCTTTCATAAAATATGATTTCACAAAGCTGAGACATTACTCCTCATAATCCTACATCATTTATCGATTTTGGTTAGATATCCAGGAAGATAAATGGCTCGAGACACAAAAACGCATTTTAGAAAAAGTGACATTTTTGCCCTATAAGGGTCGAATTACGATAAATTCCTTTCTTAAATATAATGTTACCATGGCGGAGACCTTAGTCTTTAATATGATACCTCATTTATGTATATCGGTTAGTATTAAGGGAGATAAATCGCTCGTGACACAAAAACGCATTGCAAAAATATTGATACTTTGCCCTTTAAGAGTCGAATTCCGAAAACTTTCTGGCTTAATATAATGTCACTAAAGCGGAGATCTTAATCTTTAAAACGATACTTCATCAACGGTTTCAGATAGGTATCCAGGGAGATAACTGACTCGTAACACAGAAACAGCGTTTTAGAAAAATTTACATTTTTGCCCTTTAAGGGTCGAATCCGAAAACTTTCTTGCTTAAATTACGATTTAACCAAAGTGGAGACCATAAGGTTTAAAATGACACCTCATTCATTGATTTCGGTTAAGTTTGAAGGAAGATATAGGCTTGTGACAAAAAAATACCTTATAGAAATAAATATATGATTATTTTTTTATTTTTATTTTATTTATTTTCCATATGCAACATAGCCCAGCACCTAGTATCTAATCTGGGCCCTTATTTCCACTCATTTACATTTACATATGTTTGTATCTATATATATATATATATATATAAAACATATTAACAAATAAACAATGAATGAAAGAAAATTTTGATTCAATTTCCAATAACTACTACATCTACTGTTATTAAACAGAATGGGTACCACACCACTACTAAATCTACTACTACTGTCCTAATATTACTGCTAACATTACTACTGCTACTACTAAAACCATTACTAATACTACTAATTCTACTATTACCACCACCAATTGTCACAGCCGCACTTCGGTCCACTATTGTTCATTTTTCTTGGTGTTGTGTGCGCTCCAAAGGCAGAGTCCCCTGGAACCGGCAGCAAAGTCAGCCGCCCAGGCCATCAAGAGTTGACCTCCTGGAATACCAAGACGGCCCCAGTTGTCGCTCAGAAGACGGCCTCTCTGGAGCACACTGAAGTTCCTCCGACGATTGATGCTGCTCATTGTCGTGGGATATCTTCCGTCAATCCGGTGTAATTGGGTTCTCCTCTTCTGCTATCTGTGGCCTTTGATTTCGCTCGGCATTTTTCCTTTTTATAAATTTCTCCTTCCAAAATTTTGAGGCTAGATCAGCTGCCTCGTCCAGCAAATGCCACAAACTTTCGTCGCGCAGAATGTCAAATATGCTCCTACCTTGCAGCCGAGCTTGTTGGTGTTCTCTCAAACTGGCTGTTATTTCACACTCCCATACCACGTGCTCCGGCGTACTCTCTTCACCACATTCGCACCTGTCCGAGTCCACAATATTTCGACTTCGGAGCCAGCTATTGTATGGCCCGTGACCTGTAATGTAGTGTACCAATCCGGGAGAGGGTTGAAGGTACTTCAACTTTAGCCTCTCCTCTACGGATGGGAACATATCGTATGCTCTTCGACCTGTTTCACTGTTGTTCCATTCTTGTTGCCATTCCGCCAATAGAAGCTTCCGAATGTGCGTCTCCGATGTTACTTCGCTGCCTACAATTTCTGCTACCTTATCTTGTTTCCCTTTTCTGAGCCAGTATATGGCACCCCGTTTCCTTACTTCAAGGTCCAGTGGCCATACACCAATGGCAACGGTTAATGAATTTGTTGCCACGGTTCTGTACGCTCCTGTCAATCTTAAAAGTATTCCTCGTTGGACACGTCTGACTCGCTGTTTTAGTTTTACTTTTCTTAGATGCTTTGCCCACACACTTGCTGAGTAGCCCACTAAAGAGGATAAAATTGCGTCATGGTATAGTCTTATTGTTTGGACTGGAACAGTAAATTTTCGTTGGCCAATATTAATGATTTTATTCATGACCGCCACTGCTCTTGCTATTGTCATCTCTAAGTGGGATTCGAAGTTTAAACGTTCATCCAATTGAATGCCTAAGTACCTGCACACTGGGTTTCTACGAATTGATTTACCGTCGATTCTTATAGTTGGTTTTCGAGTCAGCTTGCCCTTGAGCAACATAAATGTTGTTTTATGTGGTGCTAAACTCAGTTTGACTTTACTGCACCATTGGCTAAGGCAGTTAAGTACTAGATTACTATTGTACTCAATTTCTGCTCTTGTTGCTCCTTCCACGAGTAGTAAAATGTCATCAGCAAAAGCTATTAGACCTAGAAGTTCAGGTATTCTTTGTAATAGTTCAATCACTGGTTCCATCCCTATATCCCAGAATATGGGACCGCAAACGGAACCTTGCGGGCATCCTTTAGTAAGTATCTTCGTGATGAACGAGTTCTGGCATCTCAAGGAAGCAGTTCTAAATCTGCAATAGTCCCTGAAGGTGTAAAATAATCTTCTTGGACAACCAATCTCCCTCAGCCGTTCAAACAGAGCGGGCCACCATAAATTGTCGAAGGCTCCCGAAATATCAATAAATAAGCCTACTACGTAGTTTTTTGTACTGCTACAAATTATTTCCATCGACCGATTTATGGCATCCTCTGTCGACTTCCCGGTTCTAAATCCATATTGACTAGGATTCATTCCCTGAACCTCCCGGTGGCTTTGTAATTTTTTGCATAGAATCTTCTCTTGAACTTTGCCAAGCACATTCAATAAACAAATCGGCCGGTATGATTTCGGTTGTAGAGGATCCTTGTCGTCTCCTTTCTTCAGAATTACCACCTCGCTTTTCTTCCATATTCCCGGAACTCTACCCTGATATAGACATTCGTTCAGGAGCCTGCATAGGACGGGGGTTAATTTTATGATTAACTCCTGCAGGACCTCGGCTGGAATTCCATCTGGACCGGGAGCCTTTCCTTTTTTCATTTTGTTTATCGCAGTTATTACTTCTTCGGGTGTAATATTATTTCCTTCCTCTTGACTCCAGCAGGGCTGCCACATGTTCCTTCGTAGTGTAGCTTGTTCTACTGTTTCTTCTTCCGGGTTGTCATCAGGAAGCAAAACTTTTAATAACTCCTCCGCTGAGTCTCTCCAATTCGTGGTTAATCGTCCATCTGTTCTTTTTACTGTGGATAATATTGTGGGAGGCCTGATTTTACCTGCAGCTATTTTGTAAGGAATACCCCATGGATTGTTCATGAGGTTTTCCCTCACAAAGACTTCCCAGCATTTTTGTTTTGTCTCTCTCATCGCGTCTTTGAAAATCTGCCTCTTCTGCCTGTAGTTTTCAAGGAGGAAACTTCTATCTGCTGCCACCATGCTTTGTTGATACATTCTCCTAGCTCTTCTCATGTTTAGTCGTAGTTTTTTAAGTTTTTCTGTCCATATTTTGTCAGTGGGATCTACTATCTTTTTTAGTGGTATCGCCCGTTTCATGGCACTTTGTATTGCAGTTGTCAGCTCTCTTGCGGCTTTGTCTACATCGAAGTGGTTTTCTGGCAAATCCGGTGGAATGAACACATTCCTTAATTTTCCCCATGCAGCTTTCTTGATGTTATATACTGTTTTAATGTTTCTGTTGCCACTGTTTTCTTCTGTCTGCATTCTGCCCAGTTCAAAGACAATCAAATTGTGATCACTTGTTGTCATGTTGTCAAGCACTCTCCAACCCCAAAGCAAATTCCCCGCATGAATGTTTGTAATTGTTACGTCGATATTTGTTCTTGCGCCAACACTGTTACAGAAAGTAGGAGGATTATGTGCTTGGTTTCTAACCTCTAGACCCAATTCGCTTAACAGTTCTTCTAGAAGTTGCCCTCTCCTGTCAGTCTTCTTGCTGTGCCAAAGAGCAGACTTTGCATTGACGTCCGCTGCAATAACTAGTGGATAATTTCCCAGAGCTGCATCTATCTGCCGTATTCTATCTAAGTATGGGAAGATCTCGTCACTGTACTGGAAATACATGCTTACCATTATGAAGCTTCCCCATGCTGCTCCTATCTCAGCACATACTGTGTGTTCATCACATAACTGCGTAATTTTTGTAACTGTTATCTGTTTATTTAAAACGATTATTGCTGCCATTGGGTTATTGCCCTCTGTGATTATTCGTGATGTTACAGGCATGTGCGGGATTTTGCTTTGCCAGGAGTACGGTTCTTGTAGACAAATAATATCTGATCTCAATTCCTCAGCCACCTTTCTGATTTCATGTAGAACCATGGCGTTTCCTTTAGTATTCAGCTGAGTAACTTTTAACATAGAATTTACGGGTGTCTTGTGTGCACATTGCACTGGGGCCAAGGTAGTCTTGTATCTAGCAGAATGCGTCCATGGGTCATGACAAACTGCTTGTATGTTTCCTCAGGATCAAATATTTCTCCTCTTCTCTCAAAAATCTTGTGAACTAGTGTCAGGAGCTGAGATGGATCTGTTGGAAAATTTAGTGACCTCAGTTGTATTCTGTCGATTGCCGAAGGTTGCGGGAACGTTATGTTTTTACCGCCAGGATGGAGGACTCTTGTCAAATGTCGGAGGGCAAGTGTAAGTGTATGCACTTCTTCGAGTCTAGTTAGCCGAAGTGTATCCTCAAAATCGGCGTACAATACCGCTGGATCTGCAGTAATGGCATTCGGTTGACTTTTCACAAAGTTCGGGTGTTTTATTTGGTTGGTACGCATACTTGGTTTGCGAAGATGATATTCTTTTCTTTGAATATCCGAGCCCACCGCCTCTAACAAAACGCTGGCAATAATACGAGTCAGAGGTGGAGGAAATTTCGTCTATTTGCTCGTCTATTAACAGCTGCCGATCTGTTTGCACGCCGGCGCTTACCATCATTTTCTGCATTTCCATCGCCTTCTTCTTCCTAAATGTTTCGGCTCTTGCAGCATTTCTTCGTCTACGAGATGGGGGGTTGCCTCTCTTCTTTTGATTTTTCATTCCCACTTTTCCAACTGCTATTTCAACTGCTCTGTATATCAGATCTGCTATATTCTCCATCATTTCTTGATCTATCCTGCAACTGGATTGTAGACTAGCCATAATCTATTCTGTTAACTAGGCGTTGCAATAGCAGTTGATACGTGGGACAATCCTTTCCTTTGTTTTTGCATGACTTACCTCTTTTCTGGCATGGGATGCACGTTTGAGGCATCGACTTCTTATCACACTGATCACGCTTGTGATTGTTCTGACCACAATGACTACAAGTCTCTATGTCCATTTGGCAGTGTTTACTCACATGTCCGAGGTCTCTGCACTTGACACAAGTTGGTACCACGGTGTAGTCTTTGCAATTGATTGCACTGAATTCCACGTATATTTTATGTTGCTCTAGTAATAATTTGCGCATAGCTGGGCTACTTCTATAACGTGATGAACGGTTGGCTTTTCACGGGGTCCTGTTTTAAATTTAGGGCAGAAACCGCTTTCGAACTCCTCCTTTGATAATTTAACTTCAAAATTTTGCTCATATACTTTATCTACTAGAGTCATTTATTTCCAAAATTTTTTGGTACATCATATAAGATTACCAATGGTTTCCTCTTTCTTGGAAGCTCACATTTTAGCGTCTCATTTAATTCTTTGTGTTCCATCAATTTTTTGACATCCTCTTTAGTTTCTGCATCAATAATTACTGAGTTATTGGTACTTCTTATTTTATTTATTTTTATTTTGTCTTTTGATGGTTTGATTATTTTGGTAATCTGTTCCACAATTACTTTTGGATTTTCGCCACTCCTTGAGCTCACGAAAAGAGAACTTGTTTTCGCGGGTGTGATTCTATTTTTTGCTAAACTAGTTGCCTTACTAGCCGCTGTCGCATAGCTTGGCCTAGAAGTTGTGTTTCTATTTGACTTAAGTTCCTCGATTGTTTTATTTAGCCTCTCTAATTCTTTGTTTAATTCTGAATTTTTTCCTTCTATGAAAGAACCGCAACCGCCCAACTGGCAAGCTTGTCTTTAATTTCACGGAGTAGCGTTTCATTTAATTTTTTGCCCAAGTTTTCATTTAAAAAGCCGACCAGATTTTCATATTTTTCAGCTAGCATTGGGGTTTCATTGGTTTTTATTTGCACTTGAGGAAGCTGCTGCCATTGTCTTGCGAGCGCTTTTACTTACGTTGCAGCTGTTGGACACCGCTGAGCTGTCAACATGCTGAC
This sequence comes from Vandiemenella viatica, assembly GCA_031002005.1. Lineage (NCBI taxonomy): Eukaryota > Metazoa > Arthropoda > Insecta > Orthoptera > Morabidae > Vandiemenella > Vandiemenella viatica. The sequence goes on from JARYHS010009186.1 coordinate 21,711,149, forward strand.
GTCGCGAGGCGTTGAGCTGTGCGGCGAAGCAGGTGGCTGCCGCAACCAATCGCAACCAAATAATTGTTCACAGATCCAATGTTTGTTTAGTTATTATTGATCCACTTTCACACACAGTCACTAAAACACTAATTTTCCACCTTCGCGGACTTTTGAAAATTCTGCGTTTCGTTTTTCCCGATCAAAATGAACTAAACTTCGAGAGCGAAGCGCGACGCGGCTGCTTGTGTGGCACTCCACTCCACTCCCAAAAAAAATTAAGATGGCAAAACATTTAGCCACAACAAGTTAGGTGGGGCAAATGGCTGCAGGAAAACTGAATTTGCACGTTGACAACTTCATCAAGGCCGGCCTCGGTAGCGTAGGGGCTAGAGCGCTAGCTCCACGTGCCGTAGGCCGCCGGTTCGAATCCGGCCGAGGACATAGATGTTAAGTGTTGTGTGAATATCCTGTCCCTCCTGTGGCGTCCATACATTGGAAAAATACAATGTATATACTGGATGATGACTTATACACTGAAAGTTTTAATAGTTGCATTGAGCTGGCTGTATGGCCTCCGTTGCCAAATACCATTACCAAAAAAAAAAAAAACTTCACCCAGGGAACCAAGATAAAATACAATATGTAACAGTAGTGGATGAAGCTTTTCCCCTTTTGAGATGAGGCCTATTCCAGGATATCAGATAAAAGGAAACGAAGAGAAACAAACTTTCAGTTACAGGTTCAATAAACTATGGTGTGAGATCGATAACGGCTTTGGTGTTATAGGTAAGAATTTTCAAATCTATGAAAGAAGAATGTCGATGTTACATAATAAGATAAATTCAGTAATACTAGCCACGTGCTGTATTTATAACCTTTTGATTAACGATATTTGAATTGTGTTGCAGAAGATAAGAACGATAATGACAACAGAGAAATTTCAATATATTTTTTTTTTAAAGAAAGATGTCTTAGAAAAAAGCTAACAGATAATTCTACAGATCTGCCTATTATTTCGATGGACTTTATTCGATTAATATATATTTGGTGGCTTTCATGTGCAAATATTCTTGAACGTGTGTACAAATTTTGGCTGTTGTTCAAACCACATGCAGTAAAATAAACTGTTCTTTCTATAAAATAACTTCATATCCAAGATTTTCTAATGTTTATCTCCTTAAATGCAATTCTACATATATACTCTCATGGGCGTATCCAGCGATGGGCAGAGGGGGGCTGCTGCCCCCGCCCCCCCCCCCAGAAGAAAAATTAAGTTGCCTTCAGTACGCTTCGACGAGTGAAGAACTAGTTCAGGAGCACTTTGGAAGTGTGCATCGAAATTTCGTGAAAGAACACCATGAGATATTGACAAACAAAATTATTGAAATTGAAAATCCGAGACAATTAATGTTTACATAAAAAACTAACTGACTTACGATCTTAGTTAACTGCATAGTAGGTCCTTAGATTAAGTAGTTGGGTTACTATATTAATCAATGATAAAAATAGTTTCCTGAATAGGTTTGAGTTTGATTTTGTAATGTCATGTTTCAGTTCCCCACCCCACTTCCTCGAAACCAAAATGAGTTGCCCCCCCCCCTAGTTCAAATCCTGCCCCCCTCTAGTTCTGATCCTGGATACGCCCTTGTATACTCTGCAATTCACAAAATTGTGGGTGGCAGAGGGTGCTCAGCACCAAAGCTAATCTCTTTGCTGTGCATTCCAATCCCTAATGGTACGAGGGAAAAAATGAATTCGTATAAGAATCAGTCCAGCACCTTCCGACTCAAATAGGTTGGTGGAAGAAGTATTTCAGTACACTCAATAGTGAAAGTGGGAGTACGCATGTTTACCAATAAGTTTAAACGAAACGTGTGTCGTCTATCTACCAGAGACTCCCAACCTAGTCTACTAATCAGTTCTGTGACGCTTTCGTAAGGACTGTAGCAAGCGGTCACGAATCGAGCGGCTCTTCTCTGTACTTTCTCTATACTTTCGATCAACCCCTTACGAAACGGATCCCAAATGGCACAACAATAGTCCAAATGTGGACGCACAAGAGATTTGTGAGTTAATGACGATAACAACATGCAACCAATGAAATTAAAAATTAACTAGACATCTTAGGGTGCGTCAAGTAATTACGTGAGGTGAAATAGTAGGGGGGGGGGGGGGTTCCAGCGAAATCTCACGTGAGGTTTTGTAATATTTTTGTTGGACTTTAGAGCTAAAAATAATAAAAAGGCTCTAGCCCTACAAATGACGCGAAATTCGATTTTTTTGGGGGGGGTATTTCGTCGAAAAGTGGGGCTTTGGAAGGGTGAGACCTTTTTTTTTTTTTTTAAAAAAAAAAAAAAGTATCGAGGGCGAATATTTCTAGGAGGAAAAGGGGGGGTCTCGCGGACCAGATTTCACCAGAGGGGAGGGGGAGGGGGAGGGGGGTCATACCAGATCACAAGAAGTTTCACCACAGAGGAAAGGGGGGGGGGGTCCGGAAAAACACCTCACATAATTTATGCATTCCCCCTTAACACCTTATGTTACACCGCGTAAATTATAAAACTAGAACCAATTTTGCCTTATGCTGTAACATAGTGTACCAATTGAGATTCTGGTCCAGGCTGCATTTCAACCTAACAACAAACTTGACTTCTGTCACATGCGCATTAATACATTCACTGTTTCGCTATCAAATCTTGGCCTGATGGAGGTACTTATATGCGACTAAAATAATAACATCAATAATATGGCTTTATTGAAAGCAAAGAGAAATTAAAATAATTCATATCCTGATGCTACATCGCATCGCATTAATCATAACGCTAAATCCATATTGTCTCCTATGTTTCAACAAAGCTTATCAACAGTCATCATGGTCCAGGCTGTACTTCAACCGAACCACCACCTCAGATAATATTGGCATTCGAAAATCATTGCTTCAGTCAAACGTGCATTAATACATACACTGTACCATAAACAAATCATGACATTTTGGAATTATTTATATGTGGCTGAAATAATAGCATTAGTAATACAGTGATTTGAAAGCGAAGGAAATTAAAAATAATTCTTAATGTGTGATACATATCGTGCAAGATTAGTTTTTAATCCATGTAAATTTATATTTTATAGCAAAAATAACTGATTGTACTAAAATATCGTCAAAATTAAACCAATATCTAACAGCAAAAGAAACAAAAAATATTTCAGAAAATTAAACTGGGATTGGGAATCACTGGATGAAGGTATATTGTCTCTGGGTAGGAGGGTGAAAGGAGTGCTGGGAATAAATAAGGCATTTGTTGGTGATGGAGCATGGTGGGATATTGGTCAAAGAATTAGGAATAGTGCATGTAAGGGGAAACACGACCATGACCACAAGCTGGCGCTCGATTGCATGCACAGGAAGCAGTAAAATTTTCTTTCGTTGGTGAGGGTGTCAGGGATTAGAACAAATTACCGAGTGAAGTAACGAGTAACTAATGTACCAAAAACGCTTAAGGAATTTAAATCAGAAAAATAAATGGGAGATAGATTTAACACACCAATTATAAAAGAAAATGTTTAAAAAAAATAAATAAAAAGGAGTAATTAGATGACAGTAAGGATTGACATCGGAGTATTAGCTCCATTGCAATTAAATTAATAATAATAATAAATCATGCAGCCCTCCGTATCAGCATTTAAAAATTGCACACAGAGGCATTACAGTGACCAACCTATTAAGTAAGTTAAAGGTAACATTTTATTTCTCTTAAACATTGTTACACCAACTTATGTCACAATAATAAAACCCTTTCTAAACATTTTTTTTTTCCTCTCACAATAATTATCTCTACAAGTTAGTAATTTTTTCAGGTAGCTTTTCTACTATTTCATAAATTGTTTAACATTAAAATACGAATGAAACAAAACTCTCAGACATTAGTATGAAAACTGAACCTAAGGCAATAACAAAGGAAAGTTTTTAGAAGACATTTAGAATTCACTCCTCTCAACATTAATATTTGCTAATAGAATAAAACCGGTAAAGAATTTTTACACATACCAAAGCGCATGCACGTGAAGCAGTGGGTAAATCAGTAAATGCTAGTTCTTGGCTAAAGCAGCAGTACTTAGTATGCGGCCTTTTTTTATGAGGGCGGTTTGAAAAGTTCTCGGAATCGCCGCTAGATGTCAGTGCTAGAGCAACGAGGTTCCCGCGCAATAATCACACATCTTTTGTGAGTGAACACGTTGCGCGTCAGTGCTCTAGCTGCAGGAGTGTGGTAGTGACGACTCTTTGTTGTTGTTCCCGCATAGTGATTTGTGACAATGGAAAAACTGAGATTCGAGCAGTGATTAAATACTTGGTAAAGAAAGGTATGAAAGCAAAGGAAATTCATGCCGACTTTCAGAACACACTAGGGGACTCTGCTCATTCATTTTCAACTGTTGCCAAGTGGGCCAGCGAGTTTAAATTTGGTCGGGAGAGCTTGGATGATGATCCACGTAGTGGACGGCCAAAAAGTGCTACGACCCCAGAATTTATCGCAAAAATGCATAAAATGGTCATGGAGGATCGTCGACTGAAAGTGCGGGAGATTACTGAAGCTGTAGGGATGTCTTCTGAACACAGGGCCGGCGCTAGGATTCTTGGGCCCCGGATAAGTGTTCCCCGCCCCCCCCCCCCAAACCCCGATTTTTTTTAACTTTAAACTTTGAATTTTTTGATACAGGCAGAAAATTTTAATAAAAAAAATCAAATAACACATTTTTCGAAAAGTTCTTTTGTTTGTTTGGTTTCTATTTAGCTAGGTACCCTCGCCGGAGGGCCCCCTTTGGGGGCTCGGGTACTTTAGCCCCGCTTACCCCTCCCTAACGCCGGCCCTGTCTGAACAGGTATATTATATTTTAACCGAAGAATTGCATATGAAAAAATTATCCGCAAGATGGGTGCCTCGGCTCTTGACACTGGACGATAAACGCACCAGATTGGAAATGTCAGAACAAAGTCTGGCCCGTTTTCAGAGCAACCAACAAGATTTTTTGCGCCGGTTTGTGACTACAGATGAAACTTGGGTCCACTACTATACCCCAGAGACAAAACAGCAGTCAAAGTAGTGGAAACATGCTGATTCACCACCACCAAAGAAAGCAAAGGCAGTGCGTTTGGCCGGAAAGGTCATGGCCTCAGTTTTCTGGGATGCAAAAGGCATTCTGCTGATAGATTATCTTCCTACTGGCCAAACAATCACGGGGCAATACTATGCAAACCACCTAGACCAATTACAGGAAAAGATACGCTAAACAAGGCCTGGTTTGGCAAGTAAAAACGTCATCTTTCATCAGGACAAAAGTGTTATTTCCATGGCAAAACTTCATGAACTGAGGTACGAATTGTTGCCAAATCCACCTGATTTGGCACCATCAGATTTTCATCTATTCCCCAATTTCCTCGGTGGACGGAGATTTTCTACAAGGGAAGAACTGACAGCCGAATTGGAGAGGTATTTTGCAGGCCTGAAGGAATCTCATTTTCGAGATGGGATCAAGGCATTGGAACATCGCTGGACCAAATGCATTAGTCTACAGGGAGATTATGTTAAAAAATAAAAGCAGTTCCACCGAGGTAAGATACTTAATTCTAATACATTCCGAGAACTTTTCAAATCACCCTCGTAAATATTACGACCTCACATTTAAGATCATATAATCTAATACTATTAATTCTGGCAATCAGAACTTCTATTTTTACTGAAATAAATAAACACGTTCACCTCAATTGAATAGTTATTGAAATAAAAAATATGTTTACTATCCTCACTCTTTAATGAACCAAATGCACAAAATTAGTCCAACCACCGACTGATATTTATAATGAATCAAACGCACAAAATTAGTCCAACCACTGACTAATATTTTTAAGTAAGTTCAATTACATTACAAACAATTAGAATCCATAGATTTCAGATTCTTTAGCCAAAATGAGAAATGTTCATACAAATCAGCCCACATCCATGTCAGTTCAGCACATGAAACAGTTTTTTCTTTAATCACTATATATTGTTGCAACAATACAGTCCACCATATATGATGATACATTCATTTATCCACCAATTACAGTTTATGTTTCATCGACGAATCAACTTTAGTTTACCTCTGTGTAACAATAATTCCACTTACTGCATCATACGAAACTTTATCCCCATACAACTTTATAAGAAAAAGTTTCCACAACACCTGCGGACATTACAGAACTTAACTACTGACAAAGACTCTATTTTCACAATCCAAGTCCGTATAGTGTTATCGATCTATTGCTATCGATATGGCTTTTGTATGTCTTTGAGCGATATGACGTATTAATTAGTTAAATAATAACAAAAATTAGATGGGCCTTGAATCTGTAATACAACAAGTTACAAACTGTGTATTGAAATAATTTTCAAAAACAAATCTAGATATCCTTTGCAAACCTCTCCAATTGCTGCATTTAATACCCAAAATGTGATCCCATACTTAAACCATCAAATATGCAGTTTCATTAAAAGCAGCCAATTCATTTTTGTGTGATGCATTAAGAGACACATGGTTTTGACATCTCAATCATTATAATTACTCTTTTTGAAATAAATTTCAAAGAAATTTTCTACAATTTTATTCTACCGTATAGATCAGATGCATTAACCAACTCCTCTTTGACCAAGTTACTAAGCTGTAATACAATGAATGCTACTATGACAATGAACTGTTAACATAATTAATCCTCCCAACATTCATCCAAACTGTCTCCAATAATTATTACAATGCTAATACATATCAGTCAACTTTGAAAGCTCCGCTAGGTGTCAAAAGTGAAAAATATTAATCATTCTCCAACTTCAATGTTAATTTCCACAAATTAGGTAGAAACTCTAAAGAAAGGAACATGGAAAGTTTATTTACAAGTGTAAGCAGTTTCTTTCAAGTTTCTGCCACAAATGAATAGTTTAGAATCAAGTATTCAGTACCACTTTTTATTAAACTAGACGACCCGTGTGAAAATTTCGCGAATAAAATGCGATGAATAATGAGGTTGAATATAATGTAACAAAGTTCAGTCATTACTCTTCATACTCCTACTTCATTTATCGATTTTGGTAAGAAATCCAGGGAGATAAATGGCTCGAAACACAAAAAACGTAATTTAGAAATATTGACATTTTTTGCGCTTTATGGGTCGAATTACGAAAAATTCCTTTCTTAGAATATAATGTTACCACGGCGGAAACCTTAGTATTTAATACGATATGCCATTTATCTACATCGATTAGATATCAAGGGAAATATAAGGCTCGTGACACAAAAATACGTTGTAGAACAATTTATACTTTTTCCCTTTAATAGTTGAATTCCAAAAACATTCTTTCTTAAAATATGATTTCACAAGCTGATACATTACTCCTTATATTCCTACTTCATTTATCGATTTTGGTTAGATATCCAGGGAGATAAATGGCTCGAGATACAAAAAACGCATTTTAGAAAAATTGACATTTTTGCCTTTTAAGGGTCGAATTACGAAAAATTCCTTTGTTAAAATATAATGTTACCATGACGGAGACATTCTTTAATATGATAGCTCATTTATCTATATCGGTTAGATATCAAGGGAGATAAATCGCTCGTGACACAAAAATCGGTTATAGAAAAATTTATACTTTTTTCCTTTAACGGTTGAATTCCAAAAACATTCTTTCTTAAAATATGATTTCACAAAGCTGATACATCACTCCTTATATTCCTACTTCATTTATCAATTTTGGTTAGATATCCAGGGAGATAAATGGCTCGAGATACAAAGAACGCATTTTAGAAAAATTAACATTTTTGCCTTTTAAGGGTCGAATTACGAAAAATTCCTTTGTTAAAATATAATGTTACCACGGCGGAGACCTTATTCTTTAATATGATACCTCATTTATCTATATCGGTTAGACATCAAGGGAGATAAATCGCCCGTGACACAAAAATCGGCAATAGAAAAATTTATACTTTTTTCCTTTAAGGGTTGAATTCCAAAAATATTCTCTCTTAAAATATGATGTTACAAAGCTGAGACATTACTCCTCGTAATCCTACCACATTTATCGATTTTGGTTAGATATCCAGGGAGATAAATGGCTCGAGATACAAAAAACGCATTTTAGAAAAAGTGACATTTTTGCCCTATAAGGGTCGAATTACGAAAATTTCCTTTCTTTTGAAATGTAATGTTACCATGGCGGAGACCTTATTCTTTAGTATGATACCTCATTTATCTATATCGGTTAGATATTAAGGGAGATAAATCGCTCGTGACACAAAAACGCATTGCAAAAATATTGATACTTTTGCCCTTTAAGGGTCGAATTCAGAAAACTTTCTGGCTTAATATATGACGTCACTAAAGCGGAGATCTTAATCTTTAAAACGATACTTCATAAAACGGTTTCAGATAGGTATCCAGGGAGATAACTGACTCGTAAAACAGCATTTTAGAAAAATTTACATTTTTGCCCTTTAAGGGTCGAATTCCGAAAACTTTCTTGCTTAAAATACGATTTAACCAAAGTGGAGACCATAAGCTTTAAAATGACACCTCATTCATTGATTTCGGTTAAGTATGAAGGAAGATATAGGCTTGTGACAAAAAATACCTTATGAAAGTAATATATACTAGATGACCCGTGCGAAATTTTCGTGAATAAAATGCGATGAATAGTGAGGTTGAATGCTTGTAATATAATGAAAAGTAGAACCGTACTTTTGTAGCAATTATTGTTTGTGTGTGTAATAGGTACACATCAAAATACTCGCAACATATTACGAAACAGTTAGGAAAATTTAAAACACTCTGTATTTATGACAAACTGTCACTGACCTTAGCAGAATAAATTAAACCTGAACAAAATGCACACAACGTATCAATATCTCTGAAATATTTGTTGCTGTGCGAGGAAAATAAATACCTGGTGACAGAAAAATGCGTTGTAAAAATACTAATACTTTTGCCCTCTAAGGTCAGAATTTTGAAAAATTTCTTTCTTAAAATGTGGTAACGGAACCAAAGACATTACGAAAACCTCATTCTTTAAAATGATACCTCGTTTATCAATTTTGTTTAATTGTTAAGGGAGATAAATGGCTGCAGATACAAAAAAAACGCATTTTAGAAAAATTGAAATTTTTACCCTTTAAGGTTCAAATTACAAAAAATTTCTTTCTTAAAATATAATGTTACCACGGCGGTGACCTTATTCTTTTATATGATAGCTCATTTATCTATATCTGTTAGATATTAAGGGAGATAAATCGCTCGTGACACAAAAATGCGTTATAGAAAAATTTATACTTTTTCCCTTTATGGGATGAATTCAAAAAACATTCTTTCTTAAAATATGATGTGACAAAGCTGATACATTACTCCTTATAATCCTACTTCATTTATCGATTTTGGTTAGATATCCAAGGAGATAAATGGCTCGAGATACAAAAAACGCATTTTATAAAAATTGACATTTTTGCCCTTTAAGGTCGAATTACGAAACATTCCTTTCTTAAAATATAATGTTACCACGGCGGATACCTTATTCTATAAAATGATACCTCATTTATCTATATCTGTTAGATATTAAGGGGGATAAATCGCTCGTGACACAAAAATGCGTTACAGAAAAAATTATACTTTTTCCCTTTAAGGGTTGAATTCCAAAAACGTTCTTTCTTAAAATATGATGTCATACGGCTGAGACAATATTTTTCATAATCTTACTTGATTTATCCATTTTGGATAGATATCCAGGGAGATAAGGGGCGCAAGACACAAAAAACCTATTTTAGAAAAAATGACATTTTTGCCCTTTAAGGGTCGAATTACGAAAAATTCCTTTCTTGAAATATAATGTTACCACGGTGGAGACTTCAGTTTTTAATATGATACCTAATTTATCTATATCTGTAAGATGTTAAGGGAGATAAATCGCTCGTGACACAAAAACGCATTTCAAAAATATTAATACTTTTGCCCTTTAAGGGTCGAATTCCGAAAAATTATCGTCTAAGTATATGACTTCACTAAAGCAGAGATCTTAATTTTTAAAATGATACTTCATTAAACGATTTCAGATAGGTATCAAGGGAGATAAATGATTCATAACACAGAAAAAAGGATTTTAAAAATATTGACATTTTTGCCCTTAAAGGGCCTAATTCCGAAAACTTTATTTCTTAAAATATGATGTAACCAAAGTGGAGACCATATGCTTTAAAATGACACCTCATTCATTGATTTCGGTTAAGTATGAAGGAAGATACAGGCTTGTGACCAAAAAATACCTTATAGAAATAATATATATGATTTATAGGTATAGTCGCAGTTCAAAATAATCATTTATTAGTCTAAAAAATGTACAAAGTTACAAAAGTGAGAAATTTTTTGTTGATACATAAAAGTAAAGGCACATACTATAGTTCTCAATCATAATGAAGTCACACAGGAAGAACCAAGAACATCACAAAAATAGGGTTGAAGGCAAATTTTCAATAAAATATAAACTGTGTTATTAAACAAACACAGATTTATCTCTCCAAAACACAGGCATTATTCACTTAAATTTGAGACAACATCCACTTTGGTCAACATATCTGTTTAAAGAATGGCTGGTGAATTCAGTTGTATAAATTGTCTTTTATCCTCAAAGAGATACTGTTGAGCAGGACACAGATGTATTACACATTTAGATGGTTTTTATAATAAACTCAAAAGGAAGGGCTATTAGAACAATTAACATGATACAGAAATAGAAATTCATCATGACATTAGTTTCTGTCATTATTCCTTCTTTTGCAATGAGAGGACTCCGTCTGCCCTTAACATGTTTACACTGTAGAATAATTTCTTTCTAAACTAACCAAACTTACAGGTTAGAATTATTTTAAAAAATATTAAATACAATCAGTAAAAGTTTCAACCATGAATTTTAATGTCTGGTTTTCTACATACACAAGCTAAGCTGCACAATACTTTCATTCCATATACTAACAAAATATAATATCACTTATGTTACATTTTACATAAACCTTAGTTTACTTCTTGTATTTAAGCAATACAATTTTTCTACAAAAAAAAAAATAATATATTTTATATAAATGAACAAAATAGCAGAGCTTTTTATTTCTGCTACAACAGAAAAGTTAAAAAAAGAAGAAGAGAGAGAGAGAATCTCCTTTGGCTTAAAGCCCTTTGCAGTTGTCATATTAAAAACTAAAAATATATATTGTAAAACAAACTTCATGCAATTACTTACAATCAAGTATAATAATTTATACAATTAAGCATCACACCAGTACAGTGTCAGTTAAAACCATATCATGTATAATTCCAGAATACCTTCTTCTAACGAGGATTTCAAATCATAACTTTATGTTTTAAAAGCTGGAAAATTGTAGAATACTGCAAAAATTTAGAATTCCATTTAATATAATACACAGCTACTATACTAAAAGCAAAGTTTTAAATGTCTATACATCTAAAAAAAGAAATATAAATGTGCCCTTGTTTTGTCAGTCACTCTTCCAACATCTCTAACATGGCTTTCCCTAATTACAAACTCATATTATGTAATCTCTCTTCCATTTTATATTTATAAACACACACACACACACACACACACACACACACACACACACACACATATATATAATCAGAATGTGTGATTCATTTTGAGCTTCTTAAACATAGCACATCACATAATTTTAGTATCTGGGGCTATTGAAGATTAAACAATTATATATAATTTAAGGCTATTTTTAAAAACTGCAAAGGCATAGTTTCTGTTCTATTTTCATTATAACACAATAGTCTCAGAAAATTGAACAGAAAAATATCCCCATCACTTGCCAGTATAGTTTATTTATTTCAATTCATTGATATTATTACAGTTTTTAACTACTTCGAAACTACCATGCATCTGAGGTTTCCATCAACACAAAAAGAAGACTACATACAAAATAATGTCTTATTACTCAATATGATTATCTTTCACGCTTATCATTTCCAATCATATTAGATTTTTCATTCTTTCCAACTCCAGTCTGAATAACGGTCATAAACAACCATTCTCGTGGCTGGGATGGCGACAGATGCTTATGCGAAACAAGCTATATCTTCTACAATAACCAGTAACAGCTATGTCCAAAGTATGGCATTTGTGTTTGTGAAGTGGTTTTTGTCACGGCAACCCAGTTTTTTACTTCAGTTTTGGCAAGTAATGGGTTTTCTTTATCTTTCCTTTCCATATGACCAAAAAGAGAAATAGTAAATGGAAAAAAAGATGAAACTATAGCAAATTTATTTTGAGTTAAAAGTCTTACACAAAGATTGAATTTTATTCTGTATCTTACCAAATATTTTTCAATGCATTCAAAGAAATAATAATTAACAATGTTACAAATTAAAGTGAAACATTACAAATAATTTTGAAGCATAATTTAAATTGCGTTCCAATTACAACAGAAATCAAGCAGAAGATATTTCATTTCTGAATAATCGGTTGACACAAATAAAAGTAAGAAAGGGAACATGGCATATGAACATACAATAACAACAAAGTTAACTCAGGAAAATTACAGAGGTTATAGGGGGCATCCATTAATTACGAAAAGTGAAATGGGGGGGGGGGCAAAATATCACCTAATCTTACCAAGGGGGGGAGCGGAGTCGACAGAAACCTCACATATTTTTATTCAAAGAGATTAACGAACTAATTGCGATGTCATTCCCAAACTTGAAAAAAAGGAGTTTAAAACAAAGTCTCCAAAATGATGATGAGGATGACAGGCAATTGGGGGGGGGGGGGGTTGCCTCAAGATCTCATCTCACCTCACCATTTGGGGGGAGGCCCACCAGAACATAGAAAGAAAGGTCCAGATTTCAAAAAAAATTCACAACACCAAAAACCATAATAGTATCTGTTAGAAAATGCTTTTCACAATACAATTCAGAACAGATTAGCATCAAATCCTACATTAATTTTATTTTATAACATTAATGTCTTAATCACATTTGTAACAGAAAAGATTGAGAACATTGGCAGAAAGTCAAGAACTTCTAATCAAAATCGTAAGGTTTTTCCCCTTTCTGAAAATGTATAACAAATGACAACTTACATTGGAACTTCTTACTACTGCTTCAGTTTCTTTAAGGAAATGAAATATAAGCTGTACTTCTAAAATAAACACATCAAAATTACTGAGTACATTTTACCAAAAAGGAGTTGCTTGCTTATGTATGCAACAAGGTTGTGAAATATTTTGCAACAGAATAAAACTACATATTATGATATTTAAACACCAATCACTGCAACAGTCTTTTTTTTCTAATTTACAACATCAAAACCTATTTGCTGTGTAAAATTTAAACAATACCTTACATTTTCATCCTTATAGTTTGCTAAACTAAGCTGTTTAGCAAAGACATTGGAAAAAAACTTACTACACTGATGAACTAGTGAATCAGTTTCTGTCACACAACCTTTTAAATAAAAGACAGTAAAAGTTAATCAGTCATAGTCTCCTCCTGAGCATGTTTGTCAGACATGAGTTCATTGAGGCGAATCAAAAACTGGTCCATTGTCAGTTTTGATCGTTGATTTGTCCCTGACAGTTTCTTTGCATTCATCTTTCTTCTCTTATTCTTCGCTTTTGATATTCCTCTGAATACTATTTTCCTGGATTTCTTGGGTCCTACGAAGTAAGAAGCACTTTTTTGAACACTTGGAACTTCATATATTGTTTCCAAATACTGAACAGTGGGTTTCTTATACTTTTTGTTCAAATAATAACTCTCAATGTCCACAAAATCCAAACTTAGTTTTGCTGGTTTCAGATTACATCTCCGATTAGAATTGCCAAGTTTGGGAGAACACTGCCTCCATAATCCTGAACGGGTGCTTCTTGGAGAGTCAAATTTAGTTGGTGATTCTTTTGTCTCAGTGGTCTGGGTAACAGTTTCAGATATTTGCAAACTGGCCATAATAACTGGAAGTTCAGCTACAGCTTTACCTGTAAAATTAAACAAAACACTTACTTAAGGATTGACAATTTTGCGTAAAATGTGAAAAAATATGTTCAATGAAAGGGAACTACTAAAAGTAATGTTTTTAATAGGAGTTAGCTTAGAAGTGAAACATCATTTATGAAATGACAGTGAGGAAGAGTTGTAAGAGTTTTCAGGAATCTGTGAAATTTTACCATTCTCTGAGGTAAGTGAAAAGTTTCATTTTCTGTCTCAATTAGACCAATTTTGGTATTTCTACACTGCAGAAAAAATTACAATCAACATTTTATTGTTAAATGATACTACAGTAAAAGTCCGGTTATCCGAGTTCAGATTATCTGAGCCGCCGGGTTGAACGAGGCAAGAAAAAAACGCACCAGGATTTAAAAAAAAGCAAGGACCGTATAACAGCCCTGCTGTGTTTCAATTCTTCAGGCTCTTTAAAATTTAAAACCTTTGATAATTGGAAAATCAAAAAAAGCATAGAGCTTTCAAAAACTTGGATTTGGCCTGTTTACCAACTTTCTATAGAAACCAGGCAAGAGGTTGGATTGAACGACATATATTTTCGAAGTGGTTTTTAAACTCATTTGTCCCAGTGGTAGAAGCATATCTTAAAAAGATGAATCTCCCCAGAAAGGCCCTTTTATTAATAGACAATGCTCCATCCCACCCAGACCTCGATGAAGTGGAAAGTTGTGATATCAAGTGTATGTTCCTACCACCAAATGTTACGTCACTGATACAACCCCTTGATCAGCGTGTAATAGAAACATTCAAAAGGAATTACAGAAAAAGGCGTGGGATGAAGTAAAGTAGGAAAGGCTTCAACGAACATGGATGAAACTTTTTGATATGGATAAGCCTAAAAAGGACAATCTAGCTCAACAAGATGTCAATTAACTGACACAGTCAGCCAACCAACTTCCAGTCGTAAAAGAAATTAACAATGAATATATACTAGAGTGGTTGTTGGATGACGAAATTGTTAATATGGTTGTCAGCGGACAAGGAGAAGAGGACAAAGAAGATAAAAATGAAACTGTTCCAAAAATTTATCATGCTGACTCCCAACTCCTATATCGTATCAGTTACCGACTGGGTCCTGCGATAATTTGTACAAACAAATCTAGCTGCTCTTCTTTGCACAACCTCCAACTCCTGTATTTGATAACCAAATTGTGGGTCTTAAACTAAATCACCATATTCAACCAATGGTCAGACCAAAGGTTTGTAACCCAATTACCTAACTTTTCTGGTTCATACTCTCATCACCCTCTTCAGTAAATGAAGGATTTTGTAACCTTTTCCTACTACCTTGAGTTTGTTATCAAATGTTATGCCAAGATATTTACACTTCAAATCTTCAACAAGCAATTCTGACCCAACCATACAATCATAATTAACCTCTATTTTTTTTTTATCTGTATACCCAATAAGCTGACTCTTCTTGGCATTTATCTTCACTCCATGCTGACCTATCCATTTAGATATTCTATTGAGGCTACCCTGCAGTTGTTCACAGTATTCACTTGTTTTGATCCTTTTGCATACAATTGTATCATCTGCAAACAACCTAAATTCTGACCAAACATAACAACAGAATCATTCATTAGAATAATGAACAGCAACGGTCCCAATACACTACCCTGTGACACTCCCGTATTTACTTCCACCTCTTTTGATAATGTCCTTCCTACTCTTAACATTTTGCTTCCTGGCATTTAAAAATTCCTCTAACCAGCAGATACAATCCAACAGATTTCAGTTTATTTAAAACAGTTTCATGTCTCACTCTCAAATGTCTCAGAAAGATCTAGTGCCACACTATCAACTTGGCCACCCTTGTCCAATTCATCTGAAATATCTTGCATACAGCCCACCATCTGAGATTCACATGAAAATCCTTGCCCAAAGCGAACTGCAAACCAGTTTCTTTCCTCACAGACATTTCTGATATTGTTGAATATTAATCTCTCCATCATTTTGCCTATCACTGATGTCAAACTAATTGGCCTATAATTTTCAATCCCATTTGTAAGCCCTCCTTTATGAAATGGTACCACTATTGCTCTTTACCAATCTTCTGGTAAGCAGCAAGACTCCAGACTCAGTTTAAACAAAATTTCAAGATAAGGTACAATTCCACAATCTATATATATAAAGATGAATGTATGTATGTTTGTTTGTCTGTTTTTGGTTTGTTTGTTCTTCATACAAATCCACAGTTTTCATTCGATCTCGATGAAACTTTGCACACTTATCATTTGAAACAAGGCGAAAAATACTGTCTACATTTGGCTGAAAAATTATCTGCATAAATGATACATGTTGTCTTATAATTTCGAAAAATTACTGAACGGTGATAGACAGATGCGTTGGATGTGGAGGTCTCTCTACTGTGTTTCCGTGTAGCGGTCAGGTAGCTCAGTGTTTAAAGCGCTTGCTTACTAATGTTTGGGTCGTGGTATCTGGTTCAAATCTCCGTGGAGTCTATGATTTTTAAAAATTGTTTTTGATCGTAAGAGTCATGCCTGGGCCGTCAGTTATTCGGGTTGAATGTTAAATTGTAGATATCTCAAAGTTAAGGATGCAATGCGAGGCAAATCATAGGTAGTCTCGCAATGCTGTAGGTGTACACTTTTTTACATTATATTGATCCCTCAGGGTGATTCACAGTCAGTGTGTGTGTGATCTGCAGTATTGAAGTAAGTCTCTGTCTTTGGTTACATTTTGACAACTAAATGCCTATACCGATATTGACGGAATTTGACAAGAAAATCTGTAGGGAGGACACAGGACACTTTTTTTTCCAGTATGATTAACAGTTGTAGTCACGAAATTTTGAGAATGGTGACAGAGAGACGGATGTGTGTATTAGTCTGCAATGTTACGTCGCTTGCTCAAGCTAAGCTTCTCGTGCATTATGTTAGTGAATAATTTGTTAATAAATTTTGAGACATGTAACACCCCAAAATATCTGGGAGTGACACTAGATAGAACCCTCACATATAAGAAGCACTGCATGAATTGCAAAATGAAGATCTCTACAAGAAATAACTTACTGCGCAAATTAGTTGGATCACAGTGGGGCAGTCAACCACAAACTATACGTACATCGGCAATGGCCCTTTGTTATTTTGTTGCAGAATATGCATGCCCAGTTTGGTACTCATCATCTCATACCAAACAGGTGGATGTAGCCCTCAATAACACCTGTAGGCTAGTGACAGGTTGCTTAAAGCCTACCCCAGTTTATAGGCTTTACCAGCTTTCGGGCATTGCACCACCCAGTATCCGGAGAGAAGTGGCTGCGAACAAGGAGAGGACCAAAGTAGAACGGGAAAGCGCTCATCCACTGCACGGCCATATACCACCAGCCCAGAGACTCAAATCCAGGAAAAGCTTTCTCAGAACATCACGGGAACTAATTGGGTGACCTGAAAAGGCAAGAGTACAGTTATGGAAAATGAGGGTTCCCAACATCTCGGGACCACTGACAGTTGCAGAGCGCTTGCCACCTGGTCATGAAGAAGACTGGAACGTCTGGCGGTCTTTAAATCGATTGCGAACAGGAGTGGGCAGGTCCAAGGAAAACCTAATGGGGTTATACTGATACTACCAGTATTAAATGCGAATGCGGAGAAGACCAAACTATGAACCATATGCTCGAGTGCCCTATGTGCCCATCATCCTGCAACAACGAAGACCTGTTTCAAGCAACACACAATGCGATTGAGGTTGCGAAGTACTGGGCCAAGTGTGTTTAAAGTTGTTGATTTACAAAATGTATTTAACTGTGTATTTTGATGTTTTTGACACGAGAATAATAATAATAAATTTTGTTTAAAGAAAATATGTATTATTTAGTACAGATGCCAATTTTCTCTCTCCTTTTACTTTGTGTCTACTTAAATGTTTCTGAAACCAGTTTATTTTGCCTTCATTTTTGACATGCCTTGCGGGCGTAAATTGGCCTAAGTTGTAGCTCTGGCAGCTTATGTTATTAGAATCGGATGCTCATGATGAAGAAAGAAGAAAAGTCCAAGCTGAAATAAAGCTGCTCTTAGTTCACCCCCCCCCCCACATCCCATCACATTCATTTGTTTTTCTGTTTTTAAATATGTTGGAAATTGATTCTGCTCAAGAGACAGGTTCGATGGTAGAATGGCTTTCCGGTAATATTATGCCGACTAATCCTTCACTACCAACAACTTTCTATATCCAATTTTGGCAAAGAAATTCTTAATCCATGCGTACGAAGTAGCAGGTATCAGCTAGTCTTTAATAAATCTGTAGTAATATTATCTACACCAGCCCCTTTATGCGCTTTTAGCTTTCCGAACCCTTCATAATTTCCTGAGAATCTGTTTCAACTTTTGTAGTTTCCTCGTTTATATTTTTAGGGGAGATTCTCCTCTGATTCAGGCCTTCCCATAACAGGATGATACTCCCTAGCTGTCTCACTAAACCAGTCACATAATATCTCTGCAATTTTAAAAACTTCAACTCTGTTCTTGTCTAAAATAGTCTTTTCTTCCCCTCAATTTTCCAACATAGCCATAGAAATTTCTAGATGCATCATTCAGTGGTCCTCCAGCACCAATAATATTCTTCATACACCCATCCGTTGCTTGTTCCTTTCCCAACTGCCTTCCTGTCTCTCAACTCTGTTGTGTTCCCATCTCACTAGCCTCTTTAAACTACTCACCTTGTTGTAGTATGAAGGTTCTGTAGTTCTCTTTATTTTTTGCTTTGAAATAAACATTTCCTCACCCTTTTTTATTTTTCCTTAAACTCTTCCCACTTAACCTCCACGGTACTTATGCCATCCTTCCATTTGCTGAACCATTCCTTGAAATATCTCTTTAATTCTAAAGTCTATGACTTTTTGTAACTAAAACTTTTTGCCCCCTTCAATTTTGCTGACTGGTTTACTGAATCAGTATTGCATTGTGATCACTTATTCCTTCAGTTAATTGGTACCCTACAAGATTTTCATCAGACTTTAGTAGTGAATGAGCAAAATATTTTATATAGGCAAATAAATTGGGCAGAAATCCAATCTGCTTTGTACATAAACTGTTGTCCCACTAGCTTGGTGAAACCAACGGAAATTAATGGAGACGAAAGCAGATCTGTGGATGTCAACAAGAGGCAGGAAGTTTAATGGTTAATCAATCTAGAGATATATTGAGAGAGTGGCAAGACTGAAGGATGAGAATGTGAAAGCAAAGTTTGGCGAAGGGGTGGGCATGGAAATGGTAGAGGGATAGGTATGAAGATGTAGTTGACCACAGAAATGGAAAAAGTGATTGAAGTACTGTAATGGGAGAGAACAGAAATATTGTTCAGAATTTAGTGAAACAAAAATGTCAAAGTGCAAGACCGGAATCTCATAGGAAAAATTCCAAACAGAATATCTTAAACAACAGTTGGCAGTGATTGGGGACTGCTCACAGAAGTGAAAACTTGAAACTATCCTTATCATACGCGCAACACGTCATACAGACACTCTAAATAATAATAATTCCGTGTAGTTGTAATGAACTGGTGACAGTGTTTCTAGTGACTGCGCATTCTGTCCCTGTCTTAGCCACCTTAACCTAATCCGGCAGTCCTACCAGATACAGAGGACCTACAGTTTAACGTAGAACCTGAACCATGGAAGCACTCTGACATACTTGACATTACAAATCAAATTGTGCCAGAGGTGAAAGTCCAGTTAAGGGTCTATGAAAATCCCCGGTGAGATAGGGACTAGAACCAGGAACATTTAGTTCCCCATTCAGACACCTTAACCACTGAGCCACCAGACTGCTACAGATATACTGTTAACATTAGCACATCTATGACGCGAACTCATACGATTCTACCCATCCAAAAATCGCCCAATACACCTTAAGAAGATTTCAATTAAAAAATTAAAAATCTAAATTAGTGCATGACCCAAAGGTTAGTGGAATCTTTATGAAGGAGATCTACCAAGCTATTGTGTCAGAGGCAGGATGGCAAATTCCTTTCCTCAGGGGCCTACAATTTAAAGTGGAATCAGAACCATGGTAGATCTTGGTGTAGCTTATGTAATCAAGTACAATTCCTAAAAATTTCTGCTGACCATGGGTTTTGAATCCATGACCGGAGAAACATTCGGAAGTAGGCGCCTTAATTGCTGGGTTACCAGACCACCTTGTTTACTATTAAAATCAAATTAAAAACTTGAGCCTGTATGAACAACATTGACAAAAATTAAGGAGAGGGTTTAGGTTTTTGTAAATTGAATATAAACAGTATTTTTCCATTGTTTTAAAATAAACATATGGAAAGTTCATCAAAATCAGACAAAAACTGTCTTTTTCAAAAAACGCCTCCAACGCGAATATCATACACGCAACATGTCATTGCATGTCAATGATGTGGATTCATAGATTTACCCCAGCCTACAGCCTGCCAACAGAAGTTTTCACTTAAAAAAATCTGACTTAGTCCACAAACTGAAGGTTGGTCGAATCTCTTGACGGAGATGAATATATTGCTATTGTGTCAGAGGCAGGAAAGCCAATTCCTTTTCCTCATGGGCTACAGTTTAACATGGGACTCAGAACCATGGAACATCCTGGTGTAGCTCATATAATAAAAAATAACTCCTAAAAATTCCTGCTCACCCTGGGATTTTTAGCCCCCGACCAGAGAGAGAAACTTCAGGAAGTAGGCGTCATAAATAGTTAGCTACCAGACCACCTTGTTTTGCAGTATACGTGTGCTAAGTACTACCACAATCGGATAAAAATTAAGTGAGGGGGGAAAGGAGGAGAAGGTTTCGGTTTTTGTAAATCAAACGTAAAATAGTATTTTTCTATTTGTTTTAAAGTATAGGTATGCAAAGTTCCATCAAAATCGGATAAAAACTGTGTGTTTATAATGAAGAACATTGTAAAAAAACATTCATTTTTGTATATTAGATACAAGTATAAACTATAGTTTCATAGCTGTCCAAGCTACAGATATAGAGGAAAGTGCCCTATACCGGACCCCCGATTTCCTGCCTCTGCATTCTCTTGAACTCTAGCAGGATCAAGTGTAAATAGTTGTTTAGGCTTCTATCATTCTGTAGCCTGCTTTATTGGATGTTCCTCAAATCGCCTTTATGTGCTTTGGGAGTGGACACACTTTTTACATTGTGCTATATTTTTTAAATTTTCCCCTGGATATAGGCAGGTAAGCCTTCTGGCCTATATATTCCCTTAAATGATAAGGTTTTATGTTAATGTTTATCACTAAACTGTTTTGTCCAGAAGTTGCGTTAAAAATTTATTGAATTAACAAAATACAGTCTATAGTTGTACAAACTGGACCCCCTAAAATGGACCCCTTATTTTTTCATACTTAAAGTCAAATATGGGATGTAATTCTTCCATTTTTACAGTCATCTTATAAAGCCCAATTGATGGACACTGAAAGAGCTAAAGAAGTCAAGGAAACTCAATGGCAAGAATGTAATCGAGGTTGCAAAAGCATTCATGGCCAGGGGAATGGATCAGCTAAAGAACCTCTATAAAGAACTTGTGAAAAGGCACCATCATTTTAAGAAAAATGTGAAAGAATCATGCACTGAAAATAAGAAGAATGTGAAATCTGGAACATCGGAATTGGAGATTCTCCCTGGAGTGTTCCCTTCCAAAGATGATGAAGATTCGTGCGTGTTTTTGAGGCAGAAAATTTTCTGACGTTTCAGAAGGACAAATTTGGCGTTATATGTTTGCTGTGGGCAAGGGGCGGATCCAGGATTTTGGTTTGGGAGGGGCTTGAGTGGACTTTGGTTTGGGGGGGGGGGGCTTGGCTTCAGTGGATTTTGGTTGGGGCGGGCTTGCCTTCCCCCCCCCCTCGGAATGCGCCCCTGCTGTGGGCCCATGTGTATTGTCCTGGGGCTCATAAGGATGTGTATATCTGCGATTTTTGTCGCCAAACGATTAATTTTTCCATGTATTTTCAGTGTTTACATATAACCTACATATTTGCTTTATTTGTATAGTTAAAAAAATTAAACCTGTAATTGTTATATTTCACTTTAAAACAATGTTTTCTGCGATTCACTCCATTTTTTAATTTTTTTAATTGTTATTTCGTTAATTTTAATGAGGGGTTCGGTTTAGGCAACTATTTTTCATATCGCCAAGCTGTAAGTTTTTTTAAAAAAAAGTTGGTAATGATTTTTAATGATATTGTTTGAAATTAGACATTAAACGACGCATAACATTCTGCATTTCATGCTTTAAAGACTTTTTTTTCTTTTACTAATTTATATTTTTTTAAAGTAAAAAAGAAAATGTGGGTCCGGTTTTGAACACTTTCCTCTATTGTTAACATTAGTATGTTGGCGATACGAACTCAAAAGATTCTAGCTTAAAGCGCAACATGACACAGCCTGACGGTGACGGCGCGTCATAGCAAGTCGATGACCGAAATCTCTTAGATTTACCCCATCCAAACATTGCCTAACGTGCCTATAGAAGTTTTCACTTCAAATGTGATTCATGGAACAATCACTACACATCCAAAAAACAGAAACATCGCACACAATTATTTACATAGGAAAAGCGGAAGCAGTCGGGGGAAAATATAGTAGTAAAAATGTTCAGTAAATGAAGGCACAGGAACGGAATCCACATGCAATTTAAAATCTTGAGGGCACAGGCCAAAAACAGAATCGGATAAAGAAGGCCAATGTGTGAGCGTGAAATGAAAGAAATGGGATAACTATTTGTGTGGCGAGGTGGTATCTCGGGAATGTGGTGGCGCGCATAGACGAGGCGGGGAAAGAAAGCGACGGAAACAAACTGGTGGAATTCACATCACGCGAAATTCAAAGGAGTACGCACAAGGAGATCGTCCAGAATTTATTTAAAAGTGTAATGCGCGTAAACGAAATCTCGTTCAGAATTTGCCGTCCGCGAGTGAGAACAAATACATTAATATCATAAAATAAAAAGGGATCTACACAATGAACACTAATCGCTGTACAGTCGAAGATGGAAAGTATCGCATAGAATTTATTGATAGGGAAAAAAGTGAAAACCATCACAACGAAATCCAACGAAAAATGAATCCAATGGTAAATTACTAAAAATCTTGAAGGCAAATTTGTAAACAGCGTGCCTGATCGTGGGACGAGCAGTTTCCACGTTGATGCCGGCGGCATGTATAGCGACAGCGTGACCATATTTTATCTTTTTCGTCAGAGCGGGATGCCGAGGAATTTTGTAAACAGAAAAGAAGTCTCGTATTTTAGTAGTTTTTATTCAAAAACGAAGAACACTTATAATAAATACAATGAATTGCATGTTAGCTGAGTTACTTAGCCTTAGCATCCGACATCTATCCCTGACTAGGCAGTTGTTTTGTATTTATTGGCGAAACAAATCAGTTTTAAAATATAGGGTCTAGTTTGCAGTAGAAATAGAGCTCATTACATGGTTTGTTGATGTTAGTCTTGGCTTTCAATACTGCGACACTTAAATGTGTTTTGTCACTTGTCCATATTTTATTTAGAGAAAAAATGATTTCGACAGGTGCATTACTTTCAGACACACACATCATGTACTGGTACTCAATAGATAAACAAAAGTTTGTGCAGTTTGTCTCAGTTGTGTGGAGATTGTTAGCACGAAATATTAAATAATTCCACCCAACAGTCTCCAGCAGCAACATTCTCAGCGTTCCAGCTGGTGAGTTTTGATCTGTGACGTAGTCGGTAATAAGCGAAATCTCGTCGATCAGCTGCGGTCCATACGTCGACTCGACCACCGAGCGGCAAAAACCGCATCATCTGTTTTAGACCTCATTAGGTAGATTTATTAAATTGTCGTTTCGTTTGCGAAAACGAGACACTTTTACTCTCATTGGAGACACAGGGACAAACAGCCTGAAAGCGGCGGGACTGTCCCGCCCAATAAGGTTGCGTTTATGTTGGAGCTGCGATAAACGCTGAGAGCGGCGTTCAATTACTTTCTACCTGTAGTGTTTATATTGGAGCTTCGATAGTAGCGTAGAATCGTGTTTTATATTGCAGGAAATTGTCAAACGGCCAGACATGACGAAACCTAGCTAATTCCTTTCGTATGGGAGTTGCATTGCAACAGTTTTAGAAATTGTAAGAGAAATCATTATGGAAAATATTTCAACCACTAAATATAATTCCAGAGGAACAGGATTTCGTAAAAACTAGCTACAGATTATTACAATATTTGTAATTTTCCGAATTGCATGGGCGCTATCGACAGAAAACACGCCAGAGTTACTTGTCCTGCACACCCTGGCTTGATGTTCCATAAATACAAGAATTTTCTTCCATTGTTCTGCAAGGATTGGTCAATACTAACTTTTTTTTTTTTTTTTTTTTTTTTTTTTTTTTGCTGTCGTCCTCCATCCCTTCCTAACCTGTGCTAACCTCTTCATTTCTACATATCCCTTACAACCCACGTCCTCAATTATCTGCTTCATATATTCTAATCTCTGTCTACCTCTACAATTCTTACCTTCAACTGTTCCCTCCACTAACAAATTAACCAATCCAGCATGTCTCAAAATATGACCTACCAGCCTGTCTCTTCTTCCTGTAAGCTTCTTCCATAAACTTCTTTTCTCACCGATCATTTCCAAAACTCGTTCATTTCTTACTTTGTCTGTCCACCTAATTTTCAGCATTCTTCTGTAGCACCACATTTCAAATGCTTCAAGTTTCTTTCTTTCCGGTATTCCTAAAGTCCATGTTTCGCTACCGTAAAGTGCTGTGCTCCACACAGAGTTTTAAAAAGTTCTTTCTAATTCCTAGATCAATATTTGAAACTAAAAGGTTTCTCTTTTTCATGAAGGCTCTTTTTGCTAGTGCTATTCTGCTTTTAACATCATTCCTACTTCGGCCATCGGTTGTAATTTTGCTTCCCAAGTAACAGAACTCACTCACTTCTCCTATTGCATCAGATCCTATTTTTATATTTAATCTACTATTGGTATCATTTCTGCTACATTTCATCACTTTTGTTTTACTTTGATTTATATTCAGTCCAAAATCTTCCTTCAGTATTTTGTTCATGCCATTCAATAACTTCTCAATATCCTCAGCCCTTTCTGCTAACAAGACAATGTCATCAGCAAATCGTAGCATACTGATTTTTTCTCCCTGAAAACTTATGCCACATGGAAATTTTTCTTTGACATTCTTTATTGCTTCTTCTACATACAAGTTGAATATTAACGGGGATAGACTACAACCTTGTCTCACACCCTTTTTTAACTGATGCATGTCTCTCGTGATTCTCTACTTTTATTACCGCCACTTGATTCTTATATAGTTTATAGAGTATTCTTCTATCTCGATACTTTAGACCTGACTTCTTTAAAATTTTGAACATCTTGTCCCACCTAACATTATCAAAAGCCTTTTCTAAATCAACAAATGCCATAAAAGTATCTTTGTTTTTCTTGATCCACCCTTCAAGTATTAATCTTAAAGACAGAATTGCTTCCCTTGTACCGCGATTTTTCCTAAACCCAAACTGATCTTCACCTACTATCTCTTCTACTACCCTTTCCATCCTTCTGTATATTATTCTGGTCAGTAATTTTGAAGCATGTGATGTTAGACTAATGGTGCGATAATTCTCACATTTGTCGGCTTGTGCTTTCTTTGGAAGTGTGAAGATGATATTTTTTTTAAAATCAGTTGGAATTTCTCCTGTTTCATAACTTTTTGATATCAGCTTGAATAATCTTTCGATTCCTTCCTCTCCTAGAGATTTAAGAAGTTCTGCAGGGATCTCATCAATTCCAAATGCCTTATTTGCTTTCAAGCCATTCAGAGCTTTATTAAATTCTGTCCTCAAAACAGGATCTCCTAAGTCATCAATGTCGACATCGCCTTCCTTTTCCAATACACTATTGTTCAAGTCGTCCCCATCATAAAGTTTCTCAATGTATTCCTTCCATCGGTTAACTCTATCTTCTGAGCTTAAAAGAGGTTTGCTATCGGCAGTTTTAATGTTCATACCTCTTTTCTTCATTTCTCCAAAATTCTGTTTGATCTTTCTATATGCAACATCTACTTTTCCTACAACCTTTTCCTTTTCTACTTCTTCACACTTTTCTTGTAGCCATTTTTCTTTTGCTATTTTGCATTTCCTGTTTATTTGATTTCTAAATTGCCTGTACTGCTCTCTTCCTGCTTCATCCTTAGCATGTTTGTACCTTCTTCTCTGATCCATCAGCTCCAAATTTCTTCTGTGATCCAAGGTTTTCGGGCAGCTTATTCCCTAAAGCCTAATGTTTCTTTACCAGCTTTCATTATTTCGGTCTTTAATGCATTCCATTCGTCCTCGGTTGAGCTCTTTTCACAGTTAATTCTTAGACCTAAGTCTACCATTTCTGCAAATTTTTCTCTTGTGCTAGATTGTTTCAGTTTATGCACTTCCAGTCTGTTCTGCTTATACTGCTTCCTTATTCGCTTGAATTTCAGCCTGCACTTCATTACTATCAAATTATGGTCCGAGTCTATGTCTGCTCCTGGGTACGCTTTACAGTCTAGAACTTGATTCCTGAATCTCTGTTTGACCATGATATGATCTAGCTGATACCTGCCTGTATCCCCAGGACGTTTCCAGGTGTATATTCTTCTTGCGTGGTTCCTAAACAGACTTTTACTGTCGGTCCAAGTTGAGAATGTTGAGATCCATATCCGTATCCTTATTCGCGGATCTAGACACTAATGATCCGTATCTGTATCCGTATCCGCGGATATACATTTTTAACGATCCGGCACATCACTAGTTATTATACACCTTTTTATTATTTATTTTTATTGTCACCTTAAAGAACAATAAAAATGAAATCTATGCACAAGTGACAGTCGATTAACGATTTTTTTAAAAGTACGCTAATCTAATTTTAATTAGGTGCTTAAATAATATTAATTTATTTATGCTATTGAATTAAGATGTTTTGAGTGTATATATCTCTTATTTTCATTAACTATTTGTTTTAAGTTGTTCCATTTCCACATCCAACAATCTGTATGGGAGCATGGAGGAAGGAATTCCTCCCTCCATGTATGGGACATGGAGGAAGGAATTATTCCTTCCGCCATAGTATGGGAGAGGTCCTTGTTGAAAAGAATATCTTTGGACTGATATGTTGATAATTTCAGCTGTTAATCATATCTTTGCTTCAGAAACTGTTGTATTTTGTTGTGCTTGTTTAGAAGTAGACGACTAGACGTGTTGGTTGGTGATGTGTGGGATAGAAATAATGTGATTATTTTTGTTTGTGGCTGGACATTGCATCACTGAATTGACATTTGGTTAATTGAAGGATTAATTACGATGGGTATTTTGGAAAAGATCTCTGAAATCGAAAAAGAAATAGCTAGGACCCAGAAAAATAAGGGTTGGTAGCATTTTGTTCTGATAACATTAGCACTGTTCTAAGATCTAATTTTAATTTATACTTTGTTTTATTTCCAGTAAAAATAGTATTTTCTCAGGTGAAAAATTTCTGTCCTTTAGCCATTTCATACACGTAGTATTGTGGCAGTATTTAAATTCGATTGGGTTTGGGACTAATAGATCGCTGATGTAATAGGTATAGTTGTATGGCACTCACAAAAAAAAAAAAAAAAAAAAAAAAAAAAAAAAAAAAAAAAAAAAAAAAAAAAAAAAAAAAGATTATTAAAATTTAATTCGATAATCCTCGTATCTCGTGCTCTACTGCAAAAATATTATTAAGAATTGGAACTCAGCATTCCTAAGTCGTGATACTTTTGGAACTAAATTTGACCACATCAAGTTATTTATTTATTTAACTTATGTCTTCAAATGTTTCATCTTATCACATGAAGCAATTATGCCGGTATCGTCGCGCTCATTATCGTACATGAATAAATACTAACAGACCTACGCTGCATCAGTTAATGTTGGATAGCAACCTTTACCAGTTTTGCTTCTTGAAAACCAGAAGAAATTTACACACAGAAGGATACATTCACCGTATCACGGTCATTAACATTTGGGGATTACTGGAGATCGCGATTCCACCAGGAGTTGTCATCATAGTACTGCAGTGGTCAAACACAAGATCCACTATAAATTCTTCCCTAAGTACATTTAACGGTTTCATACTGGTCCAGGCTGTATTACAACCTAATTTGTGCTCGAAAATAATGGTCCAGGCTGTATTACAACGGAATTACTGCTTGATAATAATATGTCTTGTGACTGACTACATCAGTATTCCAACGATATTACTATATGTTGTTGTTACGGAATCGCGATCTCCAGTAGTCGTTCAGTGTCAAATCAACCAATGATCTTGATTATCTTCTAGAAATTAATAATATTTTCTACAAAGTTTTCAAGTAATCAGTTTTCGATAACAACATACACTGGGTAGACGGTTTTCAACTCGGGTCTTAGCCACCTGAATCAAGTGGGGGAAACAGTCTGGTGCGGACATGTGGGCAGCAAGACAATGAGCATTGTTGATATAGGCATGGCAAGAGAGCCAGTTGTTAGTTGGAGCACGATCTCAACAGCTCATACTCCTAACTCTTAATTGATTAATACTGGATTCCATGCTATGTTAAGTTCATACTAACTTGTGCATAGTAATTGTCAGTGAAGGGACCACTGACTGATGCATCTAGAAATTTCTATGGCTATATCAGGAAACTGAGGGGAAGGGAGAGTGTAGAGATGCTCATAGATAAGGATGGAGAAGTAGTTACTGAGGATTTGAAAAAGGCAGAGATTTTAAGTAACTGGTTTAGTGAGAGCATTAGGGACAATGAAATCAGAAACGGGAAGGTCTATTTGGAGAACGAACTTAACAATACGATTAGAAATGAAGATACTAAAAAATTTGAAATTCATCCAGAAGAAATCATGAAGGAAATAAGGAAGCTGAAAACACATAAGGGGGCTGGTGCAGATAATATTATACAGATATCTTAAAGAAAGCCGGGTGTGACATTGTAGCTTACCTTGAAATATTATTTAAATTGAGTCTGGATACTTGCTGCTTACCACAAGACTGGAAAAATGCGATAGTAGTACCGGTGCATTAAGGAGGGGTGAGAAATAGAGTCGAAAATTACAGGCCATCAGTTTGACTTAAATCGTAGGTGAATTAATGGAATGATTGATATGCAACCACATCAGAAATATATGTGAGGAACATAAGTGGTTTTCAAGCAGGCAACATGGGTTCAGGCAAGGATATTCATGCGAATCTCAGTTGGTGGGATATATGCAAGATATTTCAGATGAATAGACAAGGAGGCCAAATTGATAGTGTAGCACTAGATCTGTCTAAGGCAGTGTTTCCCAACGTGGGGCCCACGCCCCACAGGGGGGCAATTTGTTTTTTTAGGGGGGCAATTTAGAAATTGACTTGATACAACTTTACCGCTTTCTCTTCGGGTTATTTAAATGCAATGCTAGATATAGGTACAAAATATAACAAAAAAGTAAATTCTTAAAAGGATCACACTAAATTGCCACGTAAATCTTTATTTAAAATCTTTTGAATATGAATTTTAATATTTCATTATATGTTTTTTTAATTTTATTTACTGTGTTTTATGACAATATTAAAGTGTTTTCTTTAAAAAACCATCCTATATGAGTTTCTTTAATAACAAATAATTTTTTTACTAAAATTATGTATGGGGGGGGGGGGGGCAAAAAAATGTTAAAAGTGGGACATGACTCAAAAAAGGTTGGGAAACACTGGTCTAAGGCGTTTGACAGAGTAAGCCATAAAATGGTAGTAAATAAGGTAAAACCATTGGAGTGGATAAGAAAATCAATTGCTGGGTAGAAGAATTTTTAAAAGGTAGAAAACAGAAAGTTAGGGTAGGAAATGTAGTATCAAAGAAGTAGAAGTAAAAATGGGTGTGCCACAGGGTAGCGTATTGGGAACATTGCTATTCATTATTCTAATGAATTATTGTGTTGATTGTTTACTATCTGAAATTAGATTGTTTGCAGATGACATAATGCTGTATAAAACAATCAAACGATAGAGGATTGTAAACAGTTGCAGGGTGATCTGGACAGGATATCTAGTTGGGTTGGTAAACATGGGATGAAGATAAGTGCAAAGAAGAGTCAGCTTATTAGATACAAAAATAAAAATAAAAAGGTTAGTTAAGAAATAAGGTGAGGAAAGAATTGCTTGCTGAAGACTTGAATGTAAATATCTTGGCATTACTTTTGATAACAAGCTTAACTGGGCTGGACACATAGGACAGGTGGTAGGAAAAGGTTTCAAAGTTCTGCACTTGTTGGAGAGAGTGATGAGGGGATGTACGGGAGAAGTAAAGGAATTGGGTTACAAAACCTTGGTGAGACCATTGCACAAAAATGGTAGTGTAGTATGGGACCCTCTTTTACGTATCAAATACAGGAGTTGGAGAGGGTGCAAAGAAGGGCTGCTAGATTTGTTTATGGAAATTATCGCAGAATGCAATCAGTGACGGATATGATAAAGGAGCTGGAATGGGATTAATTGCAAGACAGGAGGAGGATGAGGTGTGTCATGGGACTGTACAGGGCATATATGGCAATAAGACATGGAAAGATATTGCAATAGGTATGAAAAGTAGTGCATGGAAGGGAAAAGATGACCATGACCACAAGCTGGCACTCGATTTCAGGCACAAGGGTCTGCTAAGATTCTCTTTTTGAGGTAAGGGTGTCAGGGATTGGAATGAGTTACCAAGAGAAATGATGAATAATTTACCAAAAACTTTGAAAGAATTTAAAGATATAATTTGTAGAGAGCAAATATAGGTGGGTGCAGGATAGGGGGAAGATGGGTGTGTAGGGAAATTTCCACCGGAGCCTGTGCTCCATTGCAATTAAATTAAATATAACCTTTCAGTGTTTTCAAATAGGCTACTTCATCATATTGATATATGGCCATCATTGCCTTGAGTTTGCTTTTTCTACTTGTGTCTGTTAGTAGATTATAGTGAGTTTTTATCTGCTTTTGATTAATTACTGTATTTGCTGGATATTTAAAATTTAAAAAAAATATTTTTGTGAATAAAAGCAAAACATCTTTTTGCTGCCACCAAGAATTAGCTGCATCTACCGGCAGCAAATTTCAACAATGATATCTGCATGGTTCAGATAATGTCCTGGGATACTATTTCTTATTTGAGTTCAAATTCAGCTATTTAAACCTGCCACATTTGCACTATCATCAAATTTCCCGCCACAACAATTTTGAAGATAGGCCTATTGTCCATTTTTT
The DNA here is from genome assembly GCA_031002005.1 of Vandiemenella viatica. NCBI lineage: Eukaryota > Metazoa > Arthropoda > Insecta > Orthoptera > Morabidae > Vandiemenella > Vandiemenella viatica. The sequence goes on from JARYHS010009186.1 coordinate 21,742,497, forward strand.
TCTAGCTCTTCCAGTAATTCCTTACTTAGATATCCAGTCGTCTCAGTGACAGCAAGAAATCTCACAAAGCTTTCTTCTATTGTGCCCGTTGATTTCAAAATCTTAAGGTAACTAACTTGACCAGGGTCTATAGTGCAGTTGAGCAATATACAATATTTGTCTCTTTACCCAATGAATGATAGTTTTTGAGGGTAATATCTAGATCGCGATACCGCTGCAACACTTACCGCCTCGCGATGTAAACACTTCCGATGGCGAGAGTATGACGTATGACGTCACTACGATGCGAATGTGATGTATACGTTCCGCTCGCAGCTTTAAATGTCGCTAACGGGGCCTTCCACGGAAAGTAGTCCATCACTAATAGTCTTATCGAGAAATCATTAATTTTGCACCTGTAGTACAGGAATAAATTCATTTGCTATGAGGTTTTTATGCAGCTGGACACATGAAACGAACTATCAAAAC
>JARYHS010009186.1:21743964-21792009 GCA_031002005.1 Vandiemenella viatica
TCTAGAACTTGATTCCTGAATCTCTGTTTGACCATGATATGATCTAGCTGATACTGCCTGTATCCCCAGGACGTTTCCAGGTGTATATTCTTCTTGCGTGGTTCCTAAACAGTGTGTTCGCCACTACTAGCTTATATCTTTCACAAAATTCTAGCAACCTGCTTCCTCGCTCATTTCTTTCTCCTAGACCAAAACTTCCTACAGTATTCCCCTCTTTTCCTTCTCCCACTATTGCATTCCAATCACCCATGATTATTAGATTTTCCTCCCCTTTCACATATTGGATTAATTCTTCAATTTCAGCGTATATTTTTTCTATTTCTTCGTCATCTTCCTGTGGCGTTGGCATATATACTTGTACTAATGTGGTTGGGACGGGCTTAGTTTCTAACCTCATCAAAATAATCCTGTCACTAAACTGTTCATAATAACTCACCCATTTCCCTACTTTCTTGTTCATTACAAATCCTACACCAGTGACTCCATTGACAGCTTGTGTGCTAATTATCCTGTGTTCCACAGACCAGAAATCCTGTGCGTCCTTCCATTTAATCTCACTAATCCCAACAACATCTAACTTAAGTTGTTCCATTTCCCTTTTTAAGTTTTCTAACCTACCTGCCCTATTCAGACTTCTAACATTCCACGCTCCGACTCATAGAATGTTTCTATCCATTCTGATGACTCCTCCCTGAGCAGTCCCCACCCAGAGATCCGATTGGGGGACTATTTTGCCTCCGGAATATTTTTCCCAGGAGGAAGCCATCATGATATATGTAATTTGAGAGGATTACATGTCCTCGGGATACCCTTTGGGTCTTTAATGCAGTGGTTTCCCGTTGCCTTCTGCATCCCCATGCCGTTGATCATTTCTGATTCATCCGCCTTTAGGGGCCGTTTCCAACCCCAAGGGCAAGAGGGTGCCCTGAACCGCTCCCCGCTCTCCTTTCGGAGGCCGTTGGCAAGCAGTGGGTGACTCCTTATACCGGGAATCTTTCAGTCGCCAGAGCCTCGTCCGTGCAAACAGGGTGCACCACAATACTAACTATAAATTTATAAAAATTGAAGCTGGAGGTTACGGTAAACAGTGACGGTGGAACAGTTAGACCTGTTGCTCTGTATGTATGTATGTATGTATGTTTAATAGGTGGAAGACATCCCTCTGCCAAATTCTGAAACCACTGAATGTCAAAATGTTTTTATAGGTGACGGAGCTTATCCATTTTTAAATAATTTATTATGGCCTTATGGACAATATTTAGATGCATGCAGATATTTCAATGCTAGGTTGTCAAGAACGCGAAGAACCGTCAAATGTGTCTTTGGCATAATTTATTCTAAATAGAGAATTTTAGCCACAACAATAGAAACTTTTGTAGACGTAGCTGACTATTTGTTTGCTACATAATGTTGTTGTTGACAGAGCAGGTATTGAATATCAACTTAAAGAAACTAGCATTTCAAATCATCACACCAAGAAATATTTGAAGGCCAAACCAAGCTGCAGAAAATCCTTACGGTATGTAAAATATACTTTTCTTACAATTCGAAATAAATTGATATGAATTTCTACATATTATGCATTTACTTTGATATTTATAATTTAAATTACTTTAAATAAAAAAATGTTTTTTTCAGTACATTATGTACCCTTAAAGGCATGCTTCAACAGAGCGTGTAGCCGTTTTGGGGGGAGACGGCAAATGTTACGTCACGAGAAAACATGAATAAATCGGAAAGATAAAGGGATACGCACAACGAGATAGGATTGAATAGGACAATACAGCAGGCAGTCCGGATAACCAGGAGGGGGGTAAGTGGGGCAAAAGTACCTGAAGAGGGCACGCCGGCCTGCATGCCTATCTAAATAGAAATCAAACGTAAGTTTTAAAATCTGCGTCTATGATTTTGAACATTTTTGCATTAAAATTTTTCGGGGGGAGCCTAAGAACGGTTACCGGGGGCCCAAGAATCCTAGCGCTGGCCCTGGTGATAACGACAATAATTATCAGGAAAATGCTATAAAGGTAATGAAGGCTAACGAAACTCAATCCAACACATAGCACAGATGACGGTGGCATTCGGTACTAACGATAAACCAGTTGGCGGGGAGGACTGGAGTAATCACACCGACGCTCACCCAGAGCCAGAGTAACCTAGGTAGCAAATTGAGGGTGGCAGGGGTGGCGATGAAGGGGGAAAGAAACTTCTAAACAGATTATTCCAGAAAAATACTATCATAGAAACTGGGGTAAAAATAACCAAAGTAATGAACCTGAGAGAATAAATATTTATTACTGATCCAAGCCCATTATGGAGCGCTTACAACTACTACTTTCTAGATGGTCGCATTTGTTCCAGCTAATAATAATTTTTCCTTTCTCTCCTATGAGATGGGTTTCCTAGGTTTAGTAATTTCTGGTAGAGGGGACCAGGAGTTATCCGTATTACAAAATTTGGAGCGATCTACAACATCAGTGTCGGAAATCCCAGCAGAGTCCAAATCTTTTATTACCTCATTGAGGGACATGTTTCCTGTCTTATAGCTTTTGATAAGTGAGAAGACCTTCTTGGTGAGCCTGTTGCTGCACAATCTCAGGTGCCTGTAAAACTTCAGCCGCATACGTCGCATGCTGGTGTTAGCCGTCTCTAATGTTGATACAATTCGCAGTTCGCTTTCAGTCGATAGGTTCCATCAGGGAGCACTCTTGGCCCATGAATTTTCCTCAGGAAATGTCTTTCAGCTTTTTCCAGATCATCCATAGTGCCTTTACTGTTCATCAGCAAGGTCTTCGGAGCTTATAAGATCTGACAACGGTTTTGTAATGACAGATTTTAGCATTCTTCGAAATACACTTCTTGTTGTAATGATTTCGGTATAGCTGATATACTGAGTTGAGTTTAGCACATCTATCACAGATGGAGGTTCCATCTGTACCATCAGGGTAGACTCATTCACCAAGGTATCGGAATCGATGGACTTTTCCAATCTTGCCATTGGTGGTCATCAAGGGGCTTTTCTGGGGTACTTGGTCTTTTCGTACGATATCTGTAGTTCTGTCTTCACCGCTATCTCGTTACGGTTTTAACAGCTATGGCAGCATCCTTAGTGTCACTGATTAGGATTGCGATGTCACCTGCGAAAGCAAGGCTCCTGATTTCGATCTTTCGTGTTCTAACTCCAATAGTGGATGGTTTGATACTAATTTTGTTCAGTGCAAGTTCCCAGGTTCTGATGACTTAGTCGAGCACCAGATTGAATATAATGGGTGAGAGGCCATCTCTTTGTCTTACTCCAGTTGTGATCTTGAAACTCCTCTGAATTTCACTTTGGGAGAGGTGTCTGTGAGAGTTTGTTCGGTGAGGGTGCGTGTTTCATGATCTACACCACGCTCTCGCAACACTGTGGAGAGTATTTGACAGTCAATCAAATGTTAAAGACTTCTTGAAGTCCACGAATATTACAGTAACGTTCATACTTCTAAAATTTTTATAATTGGAGAATTGATTTTAGATTTAAGATCTGCTTCCCCTAAATCGTCCCTGATATTCACCAAACGTGTGGCCACACTGATTCTCCGCATTGTACTGTAGAATCATAGACAGAACTTTATATGCTTCTGGTAACAGCAGTGTTCCCAGATAGTTGTTGACATCACTTCTGTCTCTTCTTTGTGTAGTGGATCATTAGTGGTGTCCTCCAGTCATCCGGTATCTTTCCAATTTCCCAGCAGTCGCTCAGGATTCGGTGTATGGCCTCTGCGATAATACTTCCACTTTAAGGGTTTATGCAATGATGCCATCTTCTCCAGGTGCCTTGTTATTCTTGAGGCGTTTGATGGTGGCAGTGACTTGCTTCAAACTAGATGGTTCAGATGGGGGATTGACATGCACTGCATCTCCCACAGGTAGTTTTTCCTTGGGCTCTTGGCAATCGAGTAATTGGTCGAAGTAGTTCGCCAGAAGTCTCATGTTCCCATGGCTGCAGGTGACTAACTTCCCTTCTGGATTCTTGAAGTGAAGCCAAGATGGATTAACTCCGGAGCGCTTGTCTTTGAATGCCTGGTAGAAATTTCTGGTGTTGTACAACGTGAACATCGAACGATCGTAAGAATATAAATAGTAATAGAAAATATTAACTTTAAGATTTATAAAATATGTATATGAGACAGTAAAAAGTGTTGGATCTAATGGAAAGATCTTATCGGATATTGAGGCCACGAGGCCAACTGGTGCCAAAGATATGTTGGTAGGCTAGATCCCATCTGCGGAATTCAAAGGGGTTTGTGGTTTCAGTGTTAGACACTTACAGCACTTATTGTAAAACAATTGTTTCACTCGTTCAAGTTGTAGGCATCGGCCTCGGCCCTCACTAGATGATACACATTGATGGTAATAATCCAGCAATATGGCAATGTTCTCAGCTGCAGCAAACGCCTTGGCAAATGTAAGGATAACGATGGTCAGCCGCAGCAAATAAATTGACTCAATTACAAATACAAAATTGTAACACTTTGTTTTACATTCCTTTTACCAGTCTCTTATTCAGAGTTATTTTTTAGCGTTGCACCTCAAGGACTATTGTCAGTGTGGGAATTAATTGACAGGTGATAATACCTTGGGCATTTTTTTTCTACTTACAGCTTTACGCCTCGTCAACGTCATTAGAGATGGGATGGGACTGGGGACAAGGAACAAGAAGGAATTCAGTTTTTGAATGAAACATCCTAGCATTCGCCTGGAGTGATCTGGTGAAACCATGGAAAACCCAAATCTGGATGCCTGGATGGCGATTCAAACCGCCATCCTCCCGAATGCGAAGCCAGAGCGTTAACTGCTCACCCACCACGTTCGGTCCACTGGCACTTAACAACAAAGAGATTAGATAGGCCTACAGCAAATATTACAGAAATATGGCCATTCATCGGGCGTGATTTCTGAAATTACTGAAAACAAAATCTGAATGGCCAAACGCGGATCGATTCAAGATACACCTCAGCACCAGGCGTAGGCTCTGAGAGACCTCAAAATTACGACATGGAAATTACATAAATTTAATGAAGACCATCAAACTAGGCTAGTTCATTTCACACCCCACTTACAGAATTCTAGTTTGTATGAATTTTAGAAGTAACATTGGCTACCACACAATTAAACATAAACTGCAAAATCGTTCATAACAATAACTACGAGGTAGGTCCGATAAGTACTTAGCCTCTCCTTACCGATGGCGCCACTGTCGCCAGAGAAATTTATTATCGTGTAGTAAATTATCTTAGACGGCTACTGTTAAAACTTCAGCCAAATCGGACTCATAGTTTTGTTGTGATCGCGTGTGAAAGTGGGTGTGTCCGCGGATTTTAGGAAAAAGGTAAAAGAGCAATATCGATCAGTGATTCTATTATTGTTTTTGGAAGGAAAATCGCGCAGCGATATCAAAGAGCGCTTGGATGCCATGTATGATGACTCTTCCTCTTCGATGGCGACTGTCAAAAATTGGTTTCAAAACGAGTTTCAACGTGTTCGCACGTCGGTTTTTGATGAGCCACGCCCAGGTGCCCCGAAAACTGTTACCATGGAGGATAACGTGACAAAAATCCACGATGTCATATTAGCAGACAGCCGATTGAAGGTATGCAAGGTTGCTGGGACAGTAGGCATCTCAAAAGACCGCATGACATTTTGGGCATGAGAAAGCTGTCGGCGTGAAGGGTGCCGCGTTTGCTCACTACGGACAACAAGCGCAACCGTGAGACCACTTCACAGCAGTGTTTGACGCTGTTTAAGCGCAATATGAAGGAGTTTCTGCGTCGTTACGTGACCGTCGACGGAACATGGATCCACTGGTACACACCAGAGACCAAGGAACACTTTGCCCGGCGAACGTGCTCCGAAAGAGGCGAAGACTGTCCCATCGGCCGGAAAAGTGATGCCACCGTTTTCTGGGATTCACAAGGTGTGATCTACATCGACTACCTGGAGAAGGGGAAAACGATCACAGGGCTTTACTATGCTGAATTATTGGGCCGATTCGACGCCGAATTGCAGTAAAAAAGGCTCCATTTTGCGAAGAAAAAAGTGCTCTTCCACCATGACAACGCACCGGCTTACACCTCCGCCGTCGCCACGGCCAAATTGGGCTACGAACTGCTGCCCCATCCACTATATTCTCCAGATTTGGCCCCGTGCGACTTTTTTGTTTCTTGAAGAAGACACTCGCCGGGCAGAAATTTGAGTCGAATGAGGAGGTTATCGCCGCCACGGAGGTCTACTTTGCATATCTCCAGAAATCGTATTTTTCAGATGGGTTAAAGAAGTTGGAGCGTCGCTGGGTCAAGAGTATCGAGCTAAAAGGAGACTATGTTGAGAAATAAATCGCCACTTATCCAAAATTTTCGTTTTTTTCTTTTGTAGGCTAAGTACTTATCGGACCGCCCTCCTACAATTATCTTTGATCTTGTTGATCACTATCACATTTTAAAACCAGTGTAAGTCTTGCATTTTGAACAAAAAATTTTAAGAAACTGGGCCAATAATTCTATAATTAGTACTGGATACTGCCATAACCCCATGAACATACTTTTTATCGACAGTCGCTGTTGGCAGCAGCTGTATCAAATTAAAGAAAAATGTGCTCAGGCGCTTTTTACTGGGGCCATTCGTTCTGATGGAAAATGGGTTCATGGTATGACATAAATATGAACTGGAGCAGTGGAGGCAAACGAGTTGATTAATGAGGTATATTATGGTGGGTGTTGCAAATCCAATAATAGGAAAATTTTCCCCTTTTGTCAGATTAGAGTAGGTAATGGTAGCAGGGTGCATGCTGCTATTTTTGCAGTGGTGTCTGTTGCACGGGAATGATATGTTTCGTGACTTGGGAGAATTGCAAGTTGGGTTTTTATGAACCAAGACATTTTTGAGACTGGGTGGTTTGCTGTAGCATGTGCATGGGGCAGTGGGCAGGATTCTGTTTAGGAGGGCGCGAATTTCAGGGAATGAATGAATGAATGAAGTCATGCCTGTGATGAATTAAGTTAATGGACTCAAGAAAAGGCGAGAACTGGGTGATGAAAATGCGACTGTGGTTAGTTTCAAGGCACAGGATTGCAATATTTGTGTGAAAGTTTGGATGTAGCATGAGAGATTTGTTTTTGAATTATATCTGGTTTTGGGTGTACCTGGTGGGAGGTTCTTCATTGAAACAGATGAGTCTGACAAGATGACCAGCCTGTAAAGAAAATAGCATTTGGTATAGAATGGATTGGACGACAATTGTTGAAGCAAAAGTAATATAGTAAATTTATAAGTTTGATGTGAATATATGTACAGAGGTCTCCTTGCTGTAGGGAGCTGTATACATGAAGGACAGTGGCGTGTATGGAATAAACTCAAGGTAAAGTGATGGAGTGGTAATTGTTCAGAGAAGGAAGTCTAGCAGATGGTTTTCATTGTCAGTGCAGATTATAAAAATATCGTCTATATATCTAAAACAGACAAGAGTTGTAAGTGAGATATTGTTTGGGAATTACTGCTTCAAAGGACACAGTAAGGGTTCACAAAGGATGAGGCCATGCATGTACCCATGGCAGTGTTGCATATCTGGTCGCAAAATTGAGAGTTGAAGTATGTTGATAGAATGAGGCATGCTACAGAAATGAGGAAGGATGCGCTGTGGAGCTCACATTTGCAGGAAGTGTTCATGTCAGTGTGGGATGTTCATGCATAAGGAAGACCAGGAACAAGTCTGACATTAGAGGAGTGTGGACTGTGGACAGATGTTCAAGGAAGTGTGGGGTATCTTATGAATCGAGGGAGATCCTGTATGAACAGTTGGAAAGGTTGAACCTTAAGAGAAGAAATTCGTTCTGTAGGTGACCCATATGCCGCAACTATGGATCTCCAAGGGTTGCCAGACTTGTAGATCATGGGGAGAAAGTATTCTGCGGAATAAGGAGGGACAAGAAATTGGGAGAGAGGCCTTGGAAGTCGAGAAAAGTGTGTATTTATTGGCAAATCGATATAGAAGGATCTGTATGATGTGGACTATGTGTATTGGTGTTGGAGAGCCTCGGCCTCACTGCGACTGTGGTCCACGACTACAGTGATTGAGCCCTTGTCAGCAGGGAGATTTATGATCTTATTCTTTCTTAGTTCTCTAATGGCAATTTTTAATTCAATGTATAATTATTTTATTTCACCGACTTATTTAATTATTATAATAAATGAATTGAAAGGAAACCATGTAAAATTGAATTCTGGATGGAGAACAGCAGATAGTCTCCATTCTCCATAATGCCAGGCCCAAATTTTGGCATCCAATAGGTTTTGTTGCAAGGTTCTCGATATCAAAACAGCTCAGTCAAGAATCCGACTGACATGAAAGGATATGGTTTGTGTTTACGGTTTACTGTATATACAAGACATAGAGTTTCACTAATTTTTATTATCATCTGTTATGGCGAAACCATATCTGAGACTTTAATAAATACCAAATAGGGGTGTTAGGGCAGAACTGTACATAATAAGGACTAGTGCGCCACAGCTAATGGTGGGGGCATCCAAAGCCGAGTAAGGTGTTGTAGGCAAACATCACTGACCTCTAAGGTAGCTCTCAAACCCGTTGCCATAAGGGTGGTCATGCTCAGATGATACGTATATAGACAGCCCAAGCTGTCAGGGGTTAAATCAGTAATTCAGAGTTCAGAACGGCTAGAGTAGAGATGATCGGGCCAGCCTACACGTTCCACTTCCATCATCAGTATAAGCATGCCATCCATTTTTAATGGGACAAAGTCTATTGTAAGGAACTCAAGTAACCTTTCTGTTCATGTAGCATCACTCTCCGAGTAAATTCATTGTAAATATACACAAGCAAATATGCTATAGTGCGCGTCACGATCGATGGCGGCCCAATTTAGCGAGGGTAGGTGCATGTACGTCATCACTCTGCCAGTAGCCAATCACATTCAGTAACAATCCAGAGCCTGTCGTGTTAACACGAGTGTTGAATGTGATGTGTTTGTGAATTGTACAGTTGTAAATCAGTGAGCATTGCAATAATTCCTATTCTAAATAACAGAAGATGAACATAAGCGTAAGGTTCTGCATAATCAAAGCAAAAAGCAAGATTTGAAAGTATATAAGCATTTTAAGCGCGAAGCAGATGCGAGAGGGCCAGTCTGCGCCGTTGCCAAAGCTCAAGACAGATCTGCTAAAGCGTGTGATACTAGCCTTAGAACTGTATTGTGAATAGTCAAACGTGGTAATGTCGCATATTCTATGTCAACCCTATTTCTCTCTCTCTCACTGCGCGACCCGCCATCGTTCGTGACGTGCACTATAGTAGCCTCAAATTTGGTACAGACAGTTCCTTTGCATGCATTACATAACAATTTGTTCCAATGAAAACCGTTAAATGCATACTGATGAAGTTGTTTGAAATGTGTTTGAAATACAAGTTATTTACCTGTTTATAAATACAGTCTGGTCCAAAATGAAAAACTCTTTTTTTTTTTTACAACATAAAACCAAAATCATCCAACAGTAATTTCACAGGTAAAATAGTAACATTGATAAGTAATCTAGCATTATTTTCATAATGATATTGTTCACAAGTTAGCAGCCATGTTGAATTAACATACATCACTAATGCCACAACATGAATTCTGTCAAATAACTGTTTGGTGCAGTGGTAACATTCAAGTTCAATAAACATGTGTAACAAACAGCATGAATCCCTGTTGGTTCCTTGACAATGTTGCCAAAATATTTTTCAATATATAATCTAATGAATATATTTATTTTTATTGGCAAAAATACATATAACAACACATCAGTGATGCAGTCTGTTTTACCAAACAAGTTACCAGACCAAAAACTATAATGGTTCGACCCACTGGCATTTATCATCCTATGCTCTTGTTCTGCAAATTCTGCTATGGTGATGATTTTACGTTGTAGTAAGAAATCTTAGTAATAACTAGCAGAGTTCCCGGCATTGCCCGGTTTAGTTGCAGTTGATTTATGCATACGCTGTTTTTATTCACACAATGAGAAACATGTACCAAGTTTCATACAATTCACGCAATCAATTTCCAGAATTAAAGCATACCTAGATACACCCGTCGCCCTAACAAGAAAGGAGTGGGTTTAATTTTATGTACCCTTACAATATTTTTTTTTTCATCTGAACAGATTCATACTTACCAAGCTTCATTGATTCTTTATTGGCCATTTTCGGTACTAAGCTAAATGGTGATGTAGCAGCACAGTTCTAAGAATAGGGTGCTTTGGAAGCTTTGATACGAAATGTCAGTTTTCATTTTGGTCCAGGTTATGTTTCAACCTAATTACATTTGCTTATGTTGCTGCTCAAAAATCGAAACATTATGCACATTATTATACACCACATACATAAAAATGTATCTGGAATGTGTCTGTTCATTCTGGCATCATTCCAAAAATACATATTTTGAATGGATTTCAGAATTTGAAAGTTTGGGTTCAAAATTAAAATTTTATGTATGTCTTAAGCCGTTATGACACATCTACTTTACGAATAATAAAGCATTATCTGAAAACTGCTGAACTGATTTTGATTGAGTTTTCGTAGTATCAAACTTAGATGTATCTCATTGTGCTGACTCATCTGCTGCTGGAGCTAAAAAATTTCTCATTATGCTACTTCATCTGGCACTGTAGTTCGAAATTAAAATATATTCCATACCTGTATAGTAGAATATCAGATATTCACAGATGTATATCAAGTATTCAGAAATAAACGAGATATGAAAAAATAAATTCTTTCTTTCGGTGTATTTCAGGCAGTTAAAAACTGTGGCACCATGGTTATCATAGAAACTACATTACTAAACAACGCAATAAATTAGAAAATGAAGAAAAGCTGCTTTGATGTCCTAAACTGTTTTTTATTGCAACACTAAAGGCTTAATACAGCGTTCTATCTTTATATATATATTATTATTATTATTATTATTATTGCAGCTATATCGATCCTTTTTTCAGGATGTAGCCTCTTTAAGCCTAATGAGCTATATATTAGAATTTAATTCTACATAGTGTTGCTGTAGTTCTTTCCAGGCCGATCGATCCTGAGCCGCCCTCTTCCAGTTCACGCCTGTAACTCGACGTATATCCTTATCCCAGCGATCCGGGGGTCTTCCTCTTGCTCTTTTCAGGTTTCTCGGCATCCAGTCCAGCACTACCGTAGTCCATCTTTCATCTCTTTTGCGAGCAACATGACCGGCCCATTGCCATTTTTGGGTCATGACTCTTTTTAAGATGTCTGTTACTTTAGTTATTGAACGGATGTGCACAGCCCTTTTCCTGTCTCTTCTTGTAAACCCTAGCATTGCTCTTTCCATACTTCGCTGGGCAGTTCTCAGTTTTTGCTTCGTGTGACTATTTAGGGTCCAAGTCTGGCAGGCATATGTGAGGACCGGTAATACACATTGTTCAAATACCTGTTTTTTAAGATGTATTGGCATGTTCGATTTAAAAACTATGGAATTTCTTCCATATGCTCTCCAGCCCAGCTTTATCCGTCTGTAGATCTCAGGCTTTGAGTCACCATTCATATTGATCAGTTGGCCAAGATAGATGTACTGATCTACGAACTCAATACCAGAATCTTTCATGTCCGCCTTGTCTTTATCTTTTTCTGCCCATTTGTTTTGCATGATTTTGCTTTTTGATATATTTATTTTAAGGCCCACTTCACTGCACGCTGTCTCTAGTTCATTTATCAGTTCTTTGAGCTCTTCCAGACTGTTTGAGAGTAAAACTATATCATCAGCGAATCTTAAGTTGTTGAGATTTCTTCCATTTATTCTCAAACCTCGGTTTTGCCATTGGATTTTTGACATTGCCAACTCTAGGACTGATGTGAATAGCTTGGGGGATATAGAGTCTCCTTGTTTTACCCCTCTTTCTACTGGGAACTCTTTGGTGACTTCAGCGATGTTGACAAAAGCAGTGGAAGTGGTGTAGATGTTGTACAGTAAGTCAATATAGCCGGGATTCACTCCTTGTTCTAAAAGGGCTTGCATGATTGCAGAGTGATGGACTGAATCAAAAGCTTTTTCAAAATCGATAAAGGCCAAACAGAGGGGCATCTGGTATTCATTTGCTCGACTTATTACTTCGTTGATGACTTGGATGTGATCTACTGTGCTGAATCCTGACCTAAAACCAGCCTGTTCAATTGGTTGTGCTGTGTCCAAGGTGGAACTGATGCGGTTATTGATGACCTTTGTAAACACTTTGTATATGACAGGAAGAAGGCTGATGGGGCGGTAGTTTTTAATATTGTAACGACTGCCCTTTTTGTATAGCAACACAATCATTGCTTTGTTCCAGCTGGATGGGATATTTCCCTCTTCGAGGCATTGTGAAAACACCTTAGCTAGGTGTCTGTAAGTTTCTTCTCCAGTCAATTGGAGTACGTCAATAGACAGGCCGTCATAACCACTAGCTGATCCTTTTTTCATTTCGTTCACTGCCCTTCTAACTTCATATGGGAGGACTTCAGGAATTGGTGAGTCTGGGCTTGATGTCATTAAAGGATTTTCATCTTGCTTGCTGTATAAGGACTGATAGAAGTTCCTGATATGAACCAATACTGCCGTTTTGTCTGTAATACGCTCATTATCATCATCCAAAGCTATTATTTGTTTCTTTCCTATCATTAATCTTTGTTTTGCTTTCTTATAGCCTTTCTTGTTCTCTATAACTGATCTGACCAGGTTTTCGTTATATTTCTTGATGTCGGCTGTTATTTCTTTTCTAATGGTCTTGCACAGTTCAGCATATTCAATTAGGTTTTTTTCAGGTTTTACTTTCATATTCCTCCGTTTATTCAGGAGAGTTTTTGTATTATTGCTAATTTTACTTAATTTGGTGGTTTTAACAGTTCCTGCAATTTCTATGGCTAATGTGTTAATAGTTGAAGCTAAATTTCCATTGGCGGTGGAAGCTAGTTTCTCCGATAGTGTGCGTTGAAAAATGTCTTTCTTTTCAGTGAGATTGATTATATTTACTGATGTTTTATTGGTTCCTTTTATTAGCTTTCGCCTTTCCTGTTTTATGCAGATACTAAGTTTCGCTCGGACCAGCCTGTGATCACTTCCGGTGTTGAATTGATTTAGAACAGTGACGTCTTGAACAAAATGTCGGCTATTGGACAGGATGTAGTCTATTTCATTTTTAGTTTTATGATCTGGACTTCTCCATGTCCACTTTCGACTTTGATGTTTTTTAAAAAATGTGTTCATGACGTGCATTTTTGTGTGCTCTGCAAACTGCACAAGTCGTTCCCCTCTGTCATTCCTAGTTTGTATTCCGAACTTATCGACCACAGTGTCTCCTTGTTTCCTGGTGCCTACAATAGCATTGAAGTCTCCCATGATAATCTGGAAATGGCAGTCTTTGCCTCTGTCATGCAGTGTCGTGACATCTTCGTAGAAAGACTCTACTTCATCGTCTGAGTGCGAGGATGTTGGAGCATATACCTGCAGTATTTGTATTTTGTAGCGATTTGATAGTTGTAACACTACTCTTGCTGCTCGATCTGAAATACCTTCTATTAGTTTAACCTTATTTTTCACACTACGGTTTATCAGGAAACCCACTCCATTTAGCTTTCCCAAGGAGTTTCCGTAATGGTACAAGATGTGGCCTGATTTAAGTTCGATACATTCTTCCTCTGGACGTCTAACCTCACTGAGGCCCACTATACTCCATTTGATTTTTTGGAGCTCGTCTTCCAACTCTGTAAGTCGGGATTCTCCTTTAAGAGACCTGCAGTTGTAAGTGCATATATGAATTATTTGCTGTTTTTCTATTGATGATCTGATTTGCTCTTTAGGAACTTTGACTGCTGACATTAATGTAGCCCCCTCCCGGAGAACCGAATGGGGGGCTGTTTTACCTCCGGATTGTTTTCCAATAATGCCGCTCATCATAGTTGCTTAAAGGGGTGAAGCATAATCGCCACGCTTGCTTCAGAACGGATTGGCGATTTCTTGAACAGCCGCCCACTTTGGGTCAGACGCTGGGTGTAGCCTTAGTCCTGGCTTGTGACAGGCAGAGCCTGGCTTCCCAATTCTGGGCCCAGGTTGGCGGGGTTTAGAACTTGATTGCTAGAATTGCTGAAAGTTACCTAAGATATGTCGGCAAAATATGACGGGAACGCTATTGATATACACAGACGGAAAAAAAAATCCCAACACCAAGAAAAAATTATTGTAGAGTAATGAAATTTGGACAATGCATTTGTCAAGTTAACATGTTTAATTGATTAAATTTTCAAGATCACAGGTTAATTTAAGCTCAAGAAAATGCATTTCAAATGTGAAATACTGTTAAATTAATAGCCGGTGTAACCTCCAGAATTTTGAATGCAAGCCTGCAAACGTGAATGCATTGTGTCATACAGGTTTCGAATGTCACTTTGTGGTATGGAGTTCCATGCTTGTTGTACTTGTGCTGTCAATACTGGGACGGTCAGTGCTGGCTGTGGATGATGCTGGAGTTGTCGTCCAATGATATCCCATACGTGTTCAATTGGAGACAGATCTGGTGATCTCGCAGGCCAAGGTAACATGTCGACACTCTGTAGAGCACGTTGCGAGACAACAGCGGTATGAGGGCGAGCGTTATCCTGTTGAAAAACTCCCCCTTGAATGCTGTTCATGAATGGCAGCACTACAGGTTGAATTACCAGACTGACGTACAAATTTGCAATCAGTGTGTTTGGTATAACCACAAGAGTGCTCCTGCTGTCATAGGAAATTGCTCCCCAGACCATGACTCCAGGTGTAGGTCCAGTGTGTCTAGGCCGCAGACAGTTTGGTTGCAGGCGTTCCCCTGGCCTCCTTCTGACCAACACTCGGCCATCACTGGCACCAAGGCAGAACCTGCTTTCATCAGAAAACACAACAGATCTCCACTCCGTCCTCCAATGAGCTCTGGCTTGACACCACTGGAGTCGCAAACGGCGATGGCTTGTAGTCAGTGGAATGCACGCTACAGGGCGCCTGGCTCGGAGCTATGACAGCAGGAGCACTCTTGCGGTTATACCAAACACACTGACTGCAAATTTGTACGTCAGTCTGGTAATTCAACCTGTAGTGCTGCCATTCATGAACAGCATTCAAGGGGGAGTTTTTCAACAGGATAACGCTCGCCCTCATACCGCTGTTGTCTCGCAACGTGCTCTACAGAGTGTCGACATGTTACCTTGGCCTGCGAGATCACCAGATCTGTCTCCAATTGAACACGTATGGGATATCATTGGACGACAACTCCAGCATCATCCACAGCCAGCACTGACCGTCCCAGTATTGACAGCACAAGTACAACAAGCATGGAACTCCATACCACAAAGTGACATTCGAAACCTGTATGACACAATGCATTCACGTTTGCAGGCTTGCATTCAAAATTCTGGAGGTTACACCGGCTATTAATTTAACAGTATTTCACATTTGAAATGCATTTTCTTGAGCTTAAATTAACCTGTGATCTTGAAAATTTAATCAATTAAACATGTTAACTTGACAAATGCATTGTCCAAATTTCATTACTCTACAATAATTTTTTCTTGGTGTTGGGATTTTTTTTTCCGTCTGTGTACCATTCTACCATTGAACATGTCTCATTTATTCATATTGAAAAAAGTATCCTATTTCGTTCCTAATGATACAAAGTATTTTGTTATATCGGTATACACATATAGTTGTCAAAACGTAAAAAAAAAAAAGATGGAGACTTACTTTCGCATATATAATATTATTAGTTTAGATCACACAAAAACTGCCTGTGGAACCAGTATACCCTGAATAAAGTAAATGCTTAGGGCACTATTCTATCGCCACAGATTTGCCAGAACATGGTATCCTTACTACAAAATCCTAGGTTTGGCTCAAACTATGAAAAACAAATCATAAAATTTTTTGCTTCCAGTGGCGTTTAAACCCAAAGCCACACAGGAGTTTTCTTAAGAAGCAAGCACGTTACCACTGCGCTACGCTACCATTGGTCTCTAACATTACGCGTTACAAAGACATAGATATTATGCATTTGTCTTTCACAGTTGAGATAGTTTTTATAATTTAATGACAATATGTTCTTATCTATACAGAATATGGTATCCCCTGTCCATCCTAATGTCAAATAGCATTTCCTTGTCAAATTTCATCACAATTGGAGTAGCCGTTTAGCCCAAGACATGTAACAGAAAGACAGACAGAGTTACTTTCGCATTTATAATATTAGTATAGATTTCTTCTGTCCGTGTATATGTCACTGAACTCCTCCTAAACGACTGTACTGATTTATATGAAATTTTGTGTGTGTGATTGAGAATGGTTTAGATTTACAATTTGATTTGCAAAAGCCCACCCCTCTCCCCTTTTACCCCCTCCCCTCCTAATTTCCATTGATTGTTATAGAAACCCACAGTTTTTATCAGAGTTCGATAAAACTTTGAGTCTGTATACTTTAAATCAAGGAGAAAAATACTGTCTACAATCGGTTTACAAAAACCAATCCCTCTCCCCCTTTCCACTCCCTTAATTTTTGTCAATGTTATTTGCACAAAACCACAGTCAACACAGTTTAACTGATCACCATGAAAGTTGGCACACATGTGTATTTTATCATGGAGAAGGTTTCCGACCACCCAAAAGTCCAAAAACCACCCCCTTTACACCCCTTAATTCTTATACAAACCCACCCTTTGTATCCGATTTTGATGGAACTTTGCACAAGTATAATTTAAAACAAAGCAAAAAATACTGTCAACATTTGCTTCACAAAAACCCAATCCCTCTCGCCCTTTCATCCCCCTTAATTTTTGTTAATGTTCTTTACACAAAGCTACAGTCGACACATTTTGACCGGTCACCATGAAAGTTGGCAAATGTAGCCTATGTATTTTCTTCATGGAGAATATTTCTGAACAAAAAAAAAAAAAAAAAAAAAAAAAAAAAAAAAAAAAAAAAAAAAAAAAATTCATGAAAACTACCCTCTCCCCTTATTCACCCCTTCATTTTTATGCAAACTCAATAGTTTTTATCCTGTTTTGATCAAACTTTGCACAAATATGTTTTTTTTTAAAAAAAGAGAAAAATACTGCCCATATTAGTTTTTCAAAAACCCAATCTCTTTCCCCCTTTACATCCCTTAATTATTGTCAATGTTCTTTATACAAAGTTACAGTTCCTACCCAATTTTGAAGGAATTTTACATGCGTATACTTTAAAACAAGCAGAAGCATCAAGAATAGGCATCAGGTTTACAAAAGCCCAAGCATTCACCCCACACCCCTTTTAATTTCCAGTGTTCTTTATAGAAACCCTCAGTTTTAAATCCCGTCAAAATAAAATTTTAAGTTATTCATAAAATAAATGAGTCCTAATGTTTTAACATGTACGTACATCAGATTTTAGCTTGGACACCCCAAGATTAAATTTTGTGAAAACCAATCAAAAATCCTTATTTTCTGCATGATGCTGGAACGAATTGATATATTCCAGATACAGATTTATGTATGCGGTATGTATTAATGTGCGGATGGTAGATGTTTTAACAGATGAGCAGCAACTTTAACAGATGATATGATTAGCTTGAAATGCAGCCTGGACCAAAATGTAAACTGATATTCTGTATAACAGCTGCATCCAATTCACCCCATTCTGGGATATCAATGTTTACTTTATTTCTGGAAATAGATGGTGCCAAATTAATGAAACTTGATAAGCATGATTTACATCGGAAAAATGAAAATAGTGCATGGATAAATCAATCCCGATTAGACTGGGCAACGCCGGGTACTCTGCTAGTTTATATTAAAAACCATCAGCCTAAGCATTAATAATAATGAACAGAATGACTCTACTTCAGCTCCAAACGCCAGAAATTTTGTCTGAAATTAGATACCCCAAGTACTTTTTTTTTTTTTTTTTTGCTGTTGTCAGTCTTTCGACTGGTTTGATGCAATCCTCCATCCCTTCCTATCCTGTGCTAACCTCTACATACCCCTTACAGCCCACGTCCTCAATTATCTGCTTCATATATTCTAATCTCTGTCTTCCTCTACAGTTCTTACCTTCGACTGTTCCCTCCACTAACAAATTAACCAATACTGCATGTCTCGAAATATGACCTACAAGCCTTTCTCTTCTTTCTGAAAGCTTCTTCCACAAACTTCTTTTCTCACCCATCATTTCCAAAACTCGTTCATTTCTTACTTTGTCTGTCCACTCAATTTTCAGCATTCTTCTGTAGCACCTCATTTCAAATGCTTCAATTTTCTTTCTTTCCGGTATTCCTAAAGTCCATGTTTCGCTACCATAAAGTGCTGTGCTTCACACAAAGAGTTTTAAAAAGTTCTTTCTAATTCCTAGATCAATATTTGAAACTAAAAGATTTCTCTTTTTCATGAAGGCTCTTTTTGCTAGTGCTATTCTGCTTTTAACATCATTCCTGTTTCGGCCATTGGTTGTAATTTTACTTCCCAAGTAACAGAATTCTCTTACTTCTCCTATTGCATTCGATCCTATTTTTATATTTAATCCACTAGTATTGGTATCATTTCTGCTGCATTTCATCACTTTTGTTATGTTTTGGTTTATATTCAGTCCAAAATCGTCCTTCAGTATTTTGTTCATGCCATTCAGTAACTCCTCAATATCCTCAGCCCTCTCTGCTCGAGAACTTAAATAGATTATAATATGATTGAAAGCTAGATTGTGTCAGAAACTCAGGTGTGTAGTGCAGTATGTGGTACAAAAACATTCAGTTTTCCTAAACCGAATATGATAGCCAGAGACTAGTTGTACTAACAGAGATTCGGATCAAAGAAAATCTCTGTTTTTATTTTCGTTATTAATTTCTCGCATTCAATACAGCCATCTATGGCATTTAAAAACTGAACATCCCGAATTAAAGGAAAGACTATTTCAAGTTTTGTTTAGTGTGGAATATGCAAAATAGTTATTATTGTAAATTGCTTTTACTGCGTTCATTAAATGGTATGGCTTGGCTTCGTCTTTTGTGTGGACTGCGGAGTATGCAACATCTTGTGGTTCAAACTTTGGTATTTGTCATCATAACTTCAGAATTTCATTTAGATCTCTGGAATTATGTTGAAATATAAGACATACCCCCCAACTGAATTGACATTCTAAGCTTTAAAACGGTAAAAATCCCATCAAAATCTGCTCAGTAGTTTGAGTTTTTTTTCCCCCCAAATTTATCCAGTTTTCATCTTTTACATATATATATATATATATAATATTAAAAGAGAGAGAGAGACATTTGTGACACTTTGTAATACTCCATACTGACCACTGAAAATATTATTCCTCTAGCAGTAGATTTCATTTTCAAACAGCAATACTAGCATAAGCTATGACTAGGTTGGTATTGCAAGGTACAATGTAAGGCAGGCGTGGTATTGAGATATTTCATTCAAATCCCCGTACAGAAGAGGAACTTAGGGAAAACATAAGAATTAAAATTAATAATATTTCTTCACAAACACTGCAGAAAGTTAGCCAAAACATCCTTAGAAGATGTGAAGCGTGTATTGAAGCCGCTGGCCAACATTTCCAGCTCGTGCTATAAGGTAAGAAATCGGCGCAAGCATGAGGCATTCTTGAGCACGGGCTACGTGCCGTGTGACTTACCGGCAAGCAATGGGGCACTGGCCCGAGTGATTTTTGCCCTGTATAACTTCAGAAGAGTCATCTTCTGTGTTTACTAGACCAAGTGTCTGTAAAATCTTTCCTTTCCGGGCCAGTCATCACTTTCCTGAACAAACTGGTCTCTTGCTCTATATCACAGACAACTTAAGACTTCATGTGGCCAATCAAGGTGTCATATGTCATGCCCGCAAGTAAGTTCTTCAAAGTTACCACACAAGTTCAAAATTGGTGCAATACATACATAAACAGACATCTCTTTGTGTGTGTGTGTGGAACCACCCCACTTAGGTCGTAGTGCATAATTTTTTTATATTAAAACGTGAAATAAAGGACGTTGTTTCTTATAAATGGCAAAAGCTTATTTAAAGCTACTTTTTCTTTGTACAACTCTCATAGTTACAGTGACATTTTACTGGCACTCTGTAGAGAAACATCCCTTTTATCTTCCAGATAAAATGACTCTGCAATGTAAAACATCAGCTTCATTCAAGGAATGGCCATAATAGGGATACACTTTTCCAAACACTCCTTTTTCAACCTTCAATGTTCTTGTTTTCTTCACCATGTGTTTTGTTGCAGATGGAATGTGATGCAAAATTTGTACCTCTGAAAAGGACACTGGGAAAATTGATAGAAGTTCCATCTTTTCATTTTAAGATTCTCATGATTCAACAGCTGGATTGATGTTTGATATAAATTCCTGGCAAATTTCACAAGCTTTTTTTTTTAGGTTCTCCTTCTTCTGAAGATGAATTTCAACATTGAAGAGTTTTTCCAGTTTGTATATACAGCTACAGCTTTAGAAATTTCTATATGTTTCTTATGCATAGAGCTTAAGGCTTGATTTCACTGACCATGGTTTCTTAATAGGATTAACACCAATCTCCACAGCTGACTTGATTCAGGGAGTTTATTCTTCTGCAGCAGATACAAAATCATCATCCACACCATGGGAGACTTCTTCTTTAAATTCAATTAGTATCATGTTTGATATTCTGCCAAAGCAATTAGAACACAAAAAGTGACTACTGGGAACATCTTCACTTTGAAACAGAGCCTTCAAAAGAGCATTCTTATTGCCAACCTGAATAAAGTGTTTTTTTTTTCCCTAGTCTTATATATCACTTTTTTTTATGGATATGCAAATAGTCAGCACACTTCACTCTCCTATGGCTCCAATCAGAAGATATTTCAAATTCACTTTTTTCCACAAAACATCATACAAAAATCTTCACAAAAGCTTATAAACATACTTTATGACCACAAAATTTGTTGAACTTGCTCTTTGCTTGTCTGTTGACAACTGAACTGTGAACTCACGAGCCCCTTTTATATGCTAGGCCAAACACGCACTCATCAGTATGGATCCACGTTGTTCTAGAAAGTTCTGTTACATTCTGGAATTATCAAGATGGTTCCATATTATTCTAGAAGGTTTGTTACATTCATGAATTATAAAGAAGATTCAATTAAGAATTTAAATACATTTCAACAGTTCCAACTCAGTTTCATTTATCATTTTTATTCACTCAGATTGAGCACATTGTTTCAACAATAGATTTTTAGAAAATCAATTATGAAATATTTTAGAACCAAAGTAGAATGTTGTACAGGGCTAGTCAAAATGATTGCAATGATTTCAGAAAATTACTACAAATTTATTATTTGACATGTACTTACAAGATTACCCAGATTTTTTTGAGTGTCTACAGATGCTCAATATAAGCACCTTTAGTGACTCTGCACACATCAAGTCTATAATCGAGTTCTTCCCATACCCAATGCAGCATGTCTCTGTCAATGAGAGCAAATGCATTGTTGATGCGAACCCGCAGGTCTGACAGATCAACTGGTATGGTGGCATGAATACTGTGTCTTTTATGAAACCCCAAACAAAGAAGTAGCAGGGGGTTAGGTCAGGGGAATGAGGAGGCCATGACATCAGCTGACGTTCAGCATCCCCACCATGACCAATCCATCTGTTTGGAATCCTGGTGTTTAGGAAATTACGGACAATGCTGGAAAATGAAATCTTCACTGTCAGCTTCCACAAGTGGCATGAGCTAATTCTGCAACATTTAAATTTTCCTTGTGTTTGTCACCTCATTCAAGAAAAGAGGCCCATAAAGTTTCTTTCGTGAGATTGTGCAAAACACATTCACTTTGGGAGAGTCACGAACGTGCTGCACATAAGCATGAGGTTTTTCGGTCCCCCAAATGCGCACACTGTGGTGCCTGTTCACTTTTCCACTCATATGAAAAGTGGCCTCATCACTAAACACAACTTTTTCTGCGAATGTATCGTCTTGTTCTAGACACTGGGCACAGAATTGAAAACGACGCACTTAATCGTTGTGCGACAGTGCTTGTAGCAACTGTAACCTATAAGGCTTCATACACAGTCGCTTCCGTAGGATTCTCCAAACGGTCTTCTGTGGAATACCTAATTTCCTGCTCGCTTGAGGAATAGACTACGAACGTAACTGGCACGTACACGTTCAACAGTTTCTTCAAACGCAGGAGGGCGACCCGTTGTTTTACCTTTACAAAGGCATCCTGTGGCTTTTGGCTTTAAACTGTTGATACCAATGCCGAATGGTGTTAGCATACGGGGAATCCTTGCTTAACTTTTTTTTGAAGTGCCGCTGAACAGTTACCACAGACCGAGTCGTATAAAATTCGAGAGCAACGTACACTTTCTCACTTTCAGCCATCTTGCTCTCTAGTGCTCTAGCAGACACAGCCAAAACAAAAATCGTAAAATCACTGCAATCATTTTGTGTAGCCCTGTACTTTTCAGGATCTGTGGTAGGTCTAACCTGACTTACATGATCCATAAAGGCAAACTTCAGAGAATTTTATAGGAATGAATAAATATATATATATATATATATATATATATATACAGTTCCTGTAAGATTCTCTGAATTTTTTAAATGTTTCTAAAATTTGTTAAACTCAAAAGTGGAAGTTCTGCTTTACAGGGAATGTAAAGTACTAAATGGTGCTGAACAACATTAGTATTATTATTTTTGAGTGCTACAAAAAATAGTTGCATACATATTTTAAAATGGAGTATTTCATTTCAAACAAAAAAGTATCATCTTTAAAATAAAAAAAACTGCAACAAAATATTTTGCACTGTTCCAGACATACAGCACTTTAATTTTTTTTATAAAAAATCACAAGTGAGAAATGGGTCCCAGGTAGTCATCTTGTCCAGTAATTTTTTTGGGCAAAACAAAAATGTACAAAAACAAATATACACTTATCTGAATTTTAACATGTGTGAAATTAAAAACCTCTGATACTATGTTGGTAACCATACTGCCTGAATTCATATGGATTCAACCAAATACTTTATTTCGTATGCATGATTTTATTAGGAATTTCAGCCACATGAGGAAATACAGAAGAACAGAATGAAATATAAATCAATGAATATGGGACTAACAGACTAAAGAATTGTTTCTATTAAATCCACTGCATTTCAAAGACAATTTTATTACTCAGTAAACGATCAGTAACTACAATATATGGTTTAATAGATAAAATACACAGCCAATAAACTACTCACTTTCATACATCACAACCAATGGCAAGCAGCTATTAGCCACAAATACTGCGCACCTCTAAATAGTGCCAAAAAAATCAACTTCTACTGCATTCCTTTAGGGAGAAAAAAATGTTTCTAAGCATGATGTCTGATTTCTATTACAGCAAAAGTCTGGTTATCCGAGTTCCGATTATCCGAGCGGCCAGGTTAACAGAGACAAATTTTTAAAATATAAAAGGGAGCTTTTATAAAGATATGGAATATTTTTCCAACTAGAGTGTAGCGTTGGCACTATACTTCCGCTAAGTAGAGAGCCAAAATTGTGACACAGAAGACAATTAAAGACTTTTTTGGCAAGTGATCGTAATTAATGTACAAAAAACAACTTTATTGCTTCACAAATTAGTTTTACACTATAAATAAATTGTATTATTTCAGTTTCAATACGTTTTTTGATTCATCGTAACCTCTTTCCTTGACCTCAGTTTATCCAAGTTTTTCGTTATCCTTGGTGGTCCCGGTCCCGTTTACCTCCGATAATCGGACTTCTACTGTACTACCAAAATGAACTTCCAATATGAGTGCACTTTGCCTTGGTTCTGCTCACTAATGTAATTTTTTCATGTATTCCATCAACGTATGGAACAATATGGTGCCATAACCAAAACATTATCAAGATTTTACGAATACACTTATGTGCACTGAACAGGCATCACTTTATTTTTTAGATGAATACTGTACTCTTTAATTTTGTGGTCTTGAATGTATTATGGGGAAAAACAAATATGCTTCAAACGTCATATACTCATACTATCGTAAGACTAAGCAATGGTTTATGGGGTCTATTGGAGATCGCGATTCCGCTACAACAACATTAAATAATATTGTTGTAATACTGCTGTAGTCAGTCGCAAGACGCATTATTTTCAAGCAGTAATTCAGTTGTAATACAGCATGGACTAGCAGGAACCCATTAAATGTACTTTGGAAAGAATTTCTAGCGGAGTCTTGTGTTTGACCACTGCATGATGCCAACTCCAGGCGGATTCGCAATCTCCAGTAATCCTGGTTTAAGGTACAAAAATATTTCGGGGTGCAGTAACAATGTGGATTACAAATAAACACTAAAATCCAGGTCTCTTATAAAGTACCATGGAACGTTAAGTTGTTATCGTGATCCAGGCTACATTTCAGTTTAACTACAAACTCGGTTAATTTGAGACTCTTTGGCTTGGTACACAATCCAATCAGAAATACATATGCAGCAACTGTGATGAGTAAGAAATGCCATAATCAACCTTTTACCAGAAAAACAAACCAATCTATAATGTAATATCCTAATGTCACGAGTTTACATCCTAATACATATCGTGTCATTAACATGCCGCTCATGAAATTTCTAATACTAATTACCAATAACTAAATTCCTTGTGCCTCATGTTACGAAAAGAATATTAAGGTACAAGCTGTATTTCAATTTAATCATGATCTCAACTAATATTTCCACTACAAAATTAAACTATGTAGACACACATACATATGAAATGCATCGTGAACAACATTTCAGTTAATAGTGTTGTCTGCATCAGTATTCCTAATTTGTATAGCAAATTATCACAATTTCATTGTATACTTTCAGTATGAACTGCAACTGGACTGACGGCCAAACAATAATACATTCACTGTATCATGATGTTAACTTGCTCTTCAATGTCTTGCAATTACTTCACAATACTTATTGCTCCATTCATAACGTCCATAAGTTGATTAGATCCCTGCACAAATAAGATTCTAACAGTTCTATTCCAATGTTACCAAACTGGTGAGTGGATAGTTTATATTTTTGCCAGCAACATTGTCCCCCCACCCCTCCCCTGTAGAAACATCATACACTGTTGATACAACAGAATCACGAGATTGGCTGCTACACACTAGACTAAAGCAGCTACAAATGCCTCAATTTTGGTCCCAATCTGCAGGAGCAATGTGGCATGGGCTCTGCAGATTGCCATCTACATAGGCAGATTGAGTGCTTTAGTCCCGATATCAGGAGATTGGCAGGGCAGACAAACAATTTACAGATCGAGCCTGATGATTGGGAGCAAATTGAGAAGTGCGTAGCGCAATTGCAACGGCTGAGACAATTTCTACTCAGTCTGCTTGGAGCAGGGAGTAAGTGTGTTTTGTGGCATTAGCTGTGCCTTTTAAAATTTCTAAAGAGAAAGAGGTATGGAAGAATATTTTCGAAATTTATAAGAACAACAAAAACTACATAAACTGCAAAATGCAGGAAGAAGGGTTTTGAGTTTTGCTTTTAATTTTCAAGGAACTGGACCAGAAAGTAACAGTTGCAGCCCTTTTTCTTCCTTAATGTAGTGTTTTAAACATTTGTAAATAGCCCAACATGATATGGGAATGATGTCAAAGAATTTGTGGTGAAATTGGCGGACTAATTTCATAGGTTTGTCCACTGGCCAAAAATTGTAAAGTAATGACTAATCGTTCCCAGGCCCTTACATACACACACACACACCCCAAGTGGAGTATCTCTGCAAAATTTTTAGAATATACTCTCAGAAAATTACCAAAATATTACAGCTCTAGGCTTCTCCAAATGTGTATATCAGATAACTTTTTTCCTAATAAAAATCCATTTCTTTACCCAATATATTCTTTTTCTTTCAGTACAAAATGTAGTACAGGTTAATGTTAAAAACTTTTTGTTGCTTTGGCAGAAAAGGAGTATTGGTTAAGTGCTTGCAACTAGTAATCATGTGATCGTACTCTAAAATTGAAAGCGAAATTGAGATGTGAGGAGAGAAGCCCCATATTGATTGCCCTGCAGATTGGGACCGAAACTGGCTCATGCATAGCCACTTTTACGGTAGGCCTATATAACCCGACAACTTGCATTGTACTACCTCTGCGTTACATGTTTTCTGTCCATTTCACTTACTTTTTCTTGGATGTTGAAATGAAAGGAATATGTTAGCCATACTTTCAGCGCGAAAAAAAAAAAAAATAGTTCTCGGGAGTAGTTTACGTTGCGATACATGACGTCTCAGCGTAACATAGTGCTTATGAAAGTTGCTTAAATAATTGATAACTAAATTCCTCATGCCATTGGCTGTGACAAAAAAGTTCAGTTTTTATTATGGTCCAGGCTGAATTTCAACCTAACCACAATCTCTGCTAATATTGGCGCTACAAATTCAAAGCCTCAATCACACGCGCATTGATACAATTATTTTATCCTAAGTTAGCAACGTTGTGTATCGCGACGTAAACTTGAACCGAGTTCTCTACTGGGCCCCTTGGGTATATTGGAGATCGACATTCCGCTTCAGCAACATCTCTAATGTCGTCATAAAACTGCTGTAGTCAATCGCAAGATGTAGGCTATTATTTTCAACCAGGGAAATTAGGTCCAGCATGACACTGTTAAATGTACTTCGGAAAGTATTTCTAACGGCATCTTGCGTTTAACTACTGCAATTCCTCGTGGAATCGCGATCTCCAGTAATCCCAGTTCAATAATGTACAGCAGCCGAAAATTCCACGATACTGACGAGAAATGTAATATTTAAATTCAGTTTGTCTTTCTTTCATAAGTACCACATTACTCTTTTCTTACCTGAATGTAAGTTGGTGAAAGGTACCACCATCTGCTGTATTACCATAGCAACAGTTACTGTATTTAAATGTTTTTATGACTCGGTTTTATATCAGTTTTACCAGCCGACTTTACAGAAACAACAGGGCGATATCGCTCACCTTCTGGCACCAACGTATTTCGCTGCATTACTGCACCTCCATCAAAATACACATTTGGTTGTGTAAGTTCAGCTAACAATACTTCATAAACACTGGATTAACAAACACAAGAATATCACCACTATCGGCGCTTGATTAATAAAACGACTGTTCAAACAGAGGATTTCCAGAAGAATTAATCAAGACTTCAAATAGAAATCACTAACACAATCAAATCATAATTTCACCAAAGATAATCGATTTATTTTATTTACAACCAAACAGACCAAAGATTGCAAATTTGGAATGTCAATTTTCAAAAACAGCATGCCAGAGCATTTAAGAAACATTAACAAAATTTTCTTTACCATATAATTCGAAATTACTTTTCCATGTCAATGTCAAAAACATATTTCAAAATTTACGCAACTTTTTGTCCGTAAAAAATGATACTTTCACCATTAATGTAAAATTTGCATTGCCAAGTGTTCCCCAGGTAAGACTACCTACACTGATGTTGATTCAAAAGGAAGCTATCAAAAAAACTATGAAATTAATTTTTAAATTCGAGTTTATTACTGGTTTTGTGGAATTATCTTGCACATGGTATACATAAATTTTCTATAATGTTTTCGCGATATGTCTGTTGACCAACAACTGTCTATCAAATCATGCAAGCATATGAGTTTTTTGTCCAGTAAAATTATTTGCTGAATAATTAAATTTGATAAGATTACTAATTTAATTATTTTTCTAAATCAGCACGAAACTATGCATAGCTATAAATTTTCAATCACTTGTTTTGGAAATAAAGGAAAAGAATTAGATTTTTTATAGCTTTTCACAAAAAGCTTTACAAACCATGGAATGCAAAGAAAAATAAGAACGTTTGGGAATAGAAGGGTTGTTAACTTTTATTTGACAACTTTGAAGATCATCCAATAAATTTTCCTTAAGCCACAATCAAACAACCTACAATTATCCCACGTCCCCAAGAATTTTCCAGATTTTACGTTCTTAGCGTGTTAATTTTGATAGGAACGAACGAAATGTGCAATCTTAATCTGAGAAAGGATTTCAAAATTATTGAGGTGTGATGGTCAGACAAACAGAAGCAGACTGATTAACTATATGCTTTAACCGGCATTTCTAAGTAGAGAAGATAATGTATTAGTTATAATAATTTCTTAAGTGTAAATAGTATTTCAAACCATGTTTTAAAATACGTTTCTTCGTCCATTAAACTAAAGTAAAGGCAGTAATTCCACTCAGCATTCTGTTTCAAGACTTCGAAAACTGAAGGTAGCGTGGATAACTGGTTATAGCTTCACATTAGCTGCTCTATCGTTCCTGAGATTGCTATGCGGTACTCAGACAGTAGAATGTGCCAGACCGAGACGCCACTTAAAAAGTTTAGATTCGAAGAAAATACCTCGGCTTCACCAGGATGTAAATTTAATTCGTGCAGTTGTTAAAATCCCCATTGATAAAATAACCTGTGATTGTTACATACATTAATTGATTAATCCAAAGTTTTAATTAATTTCTTTGAATAAGCTACATAAATCTTTTGTAAACTGTGGATAGTAGTAATTTATCTCAAGGCGAAGGTACGGATACAGTCATTAGTGCGACACATATTTTTCCTGATCTTATTTAACCTATCATTACTAACCATATATGTTAGTTTTTTTTTAATTTAATTGAATTGGAGCGCACGCTTCGATGACAATTTCGATACACACCTATCTTCCCCCCTTTCTTGTAACCTCCTACATCTGCCATTTACAAATTTCAACAAATTGAAGTATTTCCTTCATGGTGTAACTAAAAAAAAGTTTTTCGCAAATTAGCCAATAAATTCAAAAGTTGCCTATCTGCAAGCCAGTCCTAGCTCATCCACTGAAGTCAGTAGACTTTCTTAAGGTTTGTACTTAGTGAAGTAGCAAATTCGTTTAAGGCAAATTCATTAAAATTAAATTTTGAAAAAAGTACTTTATATTAGGTTTAAATTTAAAAAATTATGCACAGCCGGATTTACAAGTAAGCTATAAAATTAACACAATGGTCCGGTCCTGGTCCCAAAATATTTAAGAGTTGTGTCTGATCATAGGACCTATGCAATATCATTCCTTCTTTCATATTCAAAATTAAACTGTAGCCACAGAAGATAGGAACTACCTCTGATGAGGCTTAGCATGCCTCCTTCAGAAAGATCCGTCCAATCTTCAGATTGTGGACTAATTTAATTTAGTATCATGAATATTGATAATAGTAATTCTATAGTAATTCAATTTATTTGCTTTTCTTGTTTGTAGTACACGTACCAAAAGTTATTCTGATCTGAGACACAAGTGCCTGAAAGTACCTACTTAAAAATATTTTTATTTGTTCATTTTTTATTTAGTTGTGCTGATAGTAAGCAAGAAGTAAAGTTACGCTACTTGTCAAGTGGTCAAATACACAAATCACGATTCAAGTTCTGGCCTGCGTTTTGTAATGTTACATCTGATTTGAGGATGGATGATGTTAGCAACGTTGAACGAAGCTGTGTTGTGTTGTGGAAGTGAGTAGACCTAGGAGGAGGGGAGCGACCTCCCCAGATGCTCACCACAGTATCCAAGTGTGAATGTAGCTTAAGAAAGTACATATTATATATTTATTATTGGAGAAAATATCATGTTGAAATTTTAGAGGAGTTAAAAATCAAATCTCAAAATACAATCAAGAGGAACTGTGTTGTTGATCAAACATATCATTCTTCAACTATCTTACCAAATACAATTAGTTTTCACAATTTAGTTGTGAATTTTGTAGATGACACTGTCATCAATATGGACTGCAGAAAATGATACACTTTTAGTAAACCCACCAAAACTTTTGTGCCACCTCACTTGCAATAAAAAAGAAAATTGTTGAAGAATTTATGGATTACAGGGAAAAGACAGAATTAACTTTAAAAGCGATAGATTTTGTATGCACCACGGCAGACATTTGTTCTTCATCTAAGTTATCCGAGTATGACGGGTTATTGCGTTGATTGTAATATATTTTAAAGAAACACTTTCTTGCTGGAGAATTAGAGGGTCTAGTAGATTTGATAAAGTAGCTGAACTGATAGTTGATACATATTATAAGTTTGATTTAAAATTATCAAAAATTACGAAGATTTACTGATGATGAATAAACTATATCCAAAGCCTTTCAAAAGTATAGGAAACCTACTTTGAGAACATACACAGTATGTGATAAAGATTCAGCTAACATTGAAAATATTGATGCTGTTGATTTTGTATTACTAACTGAATTTCTCAAACCATTTAGAGGTTTTGGGGTATCAACTGGTAATCATGAAAGATATACCACTCATATGTTGCATTTAATTGCTTCACGACTTGCCAGCACGACGTCAAAGCAACTCATACAAGAAACTTCACGATGTGGTAGTTCTAAATATCAAGGACTCTGAACAAGGTGTCCAAAAGCATGTGACAGAAACTTAAAATTCAACTGGAAAATCCTCCATTTCCCTACATCCAACATGATGTCTGAGGCGTGCTCTCCATTGCAGTGAAATACATGTAATTCGTATTATTCTATTCAGGATTTTTGTGCAGTAAAGGAGACATTAAGAAAACTAGATTTGTCAGCTTTTAACAAAATTGAAATTAATTTTATTAATAAATATATATTTGGTAACAAAGATATTGTTGAAGACGTATAAAGTTTCTAGGGAGACAAAGATACCTTCTATGGATGTTTACTGCCAGAATGAGTATTTTACTAACTGATAATCCTACGCACTGTAATGTGTTGATCGATATAATAAAAGAAGCCTAAAAAGTCGTTTTGTGAGATTCTACTAATTAGAAGGAACCAAGCCAAACTATAGCACAATAACACCTATATCTTTTTTTAAAACTCAAATGGTTGCCAAAGGAGAACAGAGAATACATAAAAGAGTGATTTATTGCTGAGCTACTAACTATAAAACAAGATGATGTTCAAAGTATGTATAATCAAACTGGGGAAAAAAGTAAAAAGCAGTTTTGTTATATCCTTGTAAATGGCCCAGATTCTTCTGCAGCCAGTGTCAATGCAAACTCTGTCACAGACCCAGGTACTAGTTTAGATTGCTAAAATAAAGATCCAACAGTAAAAAATTCCTAAAAAATAATACTTGTTTCCCTAGTTAGGCTCCAGTAGAACCTTATCTCTGGTAACCACATTAGAAAGATAGAAACTGGTCTGCAAATCGGCAACATGGTTTTAAGCAAGGTGTGTAGGTCGTCATGGAACGAAAAAAATGGCAAAAAGAGGCATTTCGTTAGGTGCAATGATAAAAGAATCTAAAGGTTGTTTATATTTGTAGGGTGGGGAAGGGATTACTTATTTAAGACCTGAAGTGCAATAGTCTCAACTGCGCAGGACGCATTGTGTAGGTGGTAGTAAATTATTTCAAAATTCTTCTTTTATTGAGGAGGATCAATCAAAGATGTGAGGGAATTTCGTTACAAACTTTGTTCAGACCATTGATTTAATACGGCTACGAAGTTTGGGATCTGCATTTGGATATCAAATACAGTAGTTTGAGGGGGTGCAAAGGAGAGTAGTAAGATTTGTTTGTCGAAATTACTGATGAACCAAATCAATAACTGACATAATAAATGAACTTCATTGCGATCCAGTGAAAGACACGAGATGATTAAGAGGGCTTTTGAAATGCAAAAAAAAAAAAAAAGTATATTGATAATGATGCTTGGTATAGTAAAACAATTGTTTTTTTTTTTTAAATAAAAAAGCCGTATTTCAAAAAAATCACGAAAAAATTAAAATAATTTTATACTTTGCTTAGAAAAAATAAAACATCATCTTCTTCTTAGCATTAATCCCGCTTTACAGGGTCTGCTTTATGAATTTTTCCATTTGTGCTGATCTCGTGCCTCTTCAGATGAGGCATTGACTAAATGCATATCCCCCCGACAGGTATCCAGTCACCGCTTCCTGGGTCTCCATCGTAGTCTTATTCGAGTGCTGTTCTCGCTACTGAGGTGTCACTGCCGCGTATTACATTGCAATACCATCGCAGACAACCCTCACGCATTTTCTCAGGGATTGGAACCACACCAAATGCCGCCCGAACGTTCTCATTCCTAATGCGGTACACCTAGTGAGTTCCTGTGGCCAGTGAATCATCTTCATTTCCATGACATGCAGCTTTTGCTCGTGTCTTTTAGTGACTGGCCAACATTCGGTGCCATACAGTGCCACTAGTCGAACGATGGTTCTGTAAACCTTTGATTTAAGGTACAGTGACGCCTTCCGATAGAAAAGGACTCCTGTTACCTGAATCCACTTCATCCAGGCTGCGCTACTCGGTTTCGGCCGTCTGACAATCTGAACGAAATAGTGTTTCCAGGTATTTTAATTGAGATGACGCCATTGATATTAACAGACCCATCACTTGGAACTCCGCACTCCACGTACTCTGTCTTAAATGCATTAAGTAGCTTACGGTATTTATCGAGGGAAGTTTTCATCGTTGTTCCAATTCTTGTCGAGACTCGCAGGTGACCATGATATCATCAGCATAGAGCGAAATCCATTGGTGTTGAGTGAGTAGTTCTGCAGCAATGGTGTCAAGACGGAGGATAAATAGTAGTGGGGGCGGGCAAAGGCAATCCCTGATGAAACCACC
Source organism: Vandiemenella viatica (assembly GCA_031002005.1). NCBI lineage: Eukaryota > Metazoa > Arthropoda > Insecta > Orthoptera > Morabidae > Vandiemenella > Vandiemenella viatica. The sequence continues at coordinate 21,776,705 of JARYHS010009186.1, forward strand.
TCTGATGGGAAAATGATCAGAATTTCCTACAGCACATAAAACATAGCTGGTGACACACCAGCTGGATCCATTTAACATATAACTCTGGTACCCCATGCTGTCTCAGTTAGTACCAGATTAGATCGCGAGGTATCCTATCGAAGGCCTTTCAAGTTCTAAAAAAAGCTATGTGCAGTGGTTTTTTCTTTTCAAGGTGCTTTTCCATTAAAAGATGTGTGACATGAATAGCGTCCCTGTGCCTTTTATGAAACCATACCGATTTTAGGCAATCTGAACTATGTTTCGAAGGCGTGCATCCAAATTGAGCTCAAAAATCTTCATTGTGTGGGAAAGGAGGCGAATCGGTCGATAGTTGAAGCAATCTAGCATATTACTCTTTCATTTCCAATGGGGTGTTGTAACACTAGTGAGCCAAGTACAAGGAGCTTCATCTTAGTCTATGACCTTGTTAAAAAGACCTGCCAGGAACTGAGTTGACTGTGATCCAAGCATCTTCCATACTTCCGATGAAATATCATCTGGTCAAGTTGCCCATCTATTTTTAATTTTCTTTATGGTTGTCTCTACTTCAACAGCCGTGTTGGCTGGAGCTGGGTCATACACAGTATCTGCAAGTGGCATTGGTGTATGTGAAAACTCTTCATTTCTGATATTTTCGAAGTATCATTTCCTTCGGCTGAGGATCTCGATCGGTTTCTGTAACAGTTTATGGTTTTCATCCATAATGGTCATAACACACCCAACATCTTGAGTGCAACGGTGACGACTCTTCCCTTACCCATAGATGTTTCCTTGCTCCTTCTGGGGGATTTGGCCCTTTCTGGGGTATTTAGCTCACTGCACATGTTCCTATAGTAGTCTTCTTTGGACTTAGCCACATCCTGTTTAACCACTGGCTTCAGCTGTCTATATTTCTGGCGATCGGAATCAAGTTCTGATTTTAGCTAGGTTTTATAACCTATCTTCTTTTTCTTGATGGCATTTTTCACCTGATCATTGCAGCACCAAACTTCTTGTTGATGAAGAGACGTTCAGTTTTCGTTGTGCCAATGATATAGGTAGCACAGGTTTTAATACGTTTCGCGACTGTTATCCAAACTTTGTCAACTTGGTGTCCTTGTTCTGGCGTTTTTAGTGAGTCCATAGATGTTTTCAGCCGGATATGATCCTGCTTTAATTCTCTCTGATGAAGACTTAATGTTTTTCTTGTAGAATTTTAAGCAAATCCTGAAACTGAGGAGAAGTGGATGATTTTGGGGAACGATGTTGTAAATCTAAATTGACAGTATGTTACATTACTACCATCAAAATTTTTGCATTAGTCAGTTTTGGAGTTTTTACCAGCCGTGACATAGCGAGGAACTGCACTTTATTTGCTGTTCGAGGCGACACGGGGAGTACAAACGAAAATCTCGAATATTTTACAGCATGTAGTGAAGCAGATATTGTTTTCAGGGGAGACAGTTTAGGGAAACAAATTAGACTATACTTTAATCTGTAACTCGGCCTCGTAGGTGGTAGAGGCATATCTCTAGTGCTACATTGTCATTTGGTAGGCTGCATCATGCGGTAAACGCTTTAAAGTTAGTACAGTATGGGTTATCCAAAGAAGTTTAAATATTATACACTAGAAGGAGCAACGGCGCTAGTGTTCCTTCGCAAATTGAACGTTGAGCCTGCCGCCATTTTGGGGGCAGCTGGTAGCTTTCAGTGTACTGTATACGTTTGTACAGTTGATGTGTCGTCGCGATCGAGTGTTCGTATTTTTTTTTTTTGGCTTAACAATTGTTTTGTACCATGGTTAAGTCTTGCGCTGCATATAATTGCACCAACCGTGCTACAAGAGGCACAAATTTATCATTTCACTAGTAAGTATGCATTTAAATAAGTTGCGAATCTTCTACTATCTTATTGCCTAGATGTGGTTTGACCGTGTTTAATATTTTCTTTCGATACAGATTTCCGCTCCGAGATTTAAATAAATTGAGGGAGTGGTTAGCTAAAATACGCTGGGACAGTTTTACTCCCACAGAACATAGTGTCATAATATTATGTTCCCAACATTTTTAAAAAGAATGTTTTTTGACAAATGGAAATAAAAAGATCCTGAATCCTTTTGCAGTACCAACAATTTTCCGCTTTCCAGACAATATATCAAAGGTAAGGACTACAAGCTTTGCAATAATGTATATGCAAAATGCTGTAATATTCTTAGTATCAAAGCTTTGTTATTTCAGCTGCACCATATGTAGAAGCAATACACTATCTGTGAAATAATTTGGGTAAATTATTACTACCATGCTATGTGAAATGTATACTATCAACAGTGTGTAATATTTTTCAGAAGACTGTTGCCAGACCACCACCCCCAAAGGAAAGAAATATCCCAGTTCTTTCTGAAAATGTTTATAATGAAGTCAGGAAACAAGAGTACAATGTGGAGCATGACCATACATATGACATAGCAAAATCTGTAAAATGGGTGAAATATAAAGCAGTAATAGAGAGGAAAAAATACAGTATTGTTAAGTATAAGAACAAATATGAAAAGGAAGTAGCCAAGAACATAACAAAGTGCAAGAAAATTGATTCTATGTCGCAGTTGGTGCAAGAGTTAAAAGAAAAGTGCCAAATTACTGGAGATGAGAGCCATATTTTAGATAATTATTTTTTTTTAGTGTTTTTTCAGAGTTGGTTGCTCTGTCAAAATCTGGCAGAAATGTTGGTTACAGTAACAAATTAAAAACATTTGCCTTGACTTTGTATTTTCATTCACCTGTAGTGTACAAATTTGTCAGGGAATCATTTGACAATTTATTTATTTATTTATTAATCTTGTTCCATGGATCCCTGCTGAGGAAATACCTCTGGGATGTGAAACATGTCATTGTTTGCCTCATCCATCTACACTTCGTAGATAGTACAAAGTGATTGATGGCAATCCAGGCTTTACTGAAGAGTCATTAGCTTATATTGAACAGTTTACCTCTCTTTGTAAATATGAAATATATGGATGTTTAATACTGGATAAGATGGCCATCAAAAAAGGTATACTGTGGAATGGTGAAGAATTTGTGGGTTATGTGTACATGGGTCATATACATTGTGCTGCAAGTGAAGAAGGAAGGGAAGCAAAGGAAGCTTTGGTGGTGATGTGTGTTGCTATTAATGCTTCTTGGAAAATCCCTATAGGTTACTTTTTAGGGGATTGCATAAGTAGTAGTGATAAATGCAACATTATACTGCAAAGTCTAAAAATTTTAAATGATGTTAGAGTTCATATTGTATGTGACATGTGATGGACTTTCCACAAACTTGAGTATGGCAAGACAGTTAGGGTGTAATTTTAATGCAGATGAGTTCAGATTATCTTTTAAACATCCTGCCACTGGGAACAATGTTTTTATGTTTTATTGGATCCGTGCCATATGATGAAATTGGCAAGGAATGTCTTGGGGGGACATGAAAGTGTTGAAAGACCAGCAAGGTAGATTAATAAAATGGCAGTATATTGTAGATTTAAGTTTTGTTCAGGAGAAAGAATGGTTATCTCTTTCAAATAAGTTAAGGCGAAAGCATGTTATTTTTGCAACACAAAAAATGAAAGCAAACTTAGCAGTACAGTTGTTAAGTTCTTCAGTAGCCTGGAATTTTTGGAAAGGATTTAAAACATCCTAATTTCACAGAATGTTCAGCAACTGCTAAATATTGTGAAAATTTTGACAGGCTCTTTGACCTGAGCAATTCAATGAATAAACTTGCTAAGGTATTTAAATCAGCCCTGTCTGAAAAAAATTTTCAAGCTGTTGCTGTATTCCTCAAGGAAGCAGAATCATATATAGTAAATGTTAAAAGGGAAGATGGAATTTGTTTGATATAGTTCCCAAGGAAGGTTTTTGTTTTAGGATTTCTAAGTCTCATTCATATAATTAGGTGATTGTTTCAATATTTAATTCAGAGCAAGAAGTTTTTATACAATATATTTCCATGTACAAAATGAGTAAGGACCATATGGAAAAGTTTTTTTTTTCTTTGATTTTTTGTATTAGAGGACGTTTAGGTTGGAACAATAATCCTAATGTGATGCAGTTCAAAGCTTCATACAAACAGCTTCTTGTATTTAATTGCATTAAATCAAGCAATTGTGGTAATTATACTGCCCAAGATGCAACTGTAATACTGCAGAGTGGGCACACAATCTCATTGAAAATGGATCCTGTGTTGTTTTCTAGAAACAAATTGTTAGGACAAGATTCCCTGGAAATGCCGTCAACTATGACTGATCAGGAAATGTTTCAGATTATTCCCTTTCAGAAATCTTTCCAATTATATTGAAAATGTAATTGTTTATATTTCAGGTTTTGTTGCCATGAAAGTTGCAAAACTTTCTCTTGCAATATTTGTACATCTGCTCTGTTTGCAGAAAAGAATGTTTCCTCTACTACTTTGTTTACTGCTGCTAAGAATAATGGTGGATTATTTTATCCCTCATCAAGCATTGTGCATATATGCAAAATTGCTGAAAGATGTATAAGGAATGAATTCATTCAATGTGATATGAAAGTAATGAAAGGTGATTTAAAGCAAAATTAAAAATAGTTATTTAGCAGGGATTTAACTTTAATAATTTGTTTACTGATCCTAGTGATCACATGTTTGAAAATGTTTATCCTGAAAATCATATTATCCTGATTACAAAGAAAATTATTCATTTGTTTGTCAGACTGAGAATGTATCATGCTGCAAAAATGCACAGTGAAAAACAGAAAATGTCAATCAGACAGAAATTAAACAAAACTGTGATATTTTATAATCAATTAAAGAAGTAAAAAAGTTATTTTCTTGTATTTACATCCCTTATACGTATTCCCATATGAATGATATGATTGTTATTCATTCAGAAATTTTTATTCTATAAATTAATGATTGTATAATATCAATGCATACATTGGCAACTGGCCAACTAATTTGGTCTCTGTAAAAAAAAAAAAAAAAAAAAAAAAAAATGGAAACTGGCTCTCAATTTTTAAATTTTTTTTTTTTAATTTTATTTTTTTGCTGTCGTCAGTCTTTAGACTGGTTTGATGCAATCGTCCATTCCTTCCTATCCTGTGCTAACCTCTTCATTTCTACATATCCCTTAAAACCCAAGTCCTCAATTATCTGCTTCATATATTCTAATCTCTGTCTACCTCTACAGTTCTTACCTTCGACTGTTCCCTCGACTAACAGATTACCCAATCCAACATGTCTCAAAATATGACCTACCAGCCTGTCTCTTCTTCCTGTAAGCTTCTTCCATAAACTTCTTTTCTCACCCATCATTTCCAATACTCATTCATTTCTTACTTTGCCTGTCCACTTAATTTTCAGCATTCTTCTGTAGCACCACATTTCAAATGCTTCAAGTTTCTTTCTTTCTGGTATTCCTAAAGTCCATGTTTCACTACCGTAAAGTGCTGTGCTCCACACATAGAGTTTTAAGGAGTTCTTTCTAATTCCTAGATCAATATTTGAAACTAAAAGGTTTCTCTTTTTCATGAAGGCTCTTTTTGCTAGTGCTATTCTGCTTTTAACATCATTCATGCTTTGGCCATTGGTTGTAAATTTGCATCCCAAGTAACAGAACTCACTCACTTCTCCTAATACATCCGATCCTATTTTTATATTTAATCTGCTAGTATTGGTATCTTTTCTGCTACATTTCATCATTTTTGTTTTACTTTGATTTATATTCAGTCCAAAATCTTCCTTCAGTATTATGTTCATGCCAATCACTAACTTCTCAATATCCTCAGCCCTCTCTGCTAATAAGACAATGTCGTCAGCAAATCGTAGCATACTGATTTTTTCTCCCTGAAAAGTTATGCCACATTGAAATTTTTCTTTGACTTTCTTCACTGCTTCTTCTACATACAAGTTGAATAATAATGGGGATAGACTACAACCTTGTCTCACACCCTTTTTAACTGATGCATGTCTCTCGTGATTCTCTACTTTTATTACAGCCACTTGATTCTTGTATAGTTTATAGAGTATTCTTCTATTTCGATACTTTAGACCTGACTTCCTTAAAATTTTGAACATCATGTCCCACCTAACATTATCAAAAGCTTTTTCTAAATCAACAAATGCCATTAAAAGTATCTTTGTTTTTCTTGATCCGCCCTTCAAGTATTAATCTTAAAGACAGAATTGCTTCCCTTGTACCACGATTTTTCCTAAACCCAAACTGATCTTCCCTTACTATCTCTGCTACTACCCTTTCCATCCTTCTGTATATTATGCTGGTCAGTAATTTTGAAGACTGTCGTGGTTTTGTCCATCGTGGTTTTACCCTAGAACCCCCTTAAGTCCAATGTTTCTTTGCCAGCTTTCATTATTTCGGTCTTCGTCCTTGGTTGAGCTCCTCTCAGAGTTACTTCTTAGACCTAAGTCTACCATTTCTGCAAATTTTTCTCTTGTGCTAGATTGTTTCAGTTTATTCAATTCCAGTCTGTTCTGCTTACTTGTATACTTCTTCCATATTCGCTTGAATTTCAGCCTGCACTTCATTACTATCAAATTATGGTCCGAGTCTATGTTTGCTCCTGGGTGCGCTTTATAGTCTAGAACTTGATTCCTGAATCTCTGTTTGACCATGATATAATCTAGCTGATATCTGCCTGTATCCCCAGGACGTTTCCAGAAGTATATTCTTCTTCCATGGTTCTTAAACAGTGTGTTCGCCACTACTAGCTCATATCTTTCACAAAATTCTAGCAACCTGCTTCCTCGCTCATTTCTTTCTGCTATACCAAAACTTCCTACAGTATTCCCCTCTTTTCCTTCTCCCACTATTGCATTCCAATCACCCATGATTATTAGATTTTCCTCCCCTTTCACATATTGGATTAATTCTTCAATTTCAGCGTATATTTTTTCTATTTCTTCGTCATCTTCCTGTTACATTGGCATATATACTTGTACTAATGTGGTTGGGACGGGCTTAGTTTCTAACCTCATCAAAATAATCCTGTCACTAAACTGTTCATAATAATTCAGCTGTTTCCCTACTTTCTTGTTCATTACAAATCCTACACCAGTGACTCCATTGACAGCTTGTGTGCTAATTATCCTGTGTTCCCCAGACCAGAAATCCTGTGTTCCCCAGACCAGAAATCCTGTGCGTCCTTCCATTTAATCGCACTAATCTCAACAACAACCAACTTAAGTTGTTCCATCTCCCTTTTTAAGTTTTCTAACGTACCTGCCCTATTCAGACTTCTAACATTCCACGCTCCGACTTGTAGAATGTTTCTATCCATTCTGATGATTCCTCCCTGAGCAGTCCCTACCCAGAGATTCGATTGGGGGACTATTTTACCTTCGGAATATTTTACCCAGGAAGAAGCCATCATGATATATATAATTTGAGAGGATTACATGTCCTCGGGATACCCTTTGGGTCTTTAATGCAGTGGTTTCCCATTGCCTTCTGCATCCCCATGCCATTGATCATGTCTGATTCATCTGCCTTTAGGGGCCGTTTCCAACCCCAAGGGCAAGAGGGTGCCCTGAACCGCTCCCCGCTCTTCCGCCCTCCTTTCGGAGGCAGTTGGCAAGCAGTGGGTGACTCCTTATACCGGGAATCTTTCAGTCATCAGAGCCTCGTCCATGCTAACAGGGTGCACCATGTCAAGGAGAGGTTGACATTTGGTTGGAAAAGACTAGTATAGTCTCTCCCAAACCCTTACACCCCGGCTTTAACATACAAGGTTATAATTTCAAAACAGTGGGTGCACTTGCATTCAAGTAGTATGCAATATGAAAAAAATACATATTTTATTGGCCTTGGTAAAATTAGATTAACAAGTAGTATCATGCTTAGATTTGCTTGTGCCATGTGCTGAGAAGTCTTCAGAAGTGAAAGAGGTTAGAATACCAATGAACAAAAAGATAAAAATATTCACAATAGAAAACCTAAATCTTTCCTTTTATGGTTACCTTCATACAGAAAGAACTGCTCGATCACATTCTTCATTTCAATGTTATGAATGTCAGATTGTGTCTTTGAACTGAAAGGAATATGTTTGCTCAACTTCTGAAGAAACCTTAGTTTGGGCTCAGACCTCTTACATTTGTATACCTGTATTTTGTCAGTTTACCTTCATTATATTTATAAATGGGTTTCTATTATTGAAACGTTAAAATCTTTACAGATCAGTTGCATTAGCCTGCTGGAAGAGAGAAAAATCTTAACATGGAAGAAAACAAGTCCGAAAGCTAATATAGTCAGTGGAAATTTTGTAATTATCTTGTGGTTAACGTCATTCGATCTTCTTTGAGCAAGTGAAGACCCTTAACAGTATACAATTTACCATTCTACAGTGGTTTGTTGTATAACTGTACGAGGGTTACAAATTTCCCGCTAACAGTTGCCCGTAACAGGGCGGCGGCAGCCTGCTTCAATTTGCTAAGAATTCTGGTCGCCTTTCACATGCGATAGGAGGGGCCCGGGTGTATCACCTGTATGTTTCAGTTTTGTTAAAAGATGCTTCTAGCATTACTCATAGGTGAGTAGTAACATGATTTTTTTTATGTATTATGGTAATTTTTTGTTTTTCTTGCTTTAACTGCACCGACTCGAAAATTACTGAATAATGTAAAAATTTAAATAGTAGTAAAGTTAAACATTGTCTGTTTACATTTATTTTCTTCTGAGTAGTGTATAAAGTTATTTTAAAATTTTTAGTTTGTTTTTAAAGGCGGTTTTTATTTTCTTGAAAAAATTATTTTATTATTAATTTTTTGTGGTATTAATCTGTTTTATATTTTATATGTGGGACAGCAGTTCTCATTTTGAGAACTATCTGGTAGTTTAATGATTAAGGCGCTTGCTTTAAAAAAGTTTTGCTCCAGCCCAGGGTTCAAATCTCGCTGGTGGCAGGAATATTTAAGAGTTGTGTTTGATTATATGTGCTACTCTAGTTCGTTCCGTGATCCCAGAGGAAAGGAACTGGCCGCCCTACCTCCGATACAATGGCTTAGTATCCCTTCTTCTGGCGGATCCAACCTTCCTTCGGATCGTGTGCTAAGTTAGTTTAACAATAAACAAGCAAAAACGTTATGATACTGAGTTTATTGATCTCTTGAATAGCTTGCGGGTTGGTGAATTAACGACGACTCAGCAGGGGTTATTACGTGAGCAGCGACACGTATCTTGTCATGTGATTTTGCTGACGGTGCTCCGATCTAATCTTATCATAGAGGTCAAATTAAGACCTAATTCCAAGTGGACTAAATACTAGTATGAATCCCCTGGAACATGGATATCGAAATTCCGAGTTTTCGCAATCCCCGAATTAAGGGCTCATATTTTATATTTCAATTTATATATTTACTAGCAGAGTACCCGGCGTTGTCGTTACCAATTGGGACTAATTTACCTGTACACTACTTTTATATTTCCGATTTGTACCTTGTGTACCAAGTTTCATTAATTTGATACTAGGCCTTTACAGAAATAAAATAAACATTGAAATACCCCAACCATTACCAAAACGGAGTGAATTGGATGCTGTGTTAAGGAATTTCAGTTTACATTTTGGTGCAGGCTGCTTTCCAACAACATCCGTTAAGGTTGCTGATCGATAATCGAAACATCAACCATTTGGGCATTAATACTTACCATATATATTAAGTGAAACAGTTCAAATGTTTTCGATTAGGAAAACGATCTGAAAATGGCAAGAGACGACTTAAACCAATTAAAGTGGTTATGAATGACTCTGAGACTGTTCTAACAGTTCTGAAAAACAAACACAAAAGTGATAGCACAATAGAAATTTCTGCTGACTTAACTCCGATGCAGAGATAAGACTTAAACAAGGTTCGTGACAAATTAAACATCCTGAATAAGGACAAAGTGGTAAAAAGTATTAAATATGTTAATGATCAACCTAAGATAGTTGATATAATGAGAAACAATAAGCATTCAAAAAAAGTAACTGTATAAAATACATAAAATTTTATTATCAAAATGTGCGTGGACTTTTAACTAAATTAAGGGAAGTTGAAAACCAAATTAAATTTTGAATGATTATGACGTTATTGTGTTAACAGAGGCATGGCTTGACCCAAAAGTTTATAATGCAGAATTAAATCTTAATAATTATGTTATGTTTAGAAATGTAAACAATAGTACATTTTCTCGAGGTGGTGGTGTTCTAATAGATATTAAGAATAAATACTAATGTCTCCAGTTAGAAGTATCGAAGAATCTTAGGAATAAAAGTAGCCTAATCATTGTAGTTGCATACTTTCCTCCAATAACAACAGAAATTACTATGATTTCTTACTGTAAGGTTGACGAAGAAAGAAATCTTAAGTTCCCGGACTCTAACTGGCTACTGTTTGGAGACTTTAATATGCCAAACGTGCAGTGGAGACACATTAATAATGGCAGCTATCCTTTCTACACTGCTAAGTGCTAAGACAACACTTCGGGAAAAAGCACTATCAAAGAACGTATCAGATACAACCTCGTTATTAAATCTTTTTCAAATTAATAACAAAGTTAGTATCTTTGGTTTAACACTTGATCTTATATTCGCAAACTTTCTTAATGTACAGGGTGTTTCAGAAAGAATATACGTATTACAAAGTATTCCTTTTGGCCAAACTATCGATCGCTGCGCCCCGGCTCGGCTATTGGAGAAACGAATACATAGTATAGTTTATTAATAGCCGCTAGATGTCAGTCGTATTGTGTTATTCTTGGTAACTAGAGATGAGCAAAACAGCTTTTTTCCAGTAATACGTTATTCAGTTATTGCTTCTTTTTTCTAACCGCTTTTTTTAATCGTTAGAAATAACGTATAGTTATTTTGTTCCGAAGTAATATATGTGGAGACGCTCCTAAAATCTCTGTTCAGAAACGCTCTTCCCTTGTTGAAAAAAGACGGAAATGACAAATAACCGGATGTGATGAAAAAAGCGGCCACGCCCACAAATAATAGCGAAATATCCCTGACGTCATGAAAAGCCGCTTATTAGCGTTATTTAGCGTTTAACGATACGTCACCAATAGCGGCTTTCAAATAAGCGGATTCCTAATAAGCGGCTTCCATAGTAACTGTCAGAGACATTATATACGCCTTCGACTTGTGTTTATGTATTTGTTTAATAAGTGGCCGTGATGCCTTGATAAATTAATATAGAAGTTTAACACGACCAGCTTTAGTGGTTTGTGTATATCGTGATCAAACAGCAGGAAATGAAGTATAAGTGTTTTAGGGACGTACGATATATAAAACAAATCCGAAGTGGGCAGTTTTGATTACGTGTTAATATATTTTTCTATTTGAAACTAATGAAGTTGTGGTATGAGTTTTTATGAATATATGCAACAAATACAGCATTACGCCATTAATTCGCATTAAGTTTTGTGTGGCTATAGTTATATGTAGTATAGTATATTTTACATATGTTGTAAATATGCCCCAATAACAGACTAGCTGCAATTTAAATATGTTGTTACAGATGTACATAAAAGTAATTTGAAATGTAAATATGATTTGATGTTTGAAACTAATTGACTTGTGGGAATAGTGAAACAAATATCGTAATGTTATCTATTCCTTAAGAATCTGTAAATGAACCGATCGGAAATCAAACAATATGGGATGAATTTTTGTGTAAACATTTATTTCGACCTGGAAGAAAATGTAATGATGTTTGTCGCATATTTTCCTCATAGAGTGAATATGCTTTCCATCCACCATAAAGTTTTACCTGAACTTGAATAACTGATTCCAGAAGGTTTATTTAACCAATTTGTATGATGTTTTATTGCACCCTTTCCTCATCATTCAGTTGCAGTTTCACTTTCAGAATAACAAATTTGTTATATATGTATGTTGGCCGTTTTTCTCTTAATTTGAAGCGTGGAAATTAGATTGTGACATGTGTTTCAAACATAGTGACCTTAAGAATGTTATACTTTCACAATACTGCTTCTTGTGTATATTATGGATGGAGCATACAAGTGTGGCACCTACATCAATATGTTTTAGTTTATGTATCATCTATGCTAGTTTTCTGTAGCAGTATAAACTTTTTTTTTTTTTTTTGTAGCCAAACTCTAACTTGAATAATATTTGTCCAGTTTCACTTCAGTACTGCAGTTATTCATGTTATATCATTTCTTTATACTTACTTTAACAAACAGCCTTGATTATTTCAGTGTAGTATATCATAAACTTCAGTAGAACCTCTTAAATACTATTAGTTATTTAGTTTGTGTAGCATTACTGAAATAAATAAATATTAACCTTCTGCCTCCCTCTACAATTTCAGAATGAAATTTATCAAATGCTCCATTTGCCAACAATTCATAAATTGTGTATAAGTAGATAGTAATTCAGTCATTCATTCAGTATACCTTACCTTGCACCACAAATCTGGAACACATTTAAATCTAATTAGGTTTTGATTTTTAATTGTGGAAAATTATCTTTAAGACCTCTACTATCCAGAAGAAATATTTATCTGTCCAAAGGAAAATTTTAGACCTTATGTGCTACACAGAGACACTAGCAAGAGAAAATTGATAAAAAGTAACTAATGATCCCAAGACTGATGCTTTGTGCAATCTTCCAATAGTCTAAAATTATGTAATTTTTTTTTAAAGGAGATATTCACAAGGAAAAAATATTTTCCAGATAGTTCTGTTATAGCCACTTCTATTAGCATGCTACAAACACAAGTTTTTTTTTTTTTTTTTGTCGTCAGTCTTTAGACTGGTTTGATACAATCCTCCATCCCTTTCTATCCTGTGCTAACCTTTTCGTTTCTACATACCCCTTACAACCCACGTCCTCTTATATCTGCTTCATATATTCTAATCTCTGTCTTCCTCTACAGTTCTTACCTTCAACTTTTCCTTCCACTAACAAATTAACCAATCCAGCATGTCTCAAAATATGACCTACCAGCCTATCTCTTCTTCCTGTAAGCTTCTTCCATAAACTTCTTTTCTCACCCATCATTTCCAAAACTCGTTCATTTCTTACTTTGTCTGTCCACCTAATTTTTAGCATTCTTCTGTAGCACCACATTTCAAATGCTTCAAGTTTCTTTCTTTCCGGTATTCCTAAAGTCCATGTTTCGCTACCGTAAAGTGCTGTGCTCCACACATAGAGTTTTAAAAAGTTCTTTCTAATTCCTAGATCAATATTTGAAACTAAAAGGTTTCTCTTTTTCATGAAGGCTCTTTTAGCTAGTGTTATTCTGCTTTTAACATCCTTCCTACATCGGCCATCGGTTGTAATTTTGCTTCTCAAGTAACAGAACTCACTCACTTCTCCTATTGCATCCGATCCTATTTTTATATTTAATCTGCTACTATTGGTATCATTTCTGCTACATTTCATCACTTTTGTCTTACTTTGATTTATATTCAGTCCAAAATCTTCCTTCAGTATTTTGTTCATGCCATTCAATAACTTCTCAATATCCTCAGCCGTCTCTGCTAACAAGACAATGTCATCAGCAAATCGTAGCATACTGATTTTTTCTCCCTGAAAACTTATGCCGCATGGAAATTTTTCTTTGACTTTCTTCATTGCTTCTTCCACATACAAGTTGAATATTAACGGGGATAGACTACAACCTTGTCTCACACCCATTTTAACCGATGCATGTCTCTCGTGATTCTCTACTTTTATTACAGCCACTTGATTCTTATATAGTTTATAGAGTATTCTTCTATCTCGATACTTTAGACCTGACTTCTTTAAAATTTTGAACATCTTGTCCCACCTAACATTATTATTATTATTATTATTACTCCGCGATTCACTAAAAGTGTGTGGCGGAGGGTGCATTGCACCTATCGAAAGGGTTATGGTTTGGAAGGGTTATAAGGGATATGGCAGGAGGCGCCCATGGGCTATTGTGAGGAACCATTCCCGCATTCGCGTGGAGCGATCTGGGAAAACCATGGAAAACCCAGATCAGGATGGCTGGAGTGCTTTATCGAAAGCTACTCCTGTCGGATTTAAGTTTACTCGCCCGGTAAAATCCTTTCTATTCCATTCCCTAATCGCTCGTGGGAAAAATGAGTACAGAAATGAATCGGTTCTGGCCCTGATTTCTCTTATCTTGTTTTCATGGTCATTTCGAGATATGAATGTTGCTGGTAGCAATATTTGCTGACTGTCATTCCGAAATACATCTGTCTTGAATTTTCAATTAGCTTCCGTCAGGAGCAACGCCTTCGGTGTTCCAGGTCTTCCCAACCTAACTCCTTCAACATCGCACTTACGCTTTCCCTCCAACTATATATACCTGTCACGAATCGGGCGGCTCTTCTTTGGACCTTCTCTAAAGCCTCCATTAACCCCTTTTGATGGGGACCCCATACAGAACAACAATACTCTAAGTGAGGACGTACTAGTGACTTGTATACAATCGATTTAACTTCCTGAGTGCATTGATTTAAATTACGACCTAGAAATCGGAGCATACGATTTGCTTTCCCCCATTACATTCTCGATATGCTCATTCCACGACAAATTATTACGAATTGTTAGTCCTAGGTATTTAGCGGAATTTACCGTTCTAAGGACAGTGCCATTAATCGTATATTCATAGTTAAATGGTGTCACCTTTTTACTTACACGCATGACTTGGCACTTTTTAGCGTTTAACTCCAACTGCCAATCTTTACACCACGCAATTATTTTCATAATATCGTCTTGTAACAAAGCGCAGTCGTCCTGGGTTTTGATTTCGCGATAAATTATAGCATCATCGGCAAAATAATCTTTTCATCCCCCTATTATGTCGCATAGATCATTGATGTATATGAGAAACAACAGTGGCCCTAACACGCTTCCCTGGGGAACTCCAGACCCCACCTCAGTAAGTGATGACGCTCACCATCGAGAACTACACACTGTGTTCTGCCCTTCAGGAAGTCTGCAACCCAGTCGCATATTTGTCTAGATATGCCGTAACCGCGAAGTTTTCATAAGTAACCTAGTGTGAGGCACAGTATCGAAAGCTTTTTTAAAGTCTAATAGAACCAAATCAACCTGGGATTGCTCATCTATAATTCGGCACAAGTCGTGAATTAGAAGTGCAAGTTGTGTTTCGCAGCATCGGCCTTTTCTGAATCCATGTTGATTTGGATTTAAAAGCTCACCTTCATCCAAGAACCGCATGACATTTGAATAGATGATATGTTCTAAAATCCTGCAAAATATTGAAGTTAACGAGATCGGCCTATAATTCTGAGGATCATTAACATTCCCATTTTT
>JARYHS010009186.1:21793009-21891432 GCA_031002005.1 Vandiemenella viatica
CGTCCTAGGACCTACGGAGCCGATATACATCCCTAATTCACAGTGTGCACAACCTGATGTCCTAGACATCGCACTATTCAAGAACATCACTGATAGAGTCCAACTCAAATCTATGTCGGATCTATCGTCTGATAACAACCAGTGCTAATAAACCCCAGGAATTTTATCTTACTAAACCAGTCGCCAAATAGCACCAAGGAGACAGATTGGAATCTTTTCTCAAGATTGGTCCATAATGTAACAGAAGTGATCCGAGACACATTTGGTGTTCCGCGTGAAATACTCAGAAAATGATGATTAAGTGAAAGGGTTGGAGTCAGAGGCAGCCGCAAACAAACACAACAACAGCTGTTAAAGGGGCTGCGTGTGAGTACAATAGCGTTAGCGGAGCATGTACACGGTAACCTTGAAGTGGCGGACAGGAACAGTTATGCCCACCTCAGCTGGGATATAATGCAGGTCGGAAACAAGCGATCTGTGGCGAAATGTTCGTGTGTTCTCGTACAAATTCGGGAGGTTCCAAAGATGGCGAGTGGAGTGACTGACCAATGAACATAACGCATCTATATTTTGGTTCTAACAGAAGGTTTTGTTTGATGTTCTGGAGGGAAAATCCGGCAAGGAGGTTGGTGACGAGAAAAGGAGGAGTGGGTTGGTAGAACGACGTGCTCTGCACCCCGGGAAGAAGACATCTTGTGCCCGCGAGCTGGAGAGGACGGAGCTACTTTCTCTTACGAGGGGAGTTTAGAGATAGTGACGACACAGTGTACCAGGAATGGTGATCCTCGAGCCCACGTAGACTGTTTGGTGAGCTGAAGTGCTTAGTTGCTTGTTTTCTTCAAGTTCCAGTACATTCCATACCCGAAAACGACCCGCAGAGCGATCTGCAGAGATAGGGACTCATGCAATAAAACTTTTCTAGCCAGCAGAAAATTATACGGTTGGACAATCGGATAATACCGGAAATCCATAAGATTGTTTCTTTGTAATTCACATGTGCCATATACATTCAATTGTAATTGTGTCTTGTTCAAATGTAAAGGCAGTAATAAATTGTAACACCTCAACTTGTTAAAGAATTATGTATCTGTTATAAATAGGTAAAAGGAAAATTAACCCTGTTCATGCAATCCAAGATTAATTATAAAGGCGCCCAAATTTAATTAACAACAATAAAATCAATCCCTAATTGCCAAGGTAAACCATATCTATTACAATGACAGCCCAACGTGGTGGCTTAAAGAATTTATGATCAACCCTGGATGCGTGGTCATGTACAGCGTACACAGGCAGATCTGAAGCGTGCATTGTGTCAGGCTGACCGAACACACATTGGTCTGATAGATGTTTTGGCATAACACGGAGTGACCATACCTCCCATGGACTCCACCTGAATGTTCGGGGCAAGCAGAAGTTAACGCAACTGATTGCCAATAGCATCAGGAGAGGCAGGTTGGATGTGAACCCCATCCCAGTGGTAATTGGTGGTAGGACTCAGTCTTTTTTAGGCCAAATGTCAAGAGTAGGAAGTGTTATTTAAGAAATGTACATAATGGTATTACAGTAAAAAATAAAGAATGTCAGTCTAAAATAGCTTTGTTCCATCAGAACATTAGGGGTATCTCAAGCAAACTTGATGAGTTGATAATATCTATAGAAGAAACCCAAAAATCATTGAATCTTAACATAAATATCGTATGTCTGACAGAACATCATCTGAAGAATTCTGAAATAGGTCTCCTCCCTTTTATTGGATATAGATTAGTTTCTTGTTATTGCAGGTCAGAGATGAGAATGGGTGGTGCAGCAATATATGTAAGAGAAAATACTGAGACAAAATCGTTAGATGTAAGTAAATACTGTATAGAAAAGATTTTGAATGTTGTGCAATACAGTTAGAATTAGAAAACAAATATCTTATAGTGCTGACAGTTTATAGGGCTCCCACAGGAGACTTCAGTAAATTTTGTAATAAACTTGAGGCAGTTCTAATAAACTTATCACGTACTAAAAGGGAAATTATCCTCTGTGGAGACTTCAACATAAATTTTGCTGTAGAATGTAACCAGACAGATTATCTTCTAGGAATGCTTAGATCATTCAATCTCTATCAAACTGTAAATTTCCCAACTAGAACACAAAAAGATAGTAGTACCATTATTGATAACATTTTTGTAGAGCACAATAAATTAGAAACACTGGATCAATTCCAATGGAAAATGGTTTGTCAGACCATAATGCTCAAATAATTACTTTGGATGTTGTGGGAAACGAAAATAACAAAAAGAAAGGATTTGTCAGAGTTAGGCCATTAAAGAACAATTCAATAAAAACATTAAATGATGAACTTCTCAATGAGGACTGGAGCACTGTTTATAAATTAAAAGGGGTAAACAATAAATTCAATTACTTTCACCAAAGGTTTTTAGAAATTTACAAAAGGTGTCTCCCTACAAAACTAGCTCCAATTGGTCAAAAACGAGTAAACAAAAATTGGGTTACAGTTGGTATTAAAACATCTTGCAGACATAAAAGGGAATTGTATGTAAAAGTTAGGAATACTGATAATATGCTTCTCAGACAACATTACAAAACTTACTGTAGAATTTTAACCAAAGTAATAAAAGAAGCTAAACGTTTGGCCATAAACAATGAGATTAGTAGTTCAGATAATAAGATAAAAAGTATCTGGAACATTATTAAAAGAGAAACAACTGTATCATCCCTTGAACATAAACCTATATCTATAAGCATTAATGATAAGCTTGTAACTGACCCCTCTTATGTAGGAAGTGCTTTCAATAACTACTTCTTAACAGTTGCTGAAAAAATAAAAGGAAAATATATTGGGAATATGGATGCTATAGCAATACTTAAATCCTTGTCACCAAAACAGCACCTATGTCTATATTTCCCACCAGTCAAAATGAAATTGAAAAAATTATTAAATCCCTCAAAAATAAAAAGTCATTTGGTTATGATGAGGTTTCAACCCATGTAGTAAAACAATGTAACACCAGCATTAGTAGAGTTATTAGTCATATATGTAATAGTTCTTTTGAAGAAGGTATCTTTCCTGACTCACTCAAGAAGTCAATAATCAAACCGCTTTATAAAAAGGGTGAAACCTCAAAGATTGAAAATTACAGACCGATATCACTTCTACCAGCATTTTCAAAAATCTTTGAAAAAGCAATGTACAGAAGGGTGTATGCACATCTACAAAAGAATGACCTACTCAGTAAAGTACAGTTTGGTTTTAGACAAGGCGTTTCAACAGATTCAGCAATTTTTGCTTTTGTAAACGACGTACTGGAATCAATGCATAAAAAATTAAATTCCCTAGGTATATTCTGTGATCTTGCTAAGGCTTTTGACTGTGTTGATCATGAGATTCTACTAGGTAAATTAGACCACTATGGAGTTAGTGGTAAGCCAGGACATTGGTTTAAATCGTACCTGGAAAATAGAAAGCAATGTGTATCACTGAAAGATGCTAATACAGGAGATGTTATAAACTCAGAATGGGGTATAGTTAAATGTGGTGTGCCTCAGGGTTCAATTCTTGGCCCTCTGCTGTTCTTAATCTATATAAATGATCTCCCACATATACTAGGTGATAATGAACACATGGTGCTCTTTGCAGATGATACTAGCATATCCTTGAAAGACCCATCAGCACAAAACCTCGAAAACACAGCAAATGATGTTATAAAGAAAATTAACAGGTGGTTTAATGCCAACAAACTAATACTTAATGTAGAAAAGACACAGTTACTTCAGTTTGTTACAAAAAATAAAACAAAGGTCAGCTATAATGTGATATCAGAAGGAAAAGCAATCAATGAAAGCAGTTTCACAAAATTCCTGGGTGTATATATAGATAACAAATTGAACTGGAAACAGCATATTCAACAACTTCTTAAAAAACTGAATTCTGCAACATTTTCACTGAGGGTAATATCTAGAATAGCTAATATAGAAACCAGAAAGTTAGTATATTTTGCATATTTTCATTCCCTGCTCACTTATGGCATCTCATTCTGGGGAAACTCGTCACAAGCACATTGGGTATTTAAATTGCAAAAGCGTGCTATAAGAACTATTTGTGGAGCAAGCCCACAGACGTCGTGCAGAAATCTATTTAAAAACCTGGGTATACTAACAATGCCAGCACAGTATGTATACTCTGTACTATCATTTGTAGTGGAAAATCCTGAACACTTCAATCTTAATGCTGACATACATAGCCATAATACTAGGAATAAATATAATATTCACAAGGATTACAAATCACTGTCAATTGTACAGAAAGGGTTAACATTTACTGGAGCTTCCTTATTCAATGTATTACCAACAGAAATTAAATGTTATCTACAAAAACCCAACTACTTTAAGTCCAAACTGAAAGAGTTTCTGCTTCAGAACCCATTTTACTCTGTGAAAGAATTTTCTTCTTGGAATTTGGTAACTAAGAATGACTGATAAAATAGTAGGGAAGGGGAAGGTGACAAAATTATTCACAATTACTAAAATGATATATGAAGTAATTACACTGTTTACAAAATTTCACTCATATATAGGAACTAACATGGGATAGCATGCACTCAAAAACTGCTGTGAAAAATTATCATACTAACAGGTTTTACAGTAATTGACTGCTTATGAGTTGTTGGTAATATAATTGATATTGCTAATAGGTTTGTGTACTGTTCCACATAAATAGCAACTAACATAATATAATATGTAGTCACAAATTACAGTGAAACATATCATGGTAACTGGTTGGTAAGAAAATAACTGGTTATTAGATGCTGGTAACAAGTGTATACACTGTTCCACAATAAGTATTAATTAACACGGGATTGTATTTGTAGATTACAGGAGATATTGGTTATACTAATGGGTTGTTGCTAACTTGTTGTCAATATATAATAATATTATCAATTATATAGTAATATTGACATTACTAATAAGTGTATGTACTGTTCCACATCCCCGAGATTATTCTCACATGGGATCAAAGTGAACATATCTATCTATCTATCTATCTATCTATCTAGAATCACGAATGGAAATCTGGAACTAAAGAATGCAAGGAACATTTTATATTTATTTTAGCTATTTCATAAGATGCAACAGAATTAAATTTTTTAGCATTTTGGTGAACCTGGACGAGAGGCAGTATAATTTTCTTGTAGTTATGTATTAGTGTATGTACCAACAAATGTTTTACAGATGGAGAGAAGGAGAGGCTGAGTAATTGTGTATAAAAATGAGATTCATGTGTTGTTTCATAAGTGTTATAAATGTATGTCCGATTTCTGCGTTCCTGTTTTGAGATGATTTTGGTTTTGTTTGTTTGCCTTCACGGTATTGTTGATTGAAAAAAAAAATTAATTGGGACATTTATATTTTGCTTGTCAAATTTGGTCACGTTCTGTATAAGAGGAATTTTCAATTTGTTCCTGGAAATGGGATAGCGATAAAATGATAGATTTCCGTCTTGTCGGTAATTTCGATGGTGATTTATTGAGAATCTGCTCAGAATGTTTAAATGTAAGTTTATGTGGATTAGATAATGCAAAAAAAAAAATGAAGGAGGGGTGCGAAATATTGCCATAAGGTCTGTTACAGAACGGAACAGTGTTCATGGAGAACTTAGTAATTTACCACTTTGGTGTTGTCACTGTCATTTTGAGCCACAATACAAACTTAAAAATAATAATAATAAGAAGAAATGGAGCGTTTTGTTTGTTTGCTTCTTGCTGTTTTATTCATTTCCGGTTTTCCAGACGAAATTCCAGTTAGGCCATATCGCATTTTTGTTGTTTGCTTTCTTGCTGTATTCGGTTATGCATACAAAAAGGGATTTAGTTTAAGTATTGATTTCACTGCATCGCACTTTATGCTAAAATTTAATTATGGGCTTGAAATTTCAAAACCGATAGAGAATCGAACAGAAGCTATCTCAGTACACGGATCCAGTGGTAATTGTGAAAGAATGGCAAATAACACAGTGGAATATTTGAAATTACGAAACGATAGCACAGTGACGCTAACGAGTCAGTCAAACAAATCCCACATGGGTGTTCCGAAATGTGAAATTAAGCACAATACACACCGACCTACCGTTGCTAGCAATCAGTTCTTGCAAGAATCAGTACTTATAACATTACAAAAGTTATTAACAGAACAAATAGAACAGATTAGCTCTAAAATCGGTGCTCAACAAGCTCAAATTCTCGAACAAAACTCACAGATTCATAAAAAGTTTAAAATACTAAGTGGTCAGTTAGAAACTCAGTTTGATAATTTTTGTGTAGACACTAACAATAAATTTGAAGACTTTCGAACAAACGCACAACATGAGATGTCGGTTATTCGGAGCACATCGAGTCACCTGATTACGAGATGTGATCAACTGGAAGAAGATCATTCAAAACACAACGTAGTTTCAGAGTTGCAGACTAGCACAGCTCAAACATTTTCAACAGTCAATGAAAGAATGATGGATTTTGATAGATCACTAAAATTATTGTTAGAGTTATACAAAGAATCGCATCAAGTACAGAATACTTTCCGAGCTGAAATTATTGCAAAATGTCAGAAAATTGAATCGACAGTCGATGAGAGAATGGTATCAATTGGTTCTGATGTACTAACATACAAACAAGAGGAATTGGTGCTGCCGAAATTCGAAGTCCGACGGAAAATTAATCCACGGAGATTTATAAATGATTTGGAGAATTATTTTGATCTAAAGAATACCCCTGAAGTACTAAAAACACGTGTCGCTAGATTAGCTCTTGGTCCAGAGGAGAAAAACTGGTGTACAGCGTTCTGCCCACCAGAGTTCACGTACCCACAATTCAAAAGTGCCTTTTTAAATACATTCTGGTCGAAAAGCGAACAAGTACAAACCCAAAGTCGGATATGCCGGGGCCAATTTGATGCAAGCAAAGGTGATTCAATGTTTGGATATGCTATGAGATTATCAGTATTGTCAGGATATTTAGATGAGCCTATGAGTGACATGGATCTAAAGGCCGCGCTCATTACTCATTTCCCTCCAGAAATGCAATTAAAACTGAACCCGACCGTGATCACAACACTAAAGCAATTTTTGGACACATTAAGATACTTTGATCAATGGGTGTGAACAACATCACGATGGTTTAGCAAGGGCTGGTAGAAATACTTATATCACCAAAGACACTGGCAACACAAACAAAGTCAGAGGAGAAACTGTAACAGACAATGGTATCCGAAGGATAATAACCATCATTGGTACAAAAATGAACAGATACATGAAAGAAACAATGCGGTGAACATACAATCAGACCGAAATACCATGGTAAATTCAATTGCAGGGACTATGCACTCGAACACAAAGGCAGGCTCATTCCAGAATCAGAAAGATTTTATCGATACACCATGCCTGCATAAGATTGAAGAAGGGAATCTTTCGTGAAGATTTAAGGAATATACCTGTGGAGGTAGTAAATTAGATAAAATTAGTATTGTTTTTGTAGTTTGTGTAGTTTTGATTGCAAGCGTACTCATCGGTTTGATAGAAGACGAAACATTATTAACGAGCGTAATGAAAGCGAATAATCATGCCTCTGCAGCATTGAACGAAGGACGAGAGATTTGTAAATTATTGACGCCTGATTTATGAGAGGTTGTTGGAGTCATGTGGAGAAAGTTTAACAGAAGGGTAGCGGAATTGTAGAATGTTAAGATAGATATTCTTATTTGTATTTGGTTAGATAGCGTTTCAATGCTAGATGATGTATCGTGGAATTTAAAAAAAAAAAAAAATTGTCTCTAGATTCACTTATGGAATTTAAGTTAACTATGTGTGTGGTTGTTTATTTTCATTATGTAAAGTACATGTAGATAAAGAGTAAGAGAGTTGTTTGGTGGGCATTTCGATCCATACACAATCCGCAACGATGTTAAAATGGAAGTGTGAAAACCTATTTATCCTAGCAAATGATTATTATGACAGTAAAACCTTTGTCTTATTTATTGTACAAATATGGTCAAGGGATTCCAATATAATAGATTTTGTCCATTATTTAAAGGAGAATCAAAGTTTTAAAGCAATTTGTAGTAATAAATGTCTCATTATGAATAAAAAAAATTGTGGAGAATATGTGAAAGTACTGGATAAAAGTAAATTTTAAAAATTATGCAGTTAACTAATTTTTGTTTTAGTTTTGAGGAATAAATTCATGTTGTAAAAATATTTTATGGCCAAATGGGCAACTTATGACTTAAGAAAATGATTTGTGTTTCATTTAGATTAAATTTATACTGAATACTTGATATTGTAATTATATTGTATGTTGTCAGATGTATTTTTTTATATGTTAGATCATAATGGTCAGTCACAAAACCGACAATAATAGTTACATAACATTACGCCATGGAAAAGAAAATTTGTAGTCATGGGCTGAGAAAATTTAATTTAGTTGCATCCAGCAGGTTAATAAGTAAAATTAACAATTTCGAATAAGACTCACTGGTTGAGCAATATGCGAATAGAACCCTATGTTTGCTAAATTTTGATGCGAAATTGGTATTGGAAAAGCAGGGATAATTTTCAGTTAAATGTGGTTAAGAATTTCTTTGTAAAAAAAATGTATGTCATTTAACGTAGCAAATCATTTTGGCACTTGGTTTAAATAACTTATGGAAACCGTGAATAATTTGTGCAACATTCTGTTTATTGCCAACCAGAAGACACTAGTGAAAATTGTTATAGACAATAAGACTGGAACAGGAATTCTGCTCAACCTCTAAGACAGTAAACGTCCACGGTCTCACAGAATTATTCGTAGAAGAGGGGTAATGTAACAGAAGTGATCCGAGACACATTTGGTGTTCCGCGTGAAATACTCAGAAAATGATAATTAAGTGAAAGGGTTGGAGACAGAGGCAGCCGCAAACAAACAAACAACAGCTGTTAAAGGGGCTGCGTGTGAGTACAATAGCGTTAGCGGAGCAGGTACACGGTAACCTTAAAGTGGCGGACAGGAACAGTTATGCCCACCTCAGCTGGGATACAATGCAGGTCGGACACAAGCGATCTGTGGCGAAATGTTCGTGTGTTCTCGTACAAATTCGGGAGGTTCCAAAGATGGCGAGTAGTGACTGACCAATGAACATAACGCATCTATATTTTGGTTCTAACAGAAGGTTGTTTGCATGTTCTGGAGGGAAAATCCGGCAAGGAGGTTGGTGACGAGAAAAGGAGGAGTGGGGATGGTAGAACGACGTGCTCTGCACCCCGGGAAGAAGACATCTTGTGCCCGCGAGCTGGAAAGGACGGAGCTACCTTCTCTTACGAGGGGAGTTTAGAGATAGTGACGACACAGTGTACCAGGAATGGCGATCCTCGAGCCCACGTGGACTGTTTGGTGAGCTGAAGTGCTTAGTTGCTTGTTTTCTTCAAGTTCCAGTACATTCCATACCCGAAAACGACCCGCAGAGCGATCTGCAGAGATAGGGACTCATGCAATAAAACTTTTCTAGCCAGCAGAAAATTATACGGTTGGACACTCGGTTAATTCCGGAAATCCATAAGATTGTTTCTTTGTAATTCACATGTGCCATATACATTCAATTGTAATTGTGTCCTGTTCAAATGTAAAAGGCAGTAATAAATTGTAACACCTCAACTTGTTAAAGAATTATGTATATGTTATAAATAGGTAAAAGGAAAATTAACCCTGTTCATGCAATCCAAGATTAATTATAAAGGCGCCCAAATTTAATTAAAAACAAAATCAATCCCTAATTGCCAAGGTAAGCCATATCTATTACAATATATAAATTTAAAAATACTTTGTACTCTAAATTTTTCTCGTCGAGGTACATAAGAATCCATCATCAAGGGTTTTCGTAGAATGCCCTGAATTAACACAAATCTCGCAGCGTTAATCAATCCCTGACTGGCATTAAGATTTCTGTTTAACATAATAATAGCATTTTTCTTTGAAAGCAATTTATGAGGCGGTCTCCCAAATGGATCTAACGATTTGGATGAAATTTCGTATGTAGATAGCGTTTTGCTATTCAAGTTTTTAACACGATTTAAAAAAAAAAAAGAAGTTGCAACTTTTGTATTTGGTTTCTCGAAAACGGCTCTAACCTCATTACGTAGAAGGTTCAGGTACCAGTAAGCCTAATGATGCTAGTGAAGTTTCTCTTTGGTTAACTGTGCACCTCAAAACGCCTAGGAAGTCTTCAAGCCTTTTACTTTAATCAAACTTTACTCGAAATCTTGGATATTAAATAGAAATCGAAAGATGCCGAGCGAAGATCGGTCACCCAGGTACTTAGCTATTATAACTTAATCCTGTGCGCTGGTTAGTTAAAAGAAAAATGCGATTACAAAAAAAAAAAAAAAAAAAAAAAAAAAGTGATGCTTTCTCCGGAATCCAAAGTTTGGCGTCAGATGGGACCGTTGTAACCCAATGAACACTCCTGGGTGCTGATTGGCTGAAAATGTTTAGCAGGATCTGCATAATACTGCAAGAAACTCACACAGTAAACGATAAACAGCTGTCTTCTAGAGGGGAGTTACCTGGACATAAAATGGTAATAGTGCAACACTGTGTAAAATATGGCATTGCATACTGTTTAAGAATGGCTGCTATATCTACTCATGCATTTGTGGTACTTGGTGCACATGTTACAGGATGGCAGAGAGGGTTGAGATTTGGGAGAGATGAGACCAGGGCCGGCGCTAGGATTCTCGGGCCCCAGGTAAGAGATATAAGACCCCCTCCCTGCCTCCTCCCCCCCCCCCACGAAAATATTTTTACTTTGAACTTTGTTTTTTTTTATAAATTCAGAAATTTTAATACAAAAATGTTCAAATTATTGGTGCAGATTTTAAAATTTCTGTTTGATTTCTATTTATTTAGGCACCCAAGCCGGCGGGCCCCCCTTTGGTGGCCCGGGCCCCGGGTACTTTTGCCCCACTTAACCCCCCCTAACGCCGGGCCAGGATGAGACGATGCTAATATTTGGTTACCTGGGACACATGTTACTAAGTAGGATGGAGGGAGAGACGAGAAGAGGCTGATCTAAATAATTGGATACCTGAGACACATATTAGTGAATTCAAGAGAAAATACGCGGCTAATTGCACAGGTTACTGTATAACAGAAGGGAATTGGGTTATTTTGGGTAGACTATTGGTTGAATATGATGGTATTGCTTGGGACCTTCGTTTTGTTTATTAAATACAGAAGAGTTAGGGCAACTTGATTTGTTTGTGAACCCTGTTAATGACTGTTATAAAAATGGAGTTGGATTTGGAGTCATTGGAAAACAGAAGGAGGTTTGAGAAAGTTTTGGAGATTACTCGGCTTATGTTGGCGATTAGGATAAGGAGGGATCTTGGTCAAAGAATTTGGAGTAGTGTGTGGAAGAGAAATGGTGACCATCACCACGAACTGGCACTCTATTTCATGCATAAAGGAGTGGGAATATTTTCTACATCTCCGCCACAGTCGATCGTCTCGTGCATCATGTGACAAGACTGCATATTCTGTGGAGTACACTTTAATAACTTGACTCGATTTTTTTTATCACTCAGGACTGGCGTAATCTGCTGCGGACCAATTCTTCAGGGGTGAAATGAGTGAGATTAGCACTTGCTACAAGACAGTGTTTAATTCCTGTAACATACGAAATGCTCATGCTGTGCTGTAAAATACACTTAAAATGAAGGAAAAAGGTGTGTTAGAATATGTCTATTACTGTTACTAAGGATGACAGGTTTAATGGCCATCTAGACTCTGTTACGTTCTCATCTAGAATACAGTTCCACTGTGTGTGGTCCACCTCCAACTTTACTGACACTTTGTTTCGCCAGACATCAAGCGACGATCAGAAGCAAGCTGATTATTCCTCCCTCATGATAGGCTTAAAGAGAGCAAACCGATAGTTCATTCTTGTTAATAAGCCGTCTGGAAACTTAATTGTATTTGAACAGCATGCAGTATATGCTCAGGAAATAAACAGTGGAATTTATGCCCTTCAATTTTCTTTGTTGTGACTTAGGGACAGAAATACACAGCGGGATGTTTGGTTTATATAAAAATTACTGATTTTAATTGTAAGGGAACGAACAGTTATCAGTTGTCGTAAGTGAACTCGAGAACTGAAATAAGCTATCGAGGGCTCTCAACCAGTGAAACATTACATGTAAATGACATCAGGATCCATTTTTCACTATTCTAGAGATAATAACATGTTGTGCTAGATGAATTGTGATTGTGTGGAATATTCTAATTTGAAGGAAATAACGTACATGCTCTAATGCTGTACTGTATCACAAGGGATTGATTGATTAATACCATGTGCACTGTTATAAAACTGTGGCATGGGAACAGAAATGTTCTGTAAGTGGTACCACCTAAGTAGCAATTTCTTGTTAGTAATATCGAAAATGTTCTCGCATACGAGTTAATTTCATGAATTCACCATGAAACAACATCTCAAAGATGATCAACCATTTCAAGTAGCTTATAATGGTTTTTTCATTTAGGCCACAACGTTTATCAAACGAAAAAGTTATGCTTTCAAAACTTTGTATTAAAGTTTTTACACGATTAGAATGCTTCAAACTGGTTTTAAACTCTCTCGGTATTGAAACGAAAATTATGATTTTCTTTCTGAAAATACGTAATACTGACGAGGAATTTAGCGATCACAAGAGTTTCTTAATCCTGTCTATAAAAATTGATATATCATAACTATTTTCACATCTTTATAATTTCTCTTTTTTCTAATTTTTTTTATTCTTTCAGACAACGACGTTAACGGAGGTTGTGATGAATCCTGGACCAAGCTGAAAACCCCACAAATTATGTGTGTAAAGAAAAAGAGCCAAGTCTATCTACGGAACAGACACCATTGCCTGTATCCCCTAATTTCTGACTGTTTTAGGAATACGTAGCTAAACAGAAATCTATATGGCTTGGCGGATATGCGGCCTTTTCTTGTACAATATAATTCATTTATACCTCGATCGACCTCTCCTTGCACGGAAGACAATATATTAGTGTGCTTCGTTGGGGAACGAAATATTTCTGTATACCTGCGCTGTGACACCGGGCGCATGCTTTCATTAGGTGACGAAATCCTATTGAGACACTGGTGTTCGAAATAGCCGGAGTTGCCTCGGGCAGTGCTTGCTCCGCGCACGATCTCTCGCAGGTATTTGTTGATTTCTAATGGCCGACTTCCCGTACCAACTCACTTATCAGGTAGCATTCCTTTAACGCTTTTACCTAGAGCGCGCTGTAGAAGTAACAGGTCGCATACCAGTGTTCTGACATCAGGCGCGCGCACCAGAGCCAGACATGTAGAAACCTTTCCGAGTAGCCTGGGGCAATGACGTCATGGGAATGACCCAGCTCATTGCCGCAAAGTTTCACCACTGATCGATTTGTATCACCCGCACCAGTGACGACACATGACCTTGGACTCAGGTTGGTTGAATTAAATAACCGCCATGGAAAGAACTTAAATAGTGACGTCACGTGATCGAGTGGAATTTCTTCGGGGGCTGGGTGATGATATTTTGTCCCCAAGTCGGCTTGCTGAGACTACTATCGTCAAGTACAATAACATGTAATTAATTCAAGGTTAGAACAGTTTGATAAATGGGAACGCTTTTTGTTTCAAAATTGTAAGGAATCTGCATTAGGTTCTTGCCGCTAACCCCACTTTATTTAATCATGTCTGAAGTATGTCGTTGCAGTGAAATGTTGTTGAAGTATTTAGATATACTTTGCCACGGTATACATATTGTAATTCTCATTTACATCGTATATCGCCACAACACTAAAAATTTACATTGCAGCAGTTGCACTTAGAAGTATTTTTTCATAAAGCTTTTCATGAATCTCTTACTTTTGTGGTAAATTGAACTTCTTCTGTCTCATTTATTCACTGAAAGTGCTCTATATTTTCCTCTTGGTATCAGTTTTCTGATTGTTATGATGTAATGCTTGTGTCATCATGGTTTTGCGCATCGCCTATGATTGGAGACGCGATTTGTGTACATATAAAATAGGTAAGAAA
The DNA here is from genome assembly GCA_031002005.1 of Vandiemenella viatica. NCBI lineage: Eukaryota > Metazoa > Arthropoda > Insecta > Orthoptera > Morabidae > Vandiemenella > Vandiemenella viatica. Next base: position 21,807,122 of record JARYHS010009186.1, read on the forward strand.
CAAGAATTAATCCACTTATGAAACTATGCTTAATGATTTCCTTTTCTGAGTAGATAATCACAACTATATTAGTTAGGATTACGCTTTGCTTCCTATTTTACAGATGCCATTTAATCCTGCCTTATCATTAACTCTTTATATTTCTAATTTATTATAGGCAAACTTGTGGTCAATATTTTACAATATTAGGGAAGATTATTGCGAAATTTATTTATTTTGATAGTTTTAATATTGTTTCATAATCTTAGAGTCTGTAACGGGACTGAACTATAGTGAATAGCTGATTATTACGGGATCTTCTAGAGTGATTTGTGCATTGCTTCTCATTTATTTTACCTAAAGCTGTCAAAGTTATGTCTGTCAGTTGTTTAAACTGCAGAGTAGTCTCACCACTTAGTGATCGTCCATAAACTACGTGGCTCGGTCTAGGGGGCTGAGGGGGGGGAGGGGGGTTTCGGAGCCAGGCCACCTAGCTTTCCATTCATATTATTTTTCACAGTTAATATGAGGTACAGAACACACAACAGAATCTGAATATTTATTTATTTATTTCCTTCATTTAATTATCTCCGTGTGTAATTTACAAATAGTGTGATAAGAGAAAACAGTACAAAATGTCTTCTGGAATCAAAAAGGAAAAAATCTGCGTGATACGTGGGGGGAGGAGGGGAGGAGGGGGTAGAGGCTAAAACCACGTCGGGCTACGTGGGGGAGAGGAGGGGAGGTTCAGAGGAGGCCAAAATGGAGCAACGTTGTTTATGGACGCTCCCTTACGGAATGGTTTAATTATTGACAACTTAAGTTCCGGCGGGTCAGCGTAATTTTGTTTTGTTGTTAGTCAAAAGAACCGTCGTCTATGGTGGAGGCCCGGAACTTCTCGAATTACCCTCAGACAAACATATTTTCAATTTTCAGTAATGGTGATATAAACGATGTTAAGACATTTGCATCAGCGGTTTTAATTACCCAGTAACTTTGAAAAATTAGTCGTAAAAGCTGAAGAGAGAAGCCGGTTTTATTTGTGAGTTAATCATTAAAAATTGAGACTGTCGTATTTTGTTCAGTGCAAGAGGTATTAGTCCTACCATTTAATAGCTCTCCAAAAGTTTTTTGCCTTCTTGTTTGATCTGTTGACCTGACTGTTAATGACCAAACTTTTACCGCTCTTCGCTAGTATCATTGGTTATTTGCGATTAATTGTATTGCTTACGTACTGATTATCAGTTTTTCTAGCTGCAGCACATAATACTCCTTTGGGCTGGCAAAAAGCTTTAATACATAGAATGAACCAGTTTGCTATTTAATTGATGGCACCACTGATTAGTCGAGGGATTATGTTGATTTTAGTGTTCATTCCGAACAGGAGAGCAATATGCCCCAGTAGAATACAGCAGTCCATCACATGAACGTTTTCACCGCACTTCAAATTGACTCAAGTTTTATTAGTCACGAATAATGGAATAATAGTTAATGTATTAAACAATCCAAATAAATAACCGGAAAGAAAATGTAACTTTTTATAGTTTACCAAACGCAATGAAAAAATTTAAAATTCATAAAGGGCAAAAGTAGGTGAGTGTAGAAATCACATTCATTCAATTTAAGATAAAAATCAATAAGAAAAGTCAAAATGGATGTCTAGGGAAATTGCCCCAGAGCGTGCGTTCCATAGCAATAAAAATATTTTTAAAAAAAAGGGGTTAAAATGTAGTGTAGTTTCTTTTCTATGTTTCCTCTAGCCTTGAATGGTGCCTGGAGTATTTTCTATTTTATTTTATTTTTGCGTAACGTATTTCGCATCCACATCTAGCAATATTTTGCGAAAGTAATTTAAAGTTAGAATTTGTCGATGGCAAATGTAGGTGGGTGCAGGGAAAGGGGATGATGGGTGATAGGGAAATTGCCACCGGAGCGTGCGCTCCATTGCAATTTAAGTAAATGTTATTATTAATTGCAATATTATCCTGATTACATCATAAGTGTCAAACAGATTTTGTTACATCTGCATGCCGCTGTAACAATTTGGAAGAAAAAAAATATTAATTTTTAGAACTGTCTGATATTTATATTCTTTTTTGTCACTTGTTTGTATAACATCAGGAGCTATTCTAAATATGACAGTTGTTCCGGTAAAAAGGAATTATTTTTAACATCCACTAAATTCCTTCCGTTCATTTCCTTTGTTTAGCATTATCAACTTCAGTGTATTCTTTGATAATTTAATTATTATAAAATGTTATCGTCGTAATTTTCTATCAGTATTTTTCCATTTACAAATACTACAATCAAAGGATATAATTCTTTTTTTTATCGTAAAATCTTTTCTCTTCGTTACTATAGAAATTTTTATACACCTCGAAACATTCTAGACGTTTGAAAACCACGGAGTATGTTTGTCATTTGATTCACTGTGAAAGAGTTAATGTAGTAGCAGTAGTTCCAGATGATCATGTGGACCCATGCACCGTCTAAATATGACGTTTCCTGGTGTCGTCTTGAACTACAATTTTCGTCAGTTGAAGCTTCCTGCACGAGTTAATTTCCGTGTATATTTTCCCGCTTTCTTGATAGAAAAACCTTGATTTAATTCACTGAGATGGAAAGAGGACTGCAAGGAGTAGAATTCACACGCGAAGACATCCAACAGCATGACGCCCTTAAGAAGAAACTTGAAAACATCAGCGTATCGAATAAAATCAGACGACAAGAACGGATAGGCCTGGACAAAAAAAGACAAAACACCGGAAACGATGTCGCAGTACTGGGTACAAGCAAGAAAATAGTCGAAACGTTAGATGGGAACTGTTAAATGATGTTAACTAATTTCTTTGCCTGACATAGTGGGGACTGAAAACAGCTAAGGAGGGATCTCATCTTGATGGATAGGTTAAGACGGAACGAGAATAATTGCAGAAAGTACTCAGCTTATTGCGTTAGCAGACAGAAAAAAAAAGAATCTTTCGTACGATTATACAGTCGGGGAAATGAAAATTTCGCCAGGAATCATCTACACTGTCATAACTATAAGTATACCGCGTGTCTCTGTTTCTCCAAGCGTCAAGCAAAAAGTATCGAACCGATTTGGATAGGGTATTAACAATTTGAAAGGCTAAAATCTAACTTAAAATAAGCGGTATGTCTGTACTTGAACGGGGAACGGAGCAGTAAATGATAATTCGTATGTACCGAGAACAAACAGGCTCCCCAAATCACACTGCATTGCATATGAACACTATCTTAAGAGATACCCACCATATATTACGCTTGAATTGATCCTTTGAATTCTGTTAGTATTTCTTTTTGAGTACGTAACTTTAGCTGCTTTTTTTTCCAATTTCTTAAATATAGTACGTTATAATACACGGAAAAATTTCATTAAACGACCATATTAGAGATTAACACTTCCAGAAGCGTAACAAAAATGTGGAGTTTAAGTTACATTAAAGGTTACAAATATATTACATTTAAAATGTTTATGGGTTGATACTGGAAGAAAAACAAAAGGCAAACGCATTACTGCGAACACCAAGGACCGCGCGGTTGAAACAGTGGAAAAAGTTAGTTCGATAATAAATTTGTTTGGGCGGTATACAATTAAGAGCAGGTAGGAAGAGTTAACAAAGTATTCCATCTACGGAGTACGGAGGGATGGTATGAGGCGGCTCATATTATGTGTTTCAAATACAGGAGTTGGAGAGGGTGGTTATATCTGTTTATATACATTATTTGAAAGGATCATCTACAATAGAATCAGTCAAATTATTTTCGCAAACCTCAAAGATGAACAGGCAGGTTTTAGACCTGCAAGAAAGTGCGAGGATCAGGTCCTGGCATTGGCAACTCACATAGAAGCAGGATTCGAGAGACGATTGAAGACTGGTGCTGTATTTGTTGACCTTACCGCAGCCTACGATACAGTGTGGCGAGAGGGCCTGGTATATAAACTGCTGAACATTTTGAAGTGCAAAGAAATCACTTGTCTGATCAATACCATGCTAGCTAACCGAACATTCCAGGTTGTCTCAGACAATAAGATAAGCGAAGTAAGAAGAGTGAATAATGGTCTGCCTCAAGGCTTAGTTCTTGCCCCACTTCTTTTTAATGTTTATATTTCTGACATTCCTCAAACAGAATCCAGACAGTTCTCTTATGCTGACGATCTGGCAGTAGTACAAAAATCTGATAACGTTCAGCAAATTGAAAATAGTTTAACAGCAGACCTCAAAACCCTGAGCAACTATTTTCGGAAATGGCGTCTCGTACCCAGTTCCAGCAAGACGGAAACTATATAGTGTCTTCCATCTTAACAATCGGGCGGCGAATCTCTCACTTGACGTTCTTCTTGATGGCATTCCCATCCGACACAACCCCTTCCCCAAGTATTTGGGAGTCGTAATGGATCGCACCTTGTCGTACAATAAACATCTAAACAACCTTGCAGCAAAACTAAGTACCAGGAATAATATTCTGCAGAAGTTAACTGGCACCTCCTGGGGAGCATCCGCCTCTACACTCCGCACATCAGCTTTGAGCCTAGTGTATTCTGCAGCTGAGTATTGCTCATTTGTCTGGATAAATAGCACCCACGTCAAAAAGATCGACACAGTTTTAAATCAGACAATGCGCATAATTAGCGGATGTATTAAGACCACTCCACTGTACTGGCTACCCGTTTTGTGTAACATCGAACCGCCTACAATAAGACGATACACTCTCCTGATTGCCCAATGTAATAAGATCTGTCATAACTTGGATCTGCCCATCCATGGCGACATGGACAATATGTTTGTGAGACTTAAATCAAGAAATCAAAGTGTAAAAACTGTAAAACAGATTATATCTGATAATTTTAATGGGAGAGAAGCTTGGAAATTGGAGTGGATAACCTCAGCCCCACCAGAATGGCAATCCCTGTTCGACAGTCAACAGGCACTAAAGGGACTCAACCTTCCTCGCAAGACCTGGGCAGCTCTTAACAGAGTTAGGTCTGGTCATGGAAGATATCCTTCATCTTTGTATACATGGGGAATGAGAGATTCACAGAGATGCGACTGTGGTAAGGAAAAACAAACAATCCGTCACGTGACATTTGACTGCCCACTTCGAGCCTTCAGGGGATCACCGATAGATTTTATTAACATATCAAATGAAGCTTTAGATTGGCTACACCATGTTAATTTTGAATTTTAATTGTAATTAATGTTAAATTGTATTATTTTTGTGCAATGGCCATAAGCTAAATAAATATACCGCAGAACTCAGTCAGCAAGTAATACTGGGTGTATAATGTGTTCATTGGTGATGATGAGGCCTGGATGAATATTGTGCAAAGACCTAGTAGTGGTTTCTGAAAAGACTATGAGCATGAACTAACACATGATGGAGTTGGAATGTTTCCCTCTGTTGCTACGGGATTCGGGAAGTGGAATATATGATCTGATGATGCGAAATAATTAAAAATTAGCATATTGCAACTGCAGGCGTGCCAGTTAGCAACAGTGACATTAATTTTTGTCAGGTTAAACTGCTGTGCTGCCCGGAGGCAGGTAGGACGCCAAGCGCTGGCCGGCGGTCGTGAGGCGAGTTTACGAGTTTCTCGAGGAGGGTCCCTCGTTTCCGGCGGGCAGCAAGTGGCTAGCGAGCGGTCGCGCCGCCGTAAATTATGACCTGCTCCGCGCTGGCTCGCAGCTGTCTCTCTGATGAGTGTAAACACAACCAAAAAACAGTTCCATTCAGACCAGAGCCGGCAACACAACTAAGGTAGCAACAAAAAATATGAAACGTAAAGAAAAATATCCAGATAGCCGTTGAAGCACGGAGAATAGGTTCTTTTTTTTTATCCTTCCGTCGTTACAGAAGCCAAATTAGCCGCATATATGGCGCAGAAGATAATAAAGTCCTGAGCAAGTGAGTAAACACGAAATTACCTTCTCTTCGTAATACACACTAATTTGTATGTTCCGTCTAGCCTGGGTTTTATCTTTGCTTTTTGTGCTTGCTTTGCCTGTTAATGTGTGGGTAATTAAGGACAATCTTCTTCTGCAGTTATCAGCCCATAGTTTCCGTTCTTGCCTTCTCTCCACCTTCGCTTCAGCGCACTGTGAGACACATGCCTCCGCCGACTCCTGGAACCTGCACGCGGACATTCACATGGTCTCTCTTTCGTCTGAATGTAACAGCACACGTTCCCTGATTTACCAGGTCCGGTAAAAAAAAAAAAAAAGGAATTAATTCATCACTTTCTACTTCCAGCAGAACTTCATCATTATGCTATAGCACCAGGTTTCAGAGCTTCAAGCCTCCTTTTCTTCTCAGCACCCACATCCATGCCTCACAATCATACAAATCGACACTCCAAACGTAGGCTGTAATCAGTCTTTCCTTAACAGTTACTCAGCTGCCTGGTAGCCGATGCTAGTAAGACAGTGTGACGGAATCTGTTTCGAGTCCCTCAGCGGCCTGACCAGCAGAGAAAGAGGGATGGTAGCGCGTGATTCCTTAACATGAGATCGTTAAATCCAAAACTGCTGTAACTGCACTGCAGTGGGAACACACGTCACTTTTATTGGCAATTCGTTCGTCAGCAGGGTTCGTAAAACGTATTAGTCTACTGGTTTCCCTTGAAAAAATAGATCTAATTAAGCAGGTTCCGGGTTTTAAACTTTTGGTTTTTTACTTTCAGCACAAAATAGCGCACTACTCTATAAAACTGTGCAGGACGGCCGGCACGCTAACCGCGACTTTAGAACCACTGACTGGCCTGTCCAGTACAGCGTCGCTCTACCCACACTAGCACGTTGGCTGATGCAAATAAAAAGTTATTACTTAAGTCGAATTTGATGGACAGGAAACACTTCAATGCTCTAATATCTCATTAATAAATAACAAACAATTATTGGCTTTCTTTCTACACTGAAGAGCCAAAGAAACTGGTATAGGCATGCGTATGCAAACACAGAGATATGTAAACACTCAGAGTACGGCGCTGCGGTCGGTAACGCCTATATAAGACAACGGGTGTCTGGCGGAAGCGTTAGATCGGTTACTGCTGCTACAGTGGCAGATTATCACCATTTAAGTGAGTTTGAACGTAGTGTTATAGTTGGCACACGAGAGATGGGACACAGCATCGCCGAGGTAGCGATGAGGTGGGGATTTTCCCGTACGACCATTTCGCGAGTGCACCGTGAATATCGGGAATCCGGTGAAATATCAAATCTACGACATCGCTGCGGCCGCAAAAAGATCCTGTAGAGAATCGTTCAACGTAACAGAAGTGCCACCCTTCCGCAAATTGCTGCGGATTACAATGCTGGGCCATCAACAAGTGTCAGCGTGCAAACAATTTAACGAAACATCATCGATATGGGCTTTCGGAGCCAAAGGCCCACTCAAGTACCCTTACTGAGTGCTCGACACAAAGCTTTACTCCTCGCCTAGGCCTGTCAACACCGACATTGGACTTTTGATGATTGGAAACTTGCTGCCTGGTCTGACGAGTCTCGTTGCCAATTGTATCGAGTGGATGGACGTGTACGGGTATGAATTTATGGACCCTGCATGTCAGCAGGGGACTGTTCAAGCTGGTGGAGGCTCTGTAATGGTGTGGGCCGTGTGCAGTTTGAGTGACATGAGACCACTGATACGTCTAGATACCACTCTGACAGGTGACACGTGATTCCATTCATGTCCATTTAGCATTCCGACGGACTTGGGCAATTATATCAGGACAATGCGACACCCCATACGTCCAGGATCGCTACAGAGTGGCTCCAGGAACACTCTTCTGAGTGTAAACACCTCCGCTGGCCACCAAACTCCCCAGCAGAAACATTATTGATCACATCTGGGATGTTCAGAAGAGATCTCCACCCCCTCGTACTCTTACGGATTTATGGACAGCCCTGCAGGATGCATGGTGTCAATTCCTTCCAGCACTACTTCAGACACTAGTCGAGTCCATGCCTCGTCGTGTTGCGGCACTTCTGCGTGTTCGCGGGGGCCCTACACGATATTAGGCAGGTGTATCTGTTTCTTTGGCTCTTCAGTGTATATTGATTAATTATAACCGTGTTATTGTGACGCATAATTTCACAACTTCCAGTGTATAGCACAGTACCCTGCAGTTAGGGAGTGTACCGCCAATGACTGTGGTACTGCACGAGAGTTTTCCGTTTTTGGGGGTAAACGGAATCCTGTTTCTGTCGTTCCGTTATGTTTCAGTCGGAAAAACTGTTTGTAACAGTCCTTTACTCTTGAACTAAATATTACAGACTTCAAATTATGACGTCTGTATTTCCTTGATTCAGGAGCCAATACGATACTTCAAATGTTATACAATTTTATTCCAGGGGGATTCCATAAAAATACGGGGAGCTGAAATTCTTTCCTATCCCAGTTCGTTGGGTATGGAAGTGTAGTTAGAGGAAGAAGATTATTTAGATTTTTTTTTTTTTCGCTGTAGAAATAAAATTGTGACTCTTATACTTCAACACACTTTCAAGATGACCAAGTCATGGGTAACTGCTAGTTTATAATAACTATGATTTCTTGTTTTGTATGAATCAGTTATTTGGAAATAACTGGCACCATGCAAAATAATTAATATTAAAATTAATTTGTTTTGACTTAATTCAATGAGATTAATTAGATACAAAGGATTTGAAGAACGATGTTAATCCACGTGAATTACAAACCAAATAAAATTAAAATATTCTCAGTGGCTTATTAAACTTGATTTTAAAATTCAGTTCAGTATATGAATGGTGTAATTAATTGACAAATACCAAACAATTGATACAAAAACAGAAAAAGGATACTAAAAATTAAATTAATAATCAAACAATAACTATCGTAAATATAACTAACGAAAATATGAATGAATGGCTTTAGCTCTGCTAAAACAATTGAGAGAATATGAAGAAACGTGTTATGCGACTTGCATCACCAAGGTTTAAGTGTACAGTTTTGTTTAAAAAAAATTTGCGGCGGATGGATGATTAAGTCGTCTCGCGTGGGCACTTTGTAGTCGACTGCAACCTATGAAACCGAACTGCATGTCCCTCGGGTACGGAGGCAACCATGCGTCACGACTTCCAGACAGGTCAACGTTCCCTTCACTCCTTCACAAAAACGGTCGCTATTTTCCTAACGTCACTCGTTTCCTAGTACCAGCAGTTAAATCGAGTTAAAAAAAAAAAGTTTATCCGATTCCCGTAAAGTGGGTTTTGAGACCCTGTTCAGCCTGTTACTCCGCCTTGGAGCCGAGGGCTTACATTGGTCGAGCTGTAGCTCCTGGTTGTTGCACTTGACACTCAGCTATCTCGCAATTTAACAATCACAAAATAATCTTAAACAAACTGCGTTATTTTTTAATGGCCCAGCTGCGAATTTCTATATATTAATACTAATTTATTGTAAGTGGTCTAACTCAGAGTGCATAGCATCCTAATGTACCTATAGTAAATTTTGTTGGAACCAAAAGAATACGCTTGCGATGACAGTTGTGCGTCACGCCATTGGCAAACCTCAAAATGTATCTGGCATTAATTTTTGTGCCAAGTGATTGTCGTCTCGCCCACCACCTACGAGGTTAGAATTCGCAACTTTAATTGCGCGATGCTCGACTCATTTTTTTTCGGTCCATCATATTGCAGGATATTGAGTGCTATCAGTATTTTCTATTTTCTTTTATGGCAGAGAATGACTACTGAAAACATTAGAAGCAACTAATCAACTAATCAAAGACGAATGGTGCGTTAGGCCCGCGTTTTTGATTTTTTGACTCGTTGCTCATAACTTACCTAGTATGCGGCTGTTCAGACCTAACGCTGAACTGATGAGTACTCAGGACAGAACAGAACAGACATATGGTTGGGCATGCGCCCATATAGTTTTTGAAGTGCCAGAGCATTGTAGCTCCCTAACTTATAACGGAAAAGGGAATTTCAGACTGGTTTTTTTATGGAAGTCATGGTGTTATTTCTTTTAGTATGGTGTTATTGTCAGACCATGTAATTTCTGGTAAGTTTTGTAAGTGGTTGGCTATATTTTGTTGATATTCATTTTGTCCTAAGTCTTGAATAATTTGATGGGGCGAATAATGTGCTTGCTGGAAGAATTATGTCGATTTGTCCTTGATGTAATCTGTGAGCCTTTGTATGCCTAAGTTGTAGTGAATTTGTGTGTTCGGCATGTACCGTGGGGCGCTGGCAATAATTCTCAGATATTTGTTTTGTATGACTTGCAGTTTTTTGATTTGGTGATCTGAAGCCACGCTGAACAGTTCTGAGCCATATAACAAGGCCGGTCTAATTATAGCGGTGTAGATTTTTAATTTTGTCTTGATACTAAGTTTGCTCCCCTTGAGGAGGGGGTATCATTTGAAAAGTCGAGGCGAACCTATATTACAAGCGTTTTTTTATGTGTTTTATCCAGGTTAGTTTTTTTCAATTTCTAGTACGAGATATTTAACCGATTCACACCAGGGGAAGTCCATGCCGTCGAGCTTGATTTGGTGGCTGGGTCCCGTCCTTCTGGTGGTGAACATAATAGCCTGACTTTTGCCGGAGTTAATTTTGATCTTCCAAAGGTTGCACCATTGATTAATTTTCTCAAGGAGCTGCGTCAGTTTACGTACGATGTAATTTAGGTTGCGGCTCAACCTGTATACCACGGTATCGTCCGCAAATAGCCCTACTTCTCCGCCTTGTTGGTGGGGTAGTCATTTGTATATACGCTGTACAGTGTTGGAGCCAATACCGACCCTTGAGGTACGCCTGCTACAACTTATTTCAACTGGCTTTCTTGTCCGTCCACCACTACGAAGAACTTTCTGTCACGAAGAAAGCTGTTTATTATTTTTAATAAATGGCCAGGGCAGCCATACGAGTGTAGTATAAATACTAAGCCATCATGCCAAACCCGATACGTGGATATTGATTAAATAAAAATAAACAATGTTTTAGGCAGCGGCTGCTGCGGCCGAGTATGCCGTAGGCACGCTGCATATCGATTGATTATGACACGAGCTATCGTGTTGACAGAGACCTGTCACAAACAGACTGACGTCATGGCTCCTGGGGACGACAGCCCGTGACGAGCTGGCATAATCGACAAATTGAAATTGGGTCTCGATACTAATTAACCTCCCCTTCCAATGCGGGTCTCTGTCAGCGATTGATCGATACGCCTGACATACCTCTCAACTAACGCAGTGGCCGCGCACAGTTTGGCCTTAACTTGTTTGATGTACATATTTAACTCTATATACGAAATTTTTCAAATAGACTTTGGATATTTTAACGCCCCTTAATATAGCAACAGTACAACTCCGGCATCAGGAATGCTACACGCTTATTTCTACAATGGTTTTGTTTATTTGTACTTAATCAAAAAATTATATTGAACAGATACTGGTCGTAAAATTAAAAAAAAAGGGGAGATAAAAAATTAGTCATGGCTGATGGGGTTGAGGTAAGAAATTGATCTATATTTCGCTCTAAGGGTTCGTTCTGCATAGTTAGAAGAATGTCGATTGACTTTTAATGGACTTAGAAGTATTAAAGAGGGATATATATATTAGAACAAGATTACACAAGTTATACAAATGTGGTTGAAATGACATCATCAGACTGAGCGAGGTGGGTGAGTGGTTAACGCTCTGCCTCCCATTCGGGAGAACGCCAGTTCGAATCCCCGTCCGGGCATCCAGAAATGGGTTTTCGATGGTTTATCCAAATCACTCCAGCCGAATTCCGGGATGCTTCCATCAAATGGGCCGAATTCATTCCCGTTCCTTGTCCCCAGACCCATCCCGCCTCTAATGACCTCGACGTCAACGAGGTGTAAAGCCAAAAGTAAAAAAGATTAAAGGCTTCATGAGTACATAGATAGGGTACTCATGAAATAAAAAATAAAATAATATTGGGATGAACCATTTAGTCAAATTGCCTTGACACTGGCTGATGTTTGGAGCGCTTATTTATTTAGTTATTTTTTGTACACGTTTTAGTCAAATATAAATACAACCTTTATGTATTGTATAATTTGAATACAGTTTGTGTGTTGCTATGAAAGCTTCACCAGGACATTCCCGCCTTTGATGATTTACTGATGAAAATAACGATAGTATTCCCGTTTTCCCACGCCGTGTCGAGTCGGTGATGGAATCATTACGAATAGATACTGCAGGTATCATAAAGCAATTAGAGCTCCTGAAGTGGGGGAAAGCACCGGGGCCGGATGGAATTCCAGTAAGAGTATTTTCAGAGTATGCTGCGGAAATCGGGCCATTTCTGTCTGATATATTCAGTAAATCATTAGAAGAGCGAAAAGTACCTTCAGACTGGAAAATCGCACAAGTAACTCCGATTTTCAAGAAAGGTGATCGAAGTGATCCTGGAAACTATCGACCCATATCTATAACATCTGTTTGTAGTAGAGTTATGTAGCATATTATAAGCTCGAACATCATGAATTTTCTAGATGAAAATAATTTACTTACAACAAATCAACACGGATTTCGGAAGAAAAGATCATGTGAAACACAGCTGGCCCTTTTTACACATGACGTAATGAAAGTTATTGATGCAGGTTCACAAGTAGATGCAATTTTTTTAGATTTTCAGAAATCCTTTGATTCTGTGCCACACAACCGCCTTTTAGCGAAGCTTCCAGCGTACGGTATATCGGATAAACTTTGTGAATGGATAAAGGATTTTCTAACTGGTCAGTCGCAGTATGTCGTTGTTGAAGGAGAAAGTTCTTCTAATCTAGATGTTACATCGGGTGTACCTCAAGGAAGTGTAATAGGACCACTTCTTTTCTTTATTTTTATAAACGATCTCGGAGACAAAGTGAAAAGCCTTTTTAGATTCTTTGCTGATGATGCAGTTATTTATAGGGAAGTGAGAAATATGGCCGATTGCTTAGAAATTCAGCGTGATCTGGATGTTATTTTGGCATGGTGCGCTGAGTGGCAACTTATTCTAAATTGTAAAAAGTGTAAGACAATGAGCATAACTAACAAAAAGAATCCAATTGTTCAGAAATACGAGTTAAACAATACGGTTATTGATATGGTCGATTCTATTAAATACTTGGGAGTAACAGTACAAAGGAACATGAAATGGGATTTACACATTAATTCGTTAGTAGGTAGAGCAAATTCTAGGCTGCGGTTCCTAGGTCGAATCTTGAAAAATTGTAATGAACAAACAAAGGAGATAGCGTACGCGTCCACATTTGGACTACTGTTGTGCCATTTGGGATCCATTTCGTAAAGGTTTGATCGAAAGTATAGAGAAAGTACAGAGAAGAGTCGCTCGATTCGTGACCGCTTGCTACAGTCCTTATGAAAGCGTCACAGAACTGATTAGTAGACTAGGCTGGGAGTCTCTAGTAGACAGACGACACACGTTTCGTTTAAACTTATTGGTAAACATGCGTACTCCCACTTTCACTGACGAGTGTAGTGAAATACTTCTTCCACCAACCTATTTGAGTCGGAAGGACAGGAAAGATAAGATTAGAGAAATAAGGTGCCGCACTGATTCTTATATGAATTCCTTTTTCCCTCGTACCATTAGGGATTGGAATGCACAACAAAGAGATTAGGTTTGGTGCTGAGCACCCTCTGCCACCCACAATTTTGTGAATTGCAGAGTATATATGTAGATGTAGATCTCAACGTCGACTAGGCGCAAAGCCATAAAAAAAATTAGGATATAATATAATTATAATATAAACACTATGATAAGATTGGCAGAGTTGATTTTAGGTTAATAAACTATTTTATTACGAAAATAGCCACTTAAAACTCTTACGTCACATTAATTAATCTACAATAAACTTTAGTATGGGAGCGGGTGTAATCGCTTCAGAACAATTTTTGTTTAGCAATAAACATCAAAGAAATATACTTATGGACACAACGATCTGATAAGTTGAGATGCACCAAAGGATTTCAACAGTTCAATTTAATGTTAAAACCCATCAGATATGCATTACTTATTATTAACCATGAATATAACATCACTTGCAAACATCAGAGAGTGTAGCTGTGCGACCTGAGATCGTAGCTTCAAGAAGCAAAGACGCTCTCGGCAATTTTTTTCTATTATATTATTAAAATTAATTTAAGCAGTATCCTCGTGTGCCATTCAGTATGGCCATCAATGGCGTTTAAAGACTGAAAATCAAAATTTAAGGAAGGAACCGGTACATGCGGTAATACGGCAGTAATATAGCTATTTTTTTTTTTTATGAAGTATGCATCTAGTTGGTGTTGCAACTTTGGTGTTTCACACTATATGTTCAAAATTTCTTTTATGCTCTGGCGTTATGTAACATTTAAACTTAAGATATACCAAACAATTAAATTGTGATCCTAAGCTTTAAGACGGTAAAAAGCCAATCGAAATCTGCGCAGTAGTTTTTAATTTAAGCAGAACCGGATTATACCCATTCATGACGATTTGGGAAAGTTACGTCCTCTTTTAGTCTCTGAAGACAGCATTGAAAACGGGTACGATGGCAAAATGGCTTCACAAATTCAGTGGTCACTGCACGCTCTAGTTGTGTGACACTCGATCCCCGATACAAATAATCGGCCTGGAGGTTTCAAATCAGAGTGTCTCCTAACAAATCACGCTTCGCTGTTTTAGTCGGCAATGTCCAACTTGTGAATGCGGTGCAGAACAAAATTTAATATATAGGTCACCAAGAGCAGTCGAATGCATCAGAGAACTTAACGTTCAGCTACAACTCTGCTTCTCTTCTTAATTATTTTCTTGATATATCTGCTTGTAAATATTTGTGTATGGAGCCATAAGCCAAATAAATAAATAATTTCAGTGCAACTGGAAATACTTGACATGGTACCCGTTCCGCTAGCGAAATCGGCAATTAAGCTTTTTTTTGTTTTATTTATTATTGGGCTGTGTATTTTTTGAACATATTTCTAAATACATACATCTGGTGTTTACTTTCTGTTCACACGTTACGTTGGTGTCGCAAGATTTCGTGACTGTTTGTATAATTAAGCATATACCCTTTGCTTCACAGATAACTGTGCTAAAACAATGTTTAAATCACACTTGCTTTGCTGTGCGTCCTTTATAGTAATCTGGTTTCTGTCATTGCACTAGTAGTAATTAATCTATTTTTTCCCGATCGTATTCCATTTTTTGTTATGAATGTTTGGAATAGATAGATAAAAGAAATACATATTTCCCTATGTCTGAATCTAATTATTGACTTGTTTCTTATAGACCTGATTAATTATTGGCTTAAATAAAGTTTATTCACACTAGTTGAAGCATAGAATTGTCCATATAAGAGAAGCTATCAAGTCTTTTAAAACAAGAAGTTTTTAGAAAGAATCGACAGATGTAAATAATTAGGAATATGTTCACAAATAATATAACCTAACTACAAAGAAAATGTAAAAGGGGAAAAAAAAAAACATAAAGCAAATTTACTACAGGTATGTCGCGAATGATACCACAACGATGGACGAAACATGTATAACAATAAATTATGCTGTTATTTTGAATGTTTGTACAACTTTCATACAATATTCATTCAAAGTTTTCCTGCTGTGTATGACAGCAGCAAGGTCGTGGTGCAATTCAGAGCACCGATAAAATTCTGTTTCAAAAAGAGATGAATATATGTCTACGAATCTTTATTTGTCACTGACAAAAAGAAACTATTTGCCTACCATTATTCGAATCAAAAATACCTTCGGAACTATGGGGGAAAATGCACTATTCTGTCAACATTTCTTGTTTTATCACTCAAGTAATGGGCCCAGAATTCGTCTTGCCTCCTGTAATGTGGGGAAGGTTTGATGGGAAACGTCCGAATGCATTGCGCTGGCTGGCTTGTTGCTGATATCCTTCATTTAATCTCTATGTAAAAGCACTGCACACCACACAAACTAAAAAACGTAACTATGATGCTGTGAGAGACCAGAAAAAAGGCTCCGAATCGTGAATCAAACTTATCTGGGCGTGTACCACGCTACTCTCCAGGGTATTTATAACTCTTGATTGCTTAGTTATTAATATTGCTAGCAGGAAATGTTCGGCTAAGGTGCACCCTGATAAAGAGAGTGTCTGGGCTGGTCTTTTAGTGAAAGACTTGAAGCGTTCCCAGTTTGAGGGAAGTATCTTCTGGACCATTCAGTAATCATCCAAAGGACGTTGAGATTTTAAATTATTAACAATCATCACTTAACGTAAGTACCAACGAAAAATGGTTGTACACTTTACTTAAATTTATTATAACTTGAGAATGATAAATTTTAAGAAAACTGAAAAGTATTTTATTGTCATTTGAATGATTACATTTTGCCCAAAGTCTTTAATTTTTGAAATAGTTATCGCTATTTAAGACTTCTAGATGGAACAGATTGCACAAGTTTTCATCACGAAGGAAGTTAGCGAGGTCACGCGACCAGTCCTCGTTTTTGAAAAGGAATTATGGTCCTCCAACCTAGGATATTTCTCTACACAGCAAAATTCTTTATATTCGTTGACGAGCTATGCGCCCAACGTGACTCAGCGGAATGAGGCTGGTGAGTGAATGTTTAACGTTCGGGTCTGAATGCCTGGGCTGTCCTTTCATTACACTTACGACTGATTTCCTTCGGTTCCCTGCTAACCATTTACTCAAGGCTTTAGTTATGTGATGTAAAGCTCCAAATCAAGGAGCGAGTTATCCGTAAAAGCTACAGCACTTTAGAGAGTGTGTATACCGAAAATACCTTTGCTTTCTAGAACTTCCGTATCGAATTTTATGTCATTGCATGAAATTTGGAAGATTTAATGCAGTGTATATGAAATTAGTGTGGTATTTTGTCGTCTGTGGCAAGAATTTTCAGAGTATTACTGCTGTGATATCAAAATTATGATAGTTGTACATTTTTATTTTCTGTTAGTGGCCTGCAACAACACGACAATCGGTGTAACACAGTCATCAAAATGGTGAGATAAACGAAATCCGTGTATATGTCTGTTCCAGAAAAAAGCTAAAAAGTTAATGAGCATATTTCGATGGGTTTTTCAACGTTTTAAACATGTGGCATGCCTTATCTATCAACGTTAAATGATACAGAACCAGTAAGTGAAATTCTAGACGTATCCAGAAAAACATCAGAGATGCAGTACCAGCTGGATGCTGCATACGTCATACTCCTTAAAAATAATACGGCATCTGCTGCTTCCTTCTTTGAATTTCGGGTATTCAATCTTCAAACACCATACATCGCCGTACTGAATGCGAAGAGGACACTGCGTAAATTAATATTTAAAAAGAAACACCAAATAGCATAGTTGTATTCGAATTTATTTCAGGAAATGAATCTATAGTCTCTGACTACTAAGTAACCTGTGCATAGCTACTGCGTTTTACATGAAATTAAGCCTTTCGTGTTATCAATAAAAGCAGTTTTGAAATATAATCGTGAATACTCGATATTCAACTGTAAAGGTACGGAACAGATTTCAATTTTGAGCACCAGCGCCAGATGAAGTAGCATTATGAGACAATTTTCAACTTCACCGACAGGTGAGGAGGCGTGATGAGACACCCAATGTTTGATACTGTGAAAACCTCGTCAAAATCGTTTCAGCGGGTTTCGTATAATAAACGCGTCGGAACGTCTTCAGACGTTCGTCAGATTTAACATGGATTCCAAGCTTTCAGACTGTGGAAACCAATTGAAAATTTGTATTTTCTGCGTGATGCCGAAACAGACAGATTCCAGATGTTTCTCGCGCTGCCTCTGTCCAACGTGGACACAAAGCTATGTCATGTGAGCGGTAGAACAATGAATAACACTCCAGTAGGGTATATATACAATAATTACATTTATTTACAATTAATACATAATAAGCCTTTAAACAAACATTTGCTTCCCTAGTACCCCATTGCGACTAATGTCAGAGCTTGCAGTCCCTCATACTTCCATGAGGCTCAACCATCTCAATCTAACTTTGCCAGTGTGGATCCTGTTCATTGGTGTTGCTGCTGCAGACTGCTTAAGCTGCGTCCATCTCCTCGAAGACTGCGAAAGCTGATCTGACCGACAGAATGGCGACGGCCGGATGAACTCCACCTCTCCTCGCTCTATGCACTCTGGTTTTGATCACCATCCCCCCACGCCTTGTACTTGGTGGGGAGGCTTTCTTCCCATCCACGTCCTCCGTTAATTCAGTCATCCCTAGCCAAATGACGTAGTGCTCCGCCTAATATTACTGACTCGCTGACTAGTGTTGCAAATCGAAAAAAAAATTTTTTTTGCTTTGCGAAAAAAATACATAAAAAAACCATCCACGTCCTCCATTAATTCGGTCATCCCCAGCCAAATGACGTAGACTAGTGCTTCGCCTAATATTGCTGACCGACTGACTAGTGTTGCAAATTGAAAAAAATGTTATTTTTTTCAGTTTGTGAAAAAATCATGAAAAAAAACGAGCACCATTGTTTTTTATTATAATTTTTTTTCAGAAAACAATATATTTGATAAATTATAGTTTTACTTACGGATCATACATTTTACATGTGTGTTTTAGTTCTTACTGAATTACATAATGTCTTACATAATGATTCATAATGTTTCTATATAGGTAACAACATTTTATTCATCCTCTATGTCAGTACCACCTTCTCTAGTATCAGCACTACCAACACTAGTTCGGTCAGTGTCGTAATATTCTGTTTCTTCTTCTGTCTCCTCTACATCCATAACTTCAGAAGTAGTTACATTTTCTTTTACTGGTTGTTCTTGTATTGTACGCAAAAGTTTTTGAGATTGAAATTTTAAATTGTGAGCAAAGGACAGACTGTGCATAAAGAATGCGCCGATAGTTCTGTATTACGAATTTAATTCTATTATCATAAAAAACAGGCGTTTTATTTCTTTTCAATCTTTGGTTTACGCCAACAGTTGCAAGGAAACGATTCATAATTACTAACAATTTAATGACTCAGTATCACTATACTATACGCTGAGAGTTTAACAATTATACGAATAAGGAAAGCACAATAAGTAATAAAAAGAGGCAAAAACCGTAGATAAATTTAAAATTCCTTATTTTTTGAAAAGATCCGTAGGTCTACAGATAAATTCGTAAGGCTGGCAGCACTAGTTCAAATAGCGAGTATCAATCCAAATAACGGGGACACGGGATTGTTTATCGCGCAACCTGGCCTCTTCGGGAAGTCCCCGTTCGTAAAAGAAAACTTCAGTCAATGTTACCAATATTTTCGTAATTTTTTTTCTACTGAAGCACAAAAATATAGTAGATTTAAAAATTAAGATAAGTACTTAGGATAAACTCTAAAACAGTCATATTAAACTATACATGCCTTACAAATTTGAGATTTAGTAGTTATAAAAAAAAGTGTAACAGAAAAAAGTGTTTTTTCGTGTTAGAAAAAAAACTTTTTTTTTTTCCAACACTATGGGTGACCAAGTCTGCTGGGAATTGGCTTCTATTTCGCCACATTCCGATGTCTGAAACTGTTTATCTTTACTGTCGCAACTGACCTGTGTACTGGCAGCGTTATAAGCAGTCATAACTGTATTCCCATAATTTACTAAAAACCCGTGGGCCACTGCACAGATACAGATGTTATGGACAAATGTGCGTACGGAAAATGTTTAGATTTTCGATCAGCACAATGTTGTGATTAGTTTGAAATGCAGCTTGGACAAAAATAAAAACTGATATTCAATATCACAGCATCCAATTCACCGCATTGTGCAAACTGCGCGGGTAAGTCGAGGGATCTTTTTTTTTTTTTTTTTTTATGAAATGGTTGGTGCGAATTTAATGAAATTTAATACACATCATTCTCATCGGACGAATAAAAAAAAACTGTACATGGGCGCCACGAATGAAAAATATATCATTCGAAAATAACTAGTTCTGGCAAATTATGGCGCTAGCTCAAGGGTTTTTCAATTACAACGTTAGAACATGGATTTATCCTCTCAAAGTCGTTTAAGGGTTCAGTTTCACGGAATGCCCAATCAGATGGCTTGGTCGTAATAAATTACCATTGTAGTTCTGCGTCTAATGTCTGCGACGATCGGAGATGACCCACGGTATGTGAGATTATCTCACACGGCGGCTACAGACACGTCCTGTCTGTTAATGCGCATCATCGCATTACTGGCGGTGTCGCCGTGATAAGCCTGCTCCAGCAAGCCGGTAGCGTCAGAGTTTTTACGACACCAGGAGTCGAACTGCAGCAGATAGCAAGTCCACCTCAGACTAGACTCGCCTAGAATCGAATGTAGAATGTCCAGCTCCTCGCTCTTCGGTCCACGAGGAAAACTTCTGGCTCCACCCCCTTGCAGTCTCGAAGATCACGTTCAACAGAAAATTCCCAGGATTTTAAGTTATATGCTCATTTGGATTGGATCTTCAGGTTGGCACCTAATGTCACGTGATATCCCCGATATCTTATTTGCCGCGCGTAACTAACAGAGGTCGTACATATTCGGCTGCGTTCGGGGACGACTCTGTGTTCGGGCGGCAGGCATTTCCCACCAGGTGAGTGACCTTGTTGACCGCCCACCCCCAGGGAGCAGAGTGTGTCGTCCGGCAAAACCCTAAATCCGCGACTTCCTGTCGCCATGGTTCGGGAAGACCACGATTAGCTTCACTCCTACACAGCTCAATAATTCTTTAATATTCGCTTTAACAAGATACACTGAATGTTCACCAATGCATTACAGTCCTCACTTGGAATCTGCGTACTTTAGGAAATAACAACAAAAATCTATTTAGGTGGTCGCCCAAGATTTATGTAAATTACTCTTATATTATTATTTATATAATAAAAATGCACATTGGAACGTGGCGACAGCGCGTCACGTTACAAGGTAAATAAACCGAAGCGAGTAGGGTGGGGATGATTTGCAGCCTCGCGTGTGCGTTGCAGGATGCGGTGGCTGGTGGTGGTGGCGGCGGCGCTGGGCTGCTGCGCGGGCGACGCGGCGTGGCGCTGCCCCGCCGTGGCGGGCGTGTCGTGCGCGTGCGACCTGCCGCACACGCTGCGCTGCACCGGCGACCGCGCGGCGCTGCGCCTGGTGGGCCGCGCGCTGCGTGGCCTGCGCCCGCCCGCCGCCGTGTCGCTGCTCGACGTGACGCTGCGCGGGGGCGCGTCCGCCCTCGACCAGCCCGTGCTGGCCGACGTGCTGCTGCACGGCCTGGTCGTGTCCTCGGGCGAGCTGCGCCGCGTGTCCCCGCGCGCCTTCGCCGCCCTCGCGGGTCCGCTGCAGGCCCTCGGGCTGCCCGACAACCGCCTGGACGCCGTGCCCTCGGCGGCGCTGGCCACGCAGCCGCGACTGCAGCGCCTCGACCTGTCCAGGAACCTGCTCAGGCACGTCGACAGCCAGGCTCTCCAGGTGGGTTATAATCAGGGGCAGATTACTCGCGCGCTTAAACAGAAGGAAAATCGACGGAGAGATCAGATTGATACCAAGGGCCTTGCGTTTCTGCCCTTTGTGGGTGCCCTGAGTTTCAAAATAGGTACACTGTTATTACAACACGAAGTCGAGACAATTTATAGACCACCCACTAAAATTAGTAACTTGGTCGGCAGCGTTAAAGATGACCTAGGTTTACGAACCACTGGTGTATATTATATACCATGTGAATGTGGTCGCGGTTACATATTACAGACGCAGCGATGCATTGTTCAGCGATGTGTAGAGCAAGTCAGAAATGTTTGTCTTTGGCATGAAGAAAAATCTGCGGTGGCCGAACATAATGTACAAGAGGGTCACACATTTGAATTTGAAAAAACAACAATTTTAGCCCGGGTCAACGATTTTTGGGCCAGCGTTATTACAGAGGCTGTAGAAATAAGATCAACTGATTTATTAGTCAACAGGGACACTAGTTATCAACTCATTGCGGCTTGGAACCCGGCTATTAAAATTCTGAAACAGTTTCGCGTCGGTAACGAGCAGAAGACTGGATGACGTAATCGCGGGTTTGTTGGTTTTTGTCTTCCAGCGGCTGAATAAACAAACAGTTAATCATTGACATTTGGTTGAGAATGAAGGCAGAGAAGGACGCCTTCGAAACGTCCCACAAATGTAACATCTTAACACGACTGGAAGCTCGAGAGAAATATATTAATAAACAAATAGTTTATTCGGAGATTTACAGCTCACAACAATTACCGTTTACATATCTTTTTTGTTTTCGATACATATGTCTCCAATCAAAACATAAATAACAATTTATCATACATTAGTGCTTGTTCTTTGCTTTCAGGCTTATGCTTACAAATAGTGCAGGCCACCAAAATCAATTTTATGGTCATCCCTCCATTTTTGGCCGTCTACATTCTCTCTCTGTAAACATATCTTATATATAAAAATCAATGTTTGTTTGTGGGTTTGTGGGTTTGTTCGTCTTCTATGCATTCCTATACCATTTATCAGATCGCAATGAAACTTTGGAAAGTTTTCGAGTGTGCGTCTGCGAAGGTTCCTGTGAAAAAAAAAAATTCCAAAAAGTCACTCCCTATTCCCCATAACACCCCATACTTTAGGCAAAACCACATTTTTTATCCGATTTAGATAGGAATTGGTACACTTATACTTTAAAACAAACATAAAAATACTGCCTACATACGGTTTCCGAATATTAATCCCCTCACCCCCTTTCCACCCCCATAATTTTTTCACCCCATTATTTAGGCAAACCACATTTTTTATCCGATTTAGATAAGAATTTGTACACTTATACTTTAAAACAAACAGAAAAATACTGCCTACGTATAGTTTTCAAATATTCATCCCCTCTCCCCCTTTCCAACCCCATTACGTTTTTACCCCATAATTTATGCAAACCACATTTTTTATCCGATTTAGATAAGAATTTGCACACTTATACTTTGAAACAAACAGAAAAATACTGCCTGCATATGCTTTCCAAAGCGCATCCCCTCTCACCCTTTCCAACTGAAAATGAATGAAACAGCAGTTTAAAATTTATATGTAAATATTTTTTCATTTAATCTATGTGCCTACTCAAGTCCAGCAATAGTGAAGCATTGCTGGGTCAGCTAGTTTTTTAATAAAAACTGCCAAGATCCTTTCCCCCGATGCCTGCGTTCTTTACTAAATGCGAATGTGATTATAATATTAAATTTCATGAATAGTGAACTCGTGTGTGTGCCTCACGCTCTGAAATATACTATCAAAAAATATGAAATAAAGTCTACAGGTGTCATCGAATAAGTGACGACGCCACATGTTTCTTTAGCTACGCCGATTCCTATCACATATTTAAATACTCATTCGCAATTGGCAATTCATTCGCTTTTAAATACAACGTATTTTTTACGGGTCTTACTATGTCTTTTACTAACAAATCCTTGAAATATTAATCACTTTAATACACATTCAATGCAGTATTATGGCAGCTATCCAACTTACTACTGTCAACAACTGCTACCGCACTTTCTCGCAACTCTTCGCATCTCGCTTCTCACTTCGGCTTGTATGATAATAATAATAATTATTGATAAAAGTGCGATGTAGTGCCCGCTCCGGTGACAATCTCTCTACTCTCACGTCTTTCTCCTTTCCTCTTCCAATCTACTTTTTCCCCCAACTAATTTTTACTTTAAATTCTTTCAGGGTTTCTGGTAGATTATTCATCACTTCTCTTGACAATTTATTACGGTCCCTTACACCCTTTCCTACGAAAGAAACTTTTCCCACACCATTATGCCTGAAATCAAGTACTAGCTTGTGGTCATGGTCAACCTTGCCCTTCCAACCACCTATCTTAATTTTCCCACCCATATTTTTCCATTCTTCATCTCCAGTATATGCCTTGTACATTCCCACGACTCCCAGTTATTTAATAACTCTGCATTTATTAAATCCTCAGTTACTTCTTCTCAATCCTTATCTATAATTGTCTCAATACCCTCAATTACCCTCAGTTTTCTGATATAGCTACAGAAGTTTCTAGATGCATCAGTCAGCGGTCCTCCTACACCAATAATATTCTTCATAAACTCATCCTTATCCAGTTTCTTTGACTTTATTAATTCCTTGGATAGTTGTTTCAAGACTTCCCTACTGCCTTGCTGTTTCTTAACTCTTGTTATGTTCTCGTCTCACCAATCTCTTTAATCTCCTCACCTCTTGTTATGATATGAAGATTTTGTACTTCTCTTTATTCTCTGTTTTGGAATAAACATTTCTTCACCCTTTTTTTATTATTTCCTTGAACTCTTCCCACTGAACTTGTGCCATTCTTCCATTTAATTAAGTTAACCCTAAAACATCTTTTCAGTTCCAAGATTTGTGCCTTTTTATAATTGTATCTATTTCCCCCTTCGATGCTGACTGAATCCTCTTATTCCTTCAGTTACTTGACACCCGATTAAGTTATCATCCGGCTTCATTAGGAAGATTTCCAACATGTTTCGTCCCCTCATTTTTTCTCAACCACCTGTGCAAAGCCTCCATCCATTCCTAAGGTATTTGAAAATCTCTGTTCCTTTGTGTTATTAATCTTATTTCCTATCCAGTTGACACCTGGTAAGTTCAAATCCCCACCAATAACCATTCTATGCTCACTTCTGAACTCTGAATATGAATTTAGTTTCTCCCCGAAAGCCTCATCTGTATCATTCATTTTTTTTTCCCCCTACGATATGCAGCAAACACCCTGACATTTTCTTTTTTGTTTCCCCAGAATTCTACCCAAAGTAACTCATGGTCATGATATCTGAACACCAGTGAACTGTAGTAGTCTTTGCTAACCAGTATGAATACCCCTTCCCTAGTTGCTCCTCTGATTCTGCGGTACACTCTGTAACCATCTGGAAATACCTCACTGTCTAATACTCCTTCATTTAACCAGGATCCTACCCCTATAAGGGTAAATCCATAAACTACGTGGCTTGGTCTAGGGGGGGAAGGGTTTGCTGGAAAGCTAGGCTGGGCTACGTGGGGCGCGGGGGTCCTTACGAGCCAGGCCACGTAGCTTTTCATTCATATTATTTTGTTACAGTTAAGATGAGATATAGAACACACAACAGCATCTGAATATTTACTTATTTATTTCCGTTATTTAATTATCTCTGTATGTAATTTACAATAGTCTGACAAGAGAAAACAGTACAAAATGTCTTCTGGAATCGGTATGGAAAAGAAGCCTCGTGCTACGTGGGGGGTAAGGGAGGTAGAGACAAATACCACGTCAGGCTACGTGGGAGGAAACGGGGGTTCACAGGAGGCCAAAATGGAGCTACGTCGTTTATGGATGCTCCCTAACTACTTCAGGTTCGTGTATTTCTATTAGGTTTTCAAACTCCATTACTTTGTTCATTATACTTTTACAATTTACGAGTAACACTCCTATCACTGGCTTTGTGATATTTTAAGCACTAACATTCGCCTTTTCAGATCTGCCCCCCCTCTGATATTGTTTCAAAAGTTTTTTCTATTTCTTTAGTATTAGTGATTTTTCTAACTGTGGGTCTACACTCACTATCCCTATGATTGCCTATAGGAAAATATGGAGACGATGCAAGGGACCTTCACCACGCACTGGAGTTAAAGATGGTAGAGAGAAGCCGGGTGGGGAGGTCGCCATATTGTTCGGCCGTAGAAACACGGGGAATAGACACAAAAACCTCAAGGGAATCATACGGCAACCGTGGCACCACAAATTGATGATGGATAATAATATAACTCGACGAAACAGATCAAAAATGTATTTTATATATATATATATATATATCCTGCTTAGTTCTTGAGATACACTGTCTCAAAAGTGAGGAGTTTCGGGTTGAAATTCAAAAGAAAAATTTTCCCAAGGTCCAATTTGCGCTACAAAATCAAACTATGTAGACACACCTAAACACAAGAAATGCATCGCGAACTAAATTTCGGGTAAGAACAACGTTTGCTTCAACACGTTCCATAGTTCGCACACCACAAATTATCACAATTAATTTCGTCATACACTTTCAGTGTAAACTGAACTGAACTAAAGCATGCAGGATACCATATTCATAGTATCGCGATTTAAACTTAACCCGCTTAAACTTCCAACACTTGCTTACAATGAGGCTAGCCTTTTACATGCAAAGTAGTAACATATACTGATTTTCTACACTACACTAACAAATATTTGAGTACGACATTATTCTGTACAGAGCAATGAATAAATTTATAACGATAGGCCCTAATGTTGAAGTTACCTATCAGACACTTCAAGAACAATAATTACAATGTAACTTAATTATAAAACGTTATTATAGGTTGTTTACTATCTTGTCTGTTTGTGCAACCGTACGCAACACAATTTGACATTATAAAAAACTTCAGAATATTAAAAAATGAAATATTCTCAGCAGCAGACACTATTACTATTACCCCGCGATTCACTAAAAGTGTGTGGCGGAGGGTGCATTGCACCTATCCGAAAGGGTAATAGTTTGGAAAGGATATACGGGATATGGCAGGAGGCACCCATGGGCTATTGTGAGGAACCATCCCAGCATTCGCATGGAGTGATCTGGGGAAACCATGGAAAACCCAGATCAGGATGGCCGGAGAGCTTTATTGAAAGCTACTCCTGTCGGAAATTAAGTTTACTCGCCCGGTAAATCCTTTCTATTCCATTCCCTAATCGCTCGCGGAAAAAATGAATACAGAAAAGAATCGGTTCAAGCCCTGATTTCTCTTATCTTATTTTCACGGTCATTCCGAGATACGAATGTTGCTGGTAGCAATATTTATTTGCTGTCATTCTGAAATACGTCAGTCGTAAATTTTTCAATTAGCTTCCGTCGAGAGCAACGCCTTCGGTGTTCCAGGTCTTCCCAACCTAACTCCTTCAACATCGCACTTACGCTTTCCCTCCAACTATATATACCTGTCACGAATCGGGCGGCTCTCCTTTGGACCTTCTCTAATGCCTCCATTTACCCCTTTTGATGGGGACCCCATACAGAACAACAATATTCTAAGTGAGGACGCACTAGTGACTTATATGCAATCGATTTAACTTCGGGAGTGCATTGTTTTAAATTACGACCTAGAAATCGTAGCATACGATTTGCTTTCCTAATTACATTCTTGATATGTTCATTCCATGACAAATTATTACGAATTGTTGCCCCTAGGTATTTAGCGGAATCTACCGTTCTAAGGACAGTAGAATTAATTGTATAATCAGAGCTAAATGGTGTCACCTTTTTACTTACACGCATGACTTGGCACTTTTTAGCCTTTAACTCCAGCTGCCAGTCTTTACACCACGCAATTATTTTCGTAATATCGTCTTGTAACAAAGCGCAGTCTTCCTGGGTTTTGATTTCACGATAAATAATAGCATCATCGGCAAATAATCTTTTCATCCCCCTAATTTGAAAAGGAGACCTACAGATTAACGTGAAATTCGAATCACGGAGCGTCGTAGCATCTTAGCATTAACAAATCAAAGCTTTGCCAGAGGTGGATATCAATTTTAAGACCCGTAAAGTTACAGCTGTGACAGGGATTTGAACCGGGGACTTTCAGTACGCCAAGCGTACGCCGTAACCGTCTGAGTCAAGAGACAAATATGGATGTAGTGAAAAATAAATATTCAAACATAATAAAATAAACGTACATTTTTCCATAAAATCTCCAAACACAAATGTACTTTTATATGATTGAATACATATTATTCAGTACTTCTAGATTCAGATGCATGGGGCGTGTGATTTCGGCACGAAAGGTCCCGGATCTCGGATGCAATTTTTACAGGCCTTAAAATTGTCCCTCGCCTCTGGCAAAGCTTTGATTTGTTAATGCGAACTTGCAAGGACTCTAACTACTTTTACGAACATCTGTTGAAAATGAAGTAAGGCTGAAAAAAGGACACTTTTCTAAAGCAATCAGTAAGGTTAAAATATCACTTAGTCGTAAAGGACCGAAAATTTCCGAACTATTTCTATACGCTTCTCCATATCGACCAGCCTGACACCAGCCCGCACCGTCAAAAAGAAAATCAAACAGAAGTCGGCCGACACTCGGTGTCGTTTGAACTGACTTCAATCGAGTGAGCGACAGCAATAAGAAAAGTGACGGTGCGGTCTAGTGTGGCCCATCCTTCATGCGTTTACATGTCAACTTTTTATGAAAATCAGACTATGCGTTCGGAAGTTATTGTGTTAGGTATAAACCTCGCTGGCTTGATTTTTTAGGCCGTCCGCAACCTGACGTTCCTGGACCTGAGTGAGAACCAGCTGTCCGAGCTCCCCGCGGACACCTTCTCCCCGCTGGCCCGCCTCGAGGTGCTGCGTCTGCGAGCCAACAGACTCTCGTCGGTGTCGCAGCTGTCGGGAGGACTGTCGGCGCTCCTGGAGCTGGACCTCTCCAGTAACGCGCTGGCTGGACCGCTGGGACCGCGCACGATGCCTCGCGGGCTGTCTCGGCTCCGCACGCTGGATCTCTCCTACAACCAGCTGACTAGCGTCAGGAGGGACGCACTAGCTGGTAAGTAATCCACTCGTTTACACCACTCCTCGAGGTTCATTTAATTTCATTTTCTGCATTTCGGCGTATTTATCAGAGCCAGCATTCTCAACCATTTAGTTTACCTTGTTCTCCTCGCTCCAGTAATATTTTTAAGAAACATCCACGTTAATAACTGACATCTCTATTTGTCATTCGTCGGTAGGATGACTCCTTGAATGCGCCCAGTCTTCCCAGCTCTTCAGCAGGGGCGTAACTACTATGGGGCTAGGCGGTGCAGTGCACCGGGGCCCCTACGCTCAGGGGGCCCCCAAGCATACCTCTGGGGATACAAAGCGTACTCTGGTGGCCCCAAAGCGCACGTCTGGGGGCCCCCAAAGAGCGGTTCAGAGGCCCACGTGCCTTCATGACGACCTTTTTGGGGGGGGGGGCATCACTAAGGGCCCTCTCACTGCTCAAGGGACCCCAACCATTGCTCAGGGGGCCCCTTAGCACAACTCAAGGGCCCCATCCTCAGCTCAGCGGAGCCTTACCAGCAACACAAAGTAAAAAAAAAGTCTCCCTTCTGGCCTAAAATAAATTATTTGCACCGTAGCCCTTGTTGACCTAGCTACGCCACTGCTCTTCAGTCACACTCAGTTGTTATTAATATCTCACTGCCACACAGACGCACACTCCATGCAGTTGTTTTGACAAGATTTTTTCTCAGCTTTGGCTTTTACTTTCACGTGTAAGCGGTTTCTGTTTATTTTTGAAGTATCGCTTGGTCTAGTCCGTATCTCATTTACAAACTCTGTACATAAATGCTGTTTCTTGCAATTAAATTCTTGTTTCATACCACCTGCATAGTTTATAACGAGTATAACGTAATTTTAGTGACCGTATGTTACGTCGACTCTCGTGATTATTCGATAGTAAGAACATTATCGTTGGTCAGTTTCAAATCCATCACCATCATTCACTGTTTCCAGACAACGGCATAGTTTCTTCCTCCCTTCTGCATCGTCACCATAACATTGCTCCAGCCTTTTTTTCTACAGATATTCCTCCGATCCTCTCAGCTACCCATCCTTACAGCAGTTTACATTGTATCTTCACTTCAACTTGCATTCATTTGTATCCTGTTTCCACATTCTCTTACGAGTGATTATCAGGTCTACCATTGCCCTTCCTTGTTTGCAGCCATGCTGCCCTTCACTTAGCTCCTTGACGATATTGTCACGTATCCTTTTCTGTGTGATCTTTACGAAAACTTTGACACTATGGCACATCAGCGTAACTCCTGTACGATCGTGTAACTGTATGTCTTTTCTATGATGTGAAGTTTTTGTTTGTGAAATGTATAGTTTACGAAGCGTTGATTGCGAGAAACCGACTAAAAACCGCAATGAGGACGGGCGGTACGGGGAGTCCTGGGTTCGTGGCCGGTCGCGTTGTACCTCCCGCGATCCAGAGTGGGACACCACAGCGCACAGAGCCTCACTGGTAGCATTAAGCAGAACTTTACGTGACATTATTTAATTTAATTTATTTGCAATGGAGCATAGGCACCGGTGGCAATTTCCCTACACCCCCATCTTACCCCTATCCATCATCCCCTTACATTTGCCCTTTACAAATTTTATCTTTAAATTCTTTCAACGTTTTCGGTAAATTATTCATCATTTCTCTTGGTAACTCATTCCAATCCCTGACACCCTTACCTAAAAAAGAGAATCTTCCCACACCCTTGTGCCTGAAATCGAGTGCCAGCTTGCGGTCATGGTGATCTTTTCCCTTCCATGCACTATTTTTCATACTTACTCCAATAGCTTTCCATGCCTGATCGCCAGTATACGCTCTGTACACTCCCATGAACCTCATAATCCTCCTCCTGTCTTTGCAATGAATCCCGTTCCAGCTCCTTTATCATATCAGTCACTGATTGCATTCTGCGATAATTTACAGAAACAAATCAAGCAGCCCTTTTTTGCACCCTATCCAACTCCTGTATTTGTTACGCAAAATGAGGGTCCCATACTACACTACCATATTCGAGCAATGGTCTGACCAAAGTTTTGTAACCGAATTCCTTTACTTCTGTCGTACATCCCCTCGTCACTCTCTCCAACAAGTGCAGAATTTTGAAACCTTTTACTACCACCTGTGCAATGTGTCCTGTGGTTTAGTGAGGGAACAGGGGAAGAGAGGGTTGGAAGAAGAAAAGAAAGGTATTTCATGATAAGTCTTCATGCATATCAAATCAATGTTGATAGTCCGATGTTTAAGATGTTTAAATTTAATTTTATTTTATTTTACCTCAATAGTCAATTTGTGAGAGTTTTTAGAGTAAAAGAACATAAATATGTAATTCCTATCTCTATTTCCGAAAATAATTATCCTGAAATTAGTTCAATATGTTCAGTGGTAGGAAACCTCCTAGATTGCAGGAAAACGAAAGTGATATTTCACAGGTTTTTCACGAAGTAGCTAAAGTTGTTTAACGAATTTAACGCTTTAGCAGATGATTCTTTACATAGAGAATTACATGAATCGGATGATTAATATGTTATGAAATTAATTTTAAAAAATCATGGGCTCTATAATTTTTCAAGTTTTCGGTTGTTAGGGATTTGTGTAGTGAAGGTGGCTGCGTCGTGTTTCAGGCCTGGAGTCGTTGCGGGTGCTGTCGCTGCACCACAACCACGTGGACGTGCTCGAGGACGACGCGTTCCGCCAGGTGGGCGCCACCTTGCGCCAGCTCGGCCTCGCCCACAACCGCATTGTGGCGGTCTCTGGCGCCTCGCTGGCGCACCTCACGGCGCTGTCGCAGCTCGACCTGGCGCACAACTTCCTGCGCGCCCTCACCGCAGACCTGGTGGCGCCGCTGCGGTCGCTGCAGGAACTCAGGCTCGACGACAACGACATCTCGATGGTGGCGGGCGACGCGCTGGCGCAGGCGGCGCCCGGCCTGCGGCGGCTCACCCTCACTGGTACGTCGCAGTGTGCGACCCGCAGGTGCACAGAGGGGCTGTTAGATTACTGCAGAGCACTGATATCATAAAGCATCTGAAATGGGATTAATTGGAAGACAGGAGAAGGATTAAGAGAGTGCGCGAGGCATGTATTGGTGATGAGGCGTGGTAAGAGAATTGAGTGTGGAGATAGGAACGGAACGAATGATCCCAAGCTGGCACTCGACAATTTTCTTTCGTAAGTAGGGGGAACAGGGATTGTAATAAATTACCAAGGAAAATGGCGACTAATTTACTAAAAGCGCTGAAATCACATGAAATTAACATTTGTAGAGCGCAAGAGTACAAGAAAGGGTAAAATTTAAGTATACGGAAATTGCCACCGGGGCGTGCACTCCATCGTAATTAATTAAATCAAATAAACTGATTTCTCAGATTTTTGTTATATTTACGTTAGTACCAGTGTAATTGCTCCTCGAGTGCGGAATGTTTCAGTGTAAGCCGAAAAATTATAAAGAGGCTTTATTAAGGTTCTTCGGTGGTTTAATTACTGATTAATTAATTAAAAAGTCCACCAAAAAAATTATGTTTGAAGATGTCTGTTTATTTATTTCAAATCAACAAGTCAGCGATATTCACAAGCATAGATACAATGCAGAGATGCACTTCTGAATAGTCGCAAAGATAATCTCTGTGAACTCAACTGACTGAATGAAACTCTCTGTAACACTGAATGATGTCAACTAGCTAACTAACTTACTTACTTACTGAATGAAACTCTCTGTCCAGGCGATCTGTTTATATAGTCTCTATCGAAATTACGAGAATTCCTCAAAGGCATCCGCCCGATATTTCTCGATCATTAACAATCACTCAAACAATCTAACATATTAAAAACAATCGGAATTAATACAAAATTACTTGATAACATTACAAAATGATCAGAAATGGTAATTAGAGATACTTAAATACAAAATTATTTACAGAAATCCTTTCAAACGGTAGAAAATTGTCCTGTAGACATCGTAACTTACAGTAATACATGGAATTACAAACTTTAAGAAATTCTCTTGCACCATTCGGTTCTTAAACATATTAAATGGACTTTAATAATTTTCTTACATAAAACAAAGTCTATATACACTGATTTACAAGAATTTACAAAATAAACATATCAAATCACATTCAAACAAACTTTAGCTCACTACAAATACTTCATACAGTATAATACTATCCAAAATTCAGGTGTAAGGGTTGTTACAGCTTGTAATACATTTATGTGGTATGTATTGTACGTCGCGAAATCTGTTCTCTCAACTCGAACTTAGTGCTTATTAAAGTTTGTAAGTTATTCATACACAGTTCTAGAAGCAGGTTAATTTAATTTAAAATAGTTCGTTATTATCGTCGGTCGCCAGATGCCGTACCAAACCAGCCCAAAACAGGAGGTGGATAAGTAATTTTAAAAAAGTCATCAAGTACTGTACCACAAACTTAAGTCCACCACACGTTTATTGCAATAGCTTAGAACATCGAACCGGTTGGCCGCCATCACGTTTTGAATATTAAGGCTAATCGAAACTTCGTCAACCGTAGATTGCAGAATACTTCAAGAAAAAATGAAATTAACAATCTAGTCAGCTTTACACCAAGTTACTTTTAATGTCACAATTAATGTTCTTTTGCATTCCTGCACTGTTCAAACTTTATATAACACACGCATTTTCCCGGCTAAACACATTCAGTTCTCTTCGTGATGCTTAATACGCCGCACTATTACTATAGCGTCTCAAGCTAGACGACGCGAGCCATCCGCTACCATAGTTAGGTCTGACTTGAAACAATGAGTTTGTCCGCTTACACAGGTACTATATGCAGATCGGCGGAATGTGACTGTGACGTCACAAGCTGGTATAGATAATATTATTACAGATATTTTAAAGATAGGCGGATGTGACATTGTACCTTATCTTGAAATATTATTTAAATTGAGTCTGGATACTTGCTGCTTACCACAAGACTGGAAAAGTGCGATAGTAGTGCCGGTACATAAAAGAGGGGTGAGAAATAGAGTCGAAAATTAAGGTCGATCAATTTGACATCAGTTGTAGGCAAATTAATGGAGAGATTGAAATGCAACCACATCAGAAATATATGCGAGGAGCGTAAGAGGTTTTCAAGTAGGCAACATGGCTGTAGGCAAGAGTGTTCATGCGAATCTCAGTTGGTGGGGTATATGCAAGATATTTCAGATGAAATGGACAAGGGAGGCCAAATTGATAGTGTAGCACTAGATCTTTCAAAGTCGAATATTGGTGATGAGACATGGAAAAATATTGGTGTAAGAATTAAAGGTAATGCATGGAAGGGAAAAGATGACCATAACCACAAGCTGGCACTCGATTTCAGGCACAAGGGTGTAAGAAGATTCTCTGTTTTGGGTAAGGGTGTCAGGGATGAATAATTTGCCAAAAACGTTGAAAGAATTTAAAGCTAAAATTTGCTGAGGGCAATGTAGGTGGGTGCAGGAAAGTAAGAAGTTGGGTGTGTGAGAAAATTGCCACTGGAGCGTGCGCTCCATTGCAATTTACTTAAATATTATTAATATCATTGTAGGCATTTATCCAATGTGCGATTAAGCAGAGCAGCAATGCAAAGCGAATTTTTGTATAAAACAGGAAAAAAACTTTTAAAGCAAACTTAGAAATATGATGCTCTAGGTCGTATGCGGTGTTGCAAATGGATTACTAGACTCAAAAGTGGTCATCAATCAACTGAAGATTAGGAAGGCCCTGACTTCACGTGCAAAAAAATCAAGGATCTGGTCTGACTGTCAGATAACTGACAAGCGAGTGTGGGATGTCAATATGATCAAGACATTCTGACCAAAAAGCTGAACATGAAAACAGTCGCGGCAAAGTTTGTCTCTCGTTGGGTGACTGTAGAGCGGAAGGAGCATAAACGCGCAAGTTTGCCTGAACAAGCCAACAATGACAAAAAGTGTTGTAACAGGAGACTATACCTACGTTTACGAGTCCAACATGGAGATAAAAGTTCAGTCGTCAGTGGCTTGGCAAAAAAACCTCCACTAATCGAACCAATGTCAAGTTGATGCTTTTGCACAACCTCCTTACTCCCCTATCATGACTCCCTGTGATTTCGTTTTTCTCAAAATTAAAATCGGTGTATAAAGATCCGTCTTTATCACAACTGACGATAGCAAAAATCGTTACAGGCATTGAAGCTTAAGGACTGTTTTGCAAAGTGGAAACACGGCTGCGATAAGTGTGCGAATAGGGGATAGGCGTATTTTAATAATCTGTAAGTTCAATCATAATTCTAAAAAAGTTGGGTTATTTTCTGAAAAGACCCTGGACTTTTCATATTTGACTGGGTTAAATTCATTTATTAATCGACACCCACTTTTTAATAATTCATGGAACAGTTTCGCCATGATATTTCGTTCCTTACTTCTTGCTTCATTTCACACCAACTCCATGTTTGTACCGGCTTTAATAGATCAAGACATTAGAAGAGATAGTCACAAGGCATGGAGACTTCTAAAACGTCTCAAAAATGATCCATCGAAGATCACTGGACATTTCACAAAAGGGGTATAACATCTAAAAAAAAAAAAAAAAAAAAACACAGAAACAGTCACGAACAACTTTACTGAACCCTTCAGTATGTCGGAGCTGGAAAAGGTTATTCACGAGTGCAAAACAGGGAAGTCGGCAGGCCTCGATGACATACGATCAGAACAAATTAAGGCGCAGCCGATGGAGGGTACAAAAGAATGGTCTACCTTAAGGTAGTGTACTGGCCCCAATACTTTTCAACATTTATACAAACGATCAGCCATTGCATCCAGCTACCAGGGGCAGCTTCGTGTACACTGATGACCTAGCCCTAGCCTCACAGAGCACAAAGCTTGAAGTTGTAGGAAGAAATTTGTCTGCTGGCCTTAAATGCCTATGAAGCTATTATAGAGAAAATCACTTAAGACCTAAAAATGTGTGCCTTTCACGTAGAAAATAGGAAAACTCAGCTTCAGTTGAAAGTAATGTGGTCAGGCATCGAACTGCAGACATGTAACACCCAAAAATATCTGGGAGTGATACTCGACAGAACCCTCACATATAAGAAGCACTGCATGAATTGAAAAATGAAAATCTCTACAATAAACAACTTACTGCGCAAACTTTTTTTTTAACTGCTTAACGTCTCTTAAAAGCGAGGTCTTTAGAGACGGGAAAGGATGGGAGGCAAGGAATGGAAAGGAATTCGGCCATGGCCTTTTGAAGGAAGCATCCCGGCATTTGCCTGGAGTGATTTGGGAAACCGAATGCGAGGCCAGAACGCTAACCGTTACACCACCACGCTCGGTCTGCACAAACTAGTTGGATCACAGTGGGGCAGTCAACCACAAACTATGGCCCTTTGTTACACTGTTGCAGAATATGCATGCCAAGTTTGGTAATCGTCATCTCACACCAAACAGATGGATACTGCCCTCAATAACTCCTGTAGACTAATGACAAGCTTCATTTTTTAACTGAAGTGGATAAAATTTTGGAGAGTTTCGATTTTTTTTCTGTCAATCTTAATTTTACTTGCAAGAACGCAAGGATATTTGTATTATCTTTAATTAAGCACAGGGCTTCTTTTTCATTTTCTCCCTTGACGTTAAGAATAATTTAACAGATTCCAGAGTAACCTGTCAGTAGTTATTGCCAAATGTTATTTCGGATCCGGACTCTACTCGTGTTAAAGAAGATAAAATGTTGAGATAGATTCAGTTTCGTCATCCTAAGTCTTGATTTTCTCGGTTGTAGTAAGGGTCTTTTACTACAGACCCGTGTTTTCTGTACTACAAGTGGCTGTAGATCTTCTTGGCTTTCAGCAAGCAAGGTCGATCACTGAAACACTAAATCACGTAGCAGGGGACTCGTTCGTATTACACAGCAATCATCAAGATGCTAAGAATGTTCAGCGGTAAACGAAGGCTGGGCTGTGTGAGCTTTTACCAAAATGAAACTGTGTTAACTGAAGTAAGTATCATGGTGAAAAATTATTAATAACGTAAAGAATCGCATTAGAATGAATGGACGAAGTCAACAGATTTTCTTTCTTTGTAGATGTCTAGCGACCAAGTCCCATGATATAAATACTATAAAAAAACACACAATTTCTAATTCAACACAATAGCCACACCGTTGCAA
Source organism: Vandiemenella viatica (assembly GCA_031002005.1). NCBI lineage: Eukaryota > Metazoa > Arthropoda > Insecta > Orthoptera > Morabidae > Vandiemenella > Vandiemenella viatica. The sequence goes on from JARYHS010009186.1 coordinate 21,843,823, forward strand.
CTCTTCTTCTCCGAGTTATAACGACATTTGTTATTTCATGAGACTTTGAAAATTGCTTTTATTAGCAGGCTGCAATAAAACTCATTTCTTTGTTGTATGCTAACTAAAAGTGTGTCATGCAGTAAACATTAAGTTTCCTAGTTGAAAATATAACGCCAATGCAACTGTTTCATTTATTTATTTTGCGTCGTACGCGTTTCACCTCTCATCGAGGCATCATCAGCGACGAATCTGTGTTACAGTTTTTATATACAGTTTTATCCTATTATTACATAATTATGGGCATGAGATATTTTATAGCTAAAAGTTACTTACTATTTACATTTGTTACTATGGTATGCAGCTGCGCATCTCCGTTTTCATATACAAAGCATGTTTTGCCTGTATGATATTTACAATATTGTTTGTTATCATCGTTCAATATTGAACGATGATAACAAACAATATTGTAAATATCATACAGGCAAAACATGCTTTGTATATGAAAACGGAGATGCGCAGCTGCATACCATAGTAACAAATGTAAATAGTAAGTAACTTTTAGCTATAAAATATCTCATGCCCATAATTATGTAATAATAGGATAAAACTGTAGTATATAAAAACTGTAACACAGATTCGTCGCTGATGATGCCTCGATGAGAGGTGAAACGCGTACGACGCAAAAAAAAGAGAGAAACAGTTGCATTGGCGTTATATTTTCAACTAGAAATTAACTAAGCAACTGTGGAAACATTGCATTAAGTTTCCACTTTTACAAGCATTAAGTGAAACATTAAGAACGCTTAACATTTAAAGTCATTGTTGTGGTTGTTCTACCACCAGTCACGGAAAATTATATTTGGTTCAAAACCTCCAGAATTGAAAAAATTTCGTTCCAAAATTAATAAGTTTCATAGTCATCGCTTTCTTTGCTGTTATATTCCATCGATCTGTAGCTTGTTCACTACTGAAATATCTTTCTTTGTATTACCACTTATGTAATCCAAAACTTCTTGTTCATAAACATTGCTATGTCTCCTTTACTAAGTGTTATTAGGTACATATCTAAAATGGAATTCTATACCTTCAATATAATGGTCGTAATAGCCTTTTTGCACTTTCAAGTAAACTTCTATTTATTTTATCAAATACTTTTATAGGTTTAATTATCTCAGATATGATTTCTCTGTTCAAAAATAACTTAATATTGGCTATTGATTACATATCGGTATTCAAAAATAAGAAAAGATTTCTGCACATTTTAGTTCCTAGCTTTGACTTACTTCTTTGGCCATTCAATCACTTGGTTAATCCATGAATGAGGATTAGTGTGAGGTTAATCTACAATTTCTATTGAATTTGGCATCGTTCCAGACAACCCGCTCAACTGCGACTGCAGTCTGTCGGAATTTGCGTCGTGGCTCCGGAACGCGACGCAGCTGCCGCCCTCCGACGCAGCGACCGCCATCTGCGCGACCCCGCCGTCACTGGAGAATGGGATGCTGACGGAGGTGTCTGCAGGCGACCTGGTGTGCGGCCAGGAGCTGCCGGCCGGCTTCGACGACGGCCTGGGGTCTGCAGCCGCCGTGCCGGGCGACGACGGCGGAGTGCAGATGCCGGACAGCGAGGCCAAGGCGACGCTGGTCAACTTCCACTACGACGGCGACACGGTGTCGCTGCTGTGGGCAGTGCGCGCAGACTCCGCGCCCTACACCTGCAACTCCCTCATCATCTACGAGGAGCGAGGAGCTCACGAAGTGCTGCTCGAGAACATCCGCCTCGAGTGCAACTCTTCCCAGCTGGCAGACCCTACGGTGCGTGTAGCGCTCAACATGTCTCACTATACATCCGGGTACTCAAACACTAGCGAGCTGTAACTGCAACCGAGCAGATACAGTATGCGAACTCCACTGTAACTGTAACGACAAGCCAGATATATCCACCTCGAGTGCAACTCTTCCCAGCTGGCAGACCCTACGGTGCGTGTAGCGCTCAACATGTCTCACTATACATCCGGGTACTCACTCACTAGCGAGCTGTAACTGCAACCGAGCAGATACAGTATGCGAACTCCACTGTAACTGTAACGACAAGCCAGATATATCCACCTCGAGTGCAACTTTTCCCATCTGGCAGACCCTACGGTGCGTGTAGCGCTCAACATGTCTCACTATACATCCGGGTACTCACTCACTAGCGAGCTGTAACTGCAACCGAGCAGATACAGTATGCGAACTCCACTGTAACTGTAACGACAAGCCAGATATATCCGCAGTGTTCGTTTGGAGCTCCACGATGTCGGACGAACTGTTTCTCGTTTGTGCAGCATCCTCTTGTAAGCGCTATACTCGATAATTATAAACGGCCACGAAGATGGCGGATTCATTGAAAGTATCTGGAAAGAAGTTATCTACTTATTCAAAATGAACAAATCTTCCGAAAGTTTATGTTCGTACGTATTGGGAATTCCGCAAGGAGGTCTGTTAAAAAGATGTAGTTTTAAAAGGATACTGGACGAGAAATCTTTAAATATACCCGAACCTGTACCTCAACATATTCGGAACAGGCTACTTGCTACTACTTCTTCGATGTGTGGGGAATGCATTCGTATATCTAGAGAGAGAAAGTTGAATCGATTGTATTGACCCTAGTGATTTTATATAGCTTTCAAAGGTGAACTACCTCATGCTCGATGTACACATCCCAAGGCTCTCTAGACAGCGAAAACACCGAGAATGGTGAAATCATACCAGGAAACAACGCAGAAGGAACATCGTTTAGTCCACTACATGCCATTCCTCGCCGTTCGGCGGCAAATTTTAAACAAAATAACGAAAAAATCGCAGATCTTTTTGTGAAAGAAAGTAAAATAATATTGCAAGATCACAATGAATGAGGCAGTAATATCTGTTTATTCAAGCCTGCAAACTCGAGTTCATTTCTTAGCGCCTTAAATGTTTTCCTTGTAGGCGTGTGTCAATGGAAGAGATCTATCCTATGTCCATTCACTCATAAGCACTAAACGCTTGAGAATATTTACAGGTTTCCAGCGTCACTGTGGACGTCCACGAACACACTGCGAGCGTCCTTTGATTAGCAGCAAAACCCGATAATCGTCGGCTCGCTGCGAGCTGTACGTGTTCCGCTCGCGACCGAAATACACACTATACTTTTTGGCAACAATAACGTGCAACGGTTATAGTTACAGAATGTGTTTCTTGTCGGCTCGCTGCGAATGCAACACGTTCTGCTAGCGGCAAACTCGCGAGCCACGTACTAAAGAACCTACCAAGGAAAGGTCTGGTACTTCTCACCAGAATTTTCAATGCATGTATCCTACAACATTACTTCCCTTCAGCATGGAAGAAGGCTAAGGTTATAGCTCTGCCCAAAAGGGGTAAAGACAAAACAATTCCCAATAATTAAAGACCAATCAGCTTACTCTCTGCTACCTCCAAGCTGCTGGAACGTATTCTGCTGAAGAAAATTAAAACAAGCTTAGATTTTGGACAAATCGTCAGGAAAGAACAGTTCGGTTTCCAAAACCGAGTAGGAGCCACCTGTCAGTTAGTAAGGCTCACGGAGCAAATCAGCAAAGGTTTTAACTGGAATAAATCTACAGCCGCCATATTTGTCGACATTGAAAAAGCCTATGACAAGGTGTGGCACAACAAACTAATAGACAAGCTATTCCATCACACCGACATACCCGACTGCTATATTGCCCTCATAGCAAGCTACCTCAAGGACAGGAGGTTCTTCGTCCAAATCAAAGGCCAGAAATCATCCACCTTCACAATTAATGTGAGCTTACCACAGGGATCTGCCTTATCGCCTCATCTGTTCACTATTGATGTAAATGATATACGAACCCCTCCCAACGTTTATATTGCACAATTTGCGGACGACACGGTCATCTACGCTACTGGAGGTAACCACGAAAGAAATATTTCCAATGCCCAAGCAGGCCTAGACGCCTTTAGTCTCTGGTGTCGAGAAAATAAGGTGAAGGTGAACCCTACAAAATGTGCCGCAGTGTACTTCTCTACTAAACAACCGAACCTACAAAGACAGTTGGAGCTAATGGGACAGAGGTTACCCTGGGTTACCGAGCACCGGTACCTGGGGATAACGTTAGACCATAAACTATTCTTCCGTCAACATGTCCTTGACAGATGAAAAAAAAACCTAGCTGTTGTCATGAATCTGACACCAATCTTCTTGAGCAACAACTTGAAACTCGAAACAAAAATAAGAATATATATAAATCAGTTGTCCTGCCCTTCATTATGTATGGTTGCCAGGTTTGGGGAACTGCTACATTTACAAAGAGTGCAGAACAGATTCTTAAGAATGATTAGCCACGCGAGTATCTACACGCCAATAGACCTTCTTCACGAGATCACCAATATGCCTACCATCCATGCAGAAATCTTTCAACAAGCAGAAAATTTTTTCACCAGGCTTAATACCATCCGCCCTGAAGTTGACAGATTGGAGTCAGTAGCCACAGAACTCCCAATGGAATGTCACAAATTCAAAGTGCCACTTAGCACAATTATGACACCGATATAAAGGATCAACTATCACAAGCGATCCTTAATAAGAACATTCAAGGGTTTCCCATAAAGGCCATTTATAACGGTGAAAGCCGGGTTTTTCCCTAACGCGAACCATAGTGAATCCAACACAATCTATTCGAAACAGTAGATAAAGCTACATACAGTAGTGGGGCTACAAAACACCGTTGAGGCAGTGATTAAAAAACACTATGGTTTTTGGCAATGGTTACAGTCACAGCTCGCTAGTGAGTACCATGAAGGAAGGAAACTTCCTTCCTCCATGGTGAGTACCCGGCTTAATATCACTAAATTGTTGTTCTTCACAAAAGCTTATAATTGCTTGCTATTTGTAGCTTGTAGCAAGGTGTCCAGCAACTGCCTAAGATTCTACAACCCAAGACCACATTTCCGTTCCAAATTACATTTGATGATTAACTGCATATACTTGATGTTATCATGTCTTAACACTAGAATTTGCCTGCTGCTACACGCATGCGCATACGTTGGTGTACGTAGAACTGCTTTCCCCTTTCTTGTCCTTCTAGTAGCAATATTATTGAGGAGACGCCAAAATGGTAAATGGCATTTAAGACCTTACACTTTGTTACTTTCATTTTTCATATTGATATATAAAGATTTGTTTTATTTATCTTTTAATGTAACATAACTTAGTTAAATTAGTTATTCTTCATAAAGTTACCGGAAAAATTATGCATAGAGGTAATTATTGCACACTAAAAATCCAGAAGCTATCAACCACTGTTATTGTCATAAACTTTGATTAGGAGCATATCTGAGGTCATAACGAAAGGTTTTTAATTGAAGTAGGTAATATATCACTGCTGAAATAATTAATAATACATTTTTAAATACGGATACTGAACAAACCACGTATAGAACAAGATATCAGGTTTTTTTGCCCGCTGCACCGCCCATGCTGACACTGATGCGCTCTGTAATGTGTTTTCCTTTTGTTTTCCTAGTAGCAAAGCATAAAGGTTTGTACGTAATATAGTATTTTTGCAACGTTTACCATAAATATAAATAAAGGTTTAAAAATATATAACAAATTACCGGAAGAAATAAAAAGGACCAGAACTGTCGCGAGATATTTCGAAAATGGTTACAGGATAAAAGTTGAGAAGAGCTGGGTCCTGCATACATGTGCCTTGCCAAAGAACTTTTAGTATCGCCATCACAAGTCTCCAGAGAGACCAGGGCCTCACTGTATGTACACTACTCTCTGAGAAAATTGTAACAATTAAAAGGAATGGTCCGAATCGCTCCAAACTCGGAGATAGTGTAGAACCACAATAAGAGATTAAGAATGCAGAAAGATGTCATACCAATAGGCCAAGCAGCGCCCTGTTTTATGTGACCACACGGGTCAGTGTTACGCCACCCTTAGTCTGTGCAGAGCCGTCAAATGAAGTGAAAGCCTACAGGCAAGTGCGGTGGGCCTCATCAACCTCAAAGGGTGTAATCTCAAACATGTCTGGGATATGGTCAGTCGGAAACTTATTCGTTGTGATCCTCCTGCAACCATTGTTGATGGTCCTAAAACCGCGTGGCAGTGTGTTCCCAGCTGCAGGCTCTTTGATTCCATACCACATCTGAATTCTCACGGTCATAGTCATTTGTGTTCCTAATCTGTGAAATGAATTTCAGTGAAATCGCGTGTCTCCTTTTCAGTGGCGCAGTTTTCAAATACAGTAGGGTATAGTGTATTGACACAGGTGGACACAGTTAATCCAAACGTTAACTTCGTTAATCATTATTCCGCTACTTAAAAAGTTAACTTCGATAATCGTTAAGCGTTAAATGTTTATAAATTTAACGCAAGTTAAAGTTATCCGTTAAAAGTTAACTAGTCAAAAGTTGTACTGATGTATTAGTATTATAGTACGGTAGGTATAACTGCTCTCTATCTCAAGGTGTTATGTACCATGCTGCAAGTGTGGATTTATTTATAAAAATTAACAAATTGTGGTTACGCTATCGCCACAACAACGAAGTGGTATTCCTGTCTGTTTTTATCTTTGTTGAGACTGTGATCAACATAACACTTGCAAATTGTCTTACGAGAGACAATTAAGGTACTCGTGACTTTATAAACAAAAAGTAGTAAAAAAAAAACATGAATGCAGAATGAAAAGCAACAATATTATAGAAAACAAGTTGGACTGGGACATCTGAATATGTTAAAACTGCGACCAGTGAAATTTGCGGCCAACCTAAAATCTACGACCAACGCCTGTTACGGTTACCTTTGTGCCAGGGCCTACCTATGACCTAAAGGCCCCTTTAGACGACCCGGCCTGGTTTCACTAAATCATGGCCTGCATGTTTTTACGTGAACAAATAGAACGGAAGTTAGTCAGCGACATCCTTTTACATTACACGGCCGAAACTGCCAAACTAGCTTCTACTTTTAAAAAAAAAAAAAAAAAAAAAAAAAAAAAAAAAAAAAAAAAAAAAAAAAAAAAAAAAACACCACACAAATGTTTCGAATTAAAATTGCACATCACCTTTTTCGTAACTTATGTATTATTTCTTTGAATTTTTTCGCACTGGTTACTGAAAGCTGAGTTTTTTGCTGATCTGCAACACTGTTTGCCGACTCCAGTCCGATACTAACTATCGATCAGGCGGCCGGTCATCCACTGTCCACTGGCACAGAATTTCGTCCGAGTAATGCCCGATTTGACGGCCGAACAGTTTGTCCGATTAACCTCTTCCGACACACACTGCCGATCCGTCACTGTTGCTTCAACACCAACTGAACGCGATGTTTTTACTAAACGTATAATAACGACATACATTTTGTAATAATAAAAAAAACCTTTGTAGATCCCGGACCTCTTGAGTGTTATGCACCTCATTTTAACTGTGACAATAATAAGAATGAAAAACAACGTGGCCTGGTTCGGAACCCCTCCCAAGTAGCCCAATGTAGCTTTCCAGCCAAACCCCCCTCCCCGCCCCCCCCCCCCCCCCCCCCCCCCCACGACCGAGCTACGCGGTTTATGGACGGTCCCTCTGAAATATAGCAAAGGGTATAACTATTGTGTGTCATTGCCATTTTCTTAATATCCTTGTTATAAATCATGTAAAATCTTGTTCTGTTACGTTAACATATTTCCATGTTGTCATAGCACATTTTCTTTCATAACATCATGATCTCTTATGTATGGCAGGGGTGTTGTTTTGCAACTTTTAATTGTTAACGATGTTTACAAATTAATACACCTCATTACAGATAATAATGTTGATTTGTCAATAAGATAGGTTATGACGCTTTTTAGTTTATTTACGTTTGCAGAATTCACAATATAAAATAGTCACGCCGCCGCCGGCTGAAAATGCTCGGCGCGCCGCCGCCAAGATTTTAGCAGGCGGCGCCCACTACTACACCGAACATACGAGCAGCGCTGCCAGTACAGCCAACTTATATTATACCGCTGTCTCTTTGAAATTATACAGAATGAAACCCAATTATACAAAGGGGTCATCCATTGATTACATACGTGAGTGAAAGTGCTGGGAGCAAAAAAAGTCCACGAAAAGTAAACAATGTATACATTGATAAATTTTGAATAACAAAAAAGAAATAGATATGCAGGAAGGGTTGCCAACTCAATGAAACAAAGGGCAAAACTTTCAAAAATGTGCTGGAATGTATTTTACTTTTAAGTGCTCATTTTTGTATCCATTATACAAGGCAATCTGTTATACAAACAGGATACAAGAGGTAACCAAATTATACAAGTTTTGTATCCAATTATACAATCTGGTAGCCCTGCATACGAGTGGTGGCGTGGCTCACAGTTCAAACAAACGAAAAGACGTCAACAACCTATGTAATGGACTAAAGTTAACGGAAGTCCAATTTAACGGAAGTTAAGAAGACCGTTAATGATTTTTTAGGTTAACTTAAAAGTTAAATTTTCGCAATTTTTTTAACTTCGTTAATTAACGAATTAACTGTTTTGTGCCCAGCTGTGTGTATTGATAAAGTTATGGAAGCTTGCCTACTTGAACAGATATATTATTTTAACAAATGGGAGAATTTGTATTTTGGAAATGCACATGATACACAAATAATCATTTCTATATAACAAAATAGCCTGGAATTTGTATTTACCTTACTATAAATCATGACAGGGCAATGTATTTTAGATGACAAGAGTTCAATCTCCGATGTTAGGTGGCAAGTGGGGGAAGGCTTTCACTTTCTCCATTGGTCTGAAACTGGTACTCACATGTTGAATTTTTTTTTTAACTGCTCCACACGACGTCCTCTTCTTGTTTTTGCAAAGATGAATGTCCATAACACTTGATAGGTACAATTGGCCTTATGCCAAATGAGTAGCTAGGAAGGACACTGCAGAGAACTAAAGTCAGCTGGAAAAGAGGCTAACTTGCCTCCCCTCCTGCAGGTTGGAGAAGTGATTACATAGCTGTACCTCAGCATATCCCAGCACTCGAGCCTCCAAGCCCGAGTCTTGCCAAACTAACTGCTAAATGTTTTCACCTTCTTTTCTATCCTTCATACTTTCTTCCTATCACTATCCATAATTATCTGAATTCCATCTCCAGTCATTCAGAATATTATTTACAAACACTTCATTAGATTCCCTCCTTGCTGCTTCAATTCCATGTTTACTTGTTTCATTCGTTCCTTACTGCTTCACTTGCTTCCTCAAGCTATTATGCTCTCTCTTGTCTACTTATCTTCATCTTGAAATATGTAGATTCTGTGTTTATCTTCATTTCTAAGTTTTGAAATATATTTGCCATTTTTTATGATAGCTTATTGGCATTAATAAACAACAGATTTTAACAAATATGAATTTTTTAAATGTGAATAAACAGTGCAACATCTGAACTTCAGAATTTTCTTTACCTTTTTACAGCCTATATTTCTTATAAAATTTTTGTAAGCTTGAATTCAATCATAATAGAACTCCATTTCAGCTGTACAAAAAGATTGGTTATTGACACTCTGTTTTGTTGGTTACTGTAAACACTTTTAAATTTCAGAATAATGATGGATGATGGCAAGTAGTAGTGGCATTTTGTTACAATATGCTTGATAGTTCTATTTTTTACATATCCAAAAAAGTCTTCACCAAGTTGTTGTAATGAATAGTTTCATGGGCACTGGCAGTATTACTTTAAGAAGGGGGCATCTATTTTTTTATATATACATTATATATAACACTTTTTAACTAAGGTTGCTGAATTTACATACAAGGTGTTGAACAAATTTGGACAGCAACCTAGGCATCTTAAGTTATTATTCAAACAGTGAATGTAATAATAAAATTTTTGTTTCTTAATCTTTTTTGTGTAATTTTTTTTCATAGCAGGGGGGTGCAAGTGCATTAACATTTGTTGGTTGTGTCCCTCCCCCTTCCTCCCCCCTCTATATTTTGAGAGCGAGAGAAATATTTTACTGAATAACCCGTTTTCATTTTGCTCCAGGTACTTCCTGTGCCACTGGCAGGTCTGGGCCTACAGCCTGGACGCAGCTACCGCTACTGCCTCCTCTTGCTGGAGGGAGGTGGAGCCTTCTCTGATGAGCTGCTGCTCGAATGGGGCTGTAGTGACATGATACCACTGACGTCACACCAGACGACACTCACTCCAGTGCCCGCCGTCGTAAAAGCCCTGCGCGCCAACGTGACAGCCGCCGGTTCCCTGTATACGTCACTGGCACTCCTCCCACTCCGTCAAGGGGCTTCCTGCACCATCACAGTCACCGTCTACCGTGACGGTGTCCTAGAGTGTACACGGCATCTCAACTGTTCACAGAGAGTTGCAGAGCTTACATTCCCCGAGTTGCACGGAGAGGGCTCGTACCGTGTCTGTGCAGCAGTGGGCTCCAGTGCAGAGTTGGACGGAAGAGGCGGCCAGTGCGTCGAGGCACAGCGTGTCTCTGAAACTGACAGTGGTGGCGGAGGACGTGTTGTCGTAGCTGTGGCAGCCATTGCTGTAGCGGTTGTCTTTGTGGGCCTGTTGTATGTGGCTAGTCGCCTAATGCTTGGCAGACCCAAGTTGGCTGCCTCACACCAGTACTTTCTAGCTGGACAACAAGATGATGATCAACATTCCCATTATGTCAAGCTACAGGCAACCAAGCTTTAGGCCAGCTAAACATTATTTATATCAAACTGTGGAACTGTTTCGACGGATGCAGCCTACGCCATACACGGATAGATCAAATAATGGACCAGAACCTCAAATGTTGAGTACAAAATACATTTCATATGCCAGTAATTAAAACTGGTTTCATACTACAATCTGAGAGTTTGGCTACAACTAAAGTGCTGCTTCAGTGTAACTGTTAAAGCAGTCTTTAGAATGAGGTCACAGGCTGCAACACAGAACATGGCACGGTGTATGCAAAAATAACTTCACTTTGTGTGCCATTGTTAGGAATACTGATCAGAAGCACCCATGCCTTAAACTTTGCATACAGGCATACCGTGTGCCAATCACTGTGGGTATATGTAGTCGTACAGGCATTGGAAATGGCATAGATTTGTAAATAATGCACAACAGAGTGAAACGACTTTAATTCATTCTCAATTGCTGCAAGAAGAGGTCGTTCAGTCATTTTCAGAAATGCAGAGAACACATTAACATAATCTCAATCTACACCTCACCAATCAGTGTTAATATCTACACCCTGAATCCCATTACCCCTGTATATATCCAACACTGAATTCTTAAAAGAATGCAAGCTGTGAAAGTTGAGGACTTTTGCAATGGTTAATTAACATTCAGTAAACATACTTTTTCCCCCTCATGAAACATTTATTTAAGTCATCTGAAAATGAATATCTTGGTAAATAAATAAGAATATGACAATAACTGCTGCCTTGTATTATCACAAATCAAGATAACAGTTCAGTAATTGAAGCAAGGCATAGTATTTTTCCATTTTTGAAAAAAAAAAAAAAAAACCGTTGTGTGAATTGATCCCACACCAAAGGACTGATTTCATCTTTCATTTCCTGAGTACACTTGGAGATAACATCCGTTGTTTGTCTGCATCTGCTTGGAAATAAAAGTAAATCAATTTGGAACAACTTATCAAATGAGAAGAAGAATATATAAAACACGAGAAATGCAATTTGGATCATTAATACTTAGCAACAGAAGTATTTAAAAGACAATATTAAGGATCTCATACTTCTCCATTGGACAAAAAAGACATAAAAGTTTGTGCTTCACTTTTGCTAAAGTTTTACAACAGAGTGGGTCAGTTGATGGGCGACATACATACAGTCTAGTATTTTCTGCTGTCTGATAGAAGAGTTGTGAGGTATTTAACATGGAATAATAACGACATAGGTTCAGAACACTGTCGTTATTTATTGTTTGTGCGACTTGGATTTAATGCTGCCACATGAAGTAGCAAAATACATAGATCTTTTTTGTAAATATGTGAAATAAATAACTTTTACTTGAATTTGATGTTTATTTTGTTTATGAATCCAGATTTATTGACAAATATGGATTTTGAGGAAATTCAATCTCCTCGTATGTTTCAAAAATTAGATAAAAACCTGTTGCATTAAAAGAAACTAATGGGTTTTTCTCAGCCATGAAATGAGAGGTTTTCTGATATTTAAAGGGTGAATAAATACTTTGGAAAGAATATACAAAATTCTGAAATAAAAGAGCTGCATTCTGTGTCAGTACATTTGTTTCATACATAGTTTTTTTAATAAGTGCTAATATAGTTGCTTGACAGAGTGTAACCTTTTCCATTTAACTTAAACGAGTTTCTCATTTTTAAATATTTTACCTCTATATTGTAGTTGTAAACATCTGCATAGAAAGACAAATTTCACAACTCAATTAGGTCACTTGGCACTTCATACCTACCTTGTTCATGCCATTATCTCTATTAATGGAATGGTTGGTATAGACCAAAAACTACAATGTTTCATGTGTGTTCATACCTTCATCTAGTCTCATTGCCATCATCTGTGATAAGCAATGGTTTAGACACCAAGGCTAATTTTTACTGTGTTATCCAGCATCTGTTATCTCCTTATGGTTAAAATGCACAATTTGTTGTATTTATGGCAAGAATGAAATTGCTATTTAATTTCAAAAGCCTTACCTCTAAGCCTTCTGATGTCTAAATTCAGTAATTATATTATTTATCAATACCAAATAAAGCATGAACTCTATTGTTAATCTAAAATCTCCACATACAAGATACATAAATTTTGCTTAAAGGTGATCCAAAAAAAAATTGACAATTAAACCAATTCTCTTTTTTTTTTTACCTCTTAAATTTGCTACTGTACTATTTATATTACACACATCCATTTGGCCTGACTCGCAACTTAATATCTGTAATATTAAGTTTTTAGATCAGGATGGCTGGCAAGTTCGAGCCACGATTTTGAACCTATGTTTATCATTCCTCCAACACAGTACAGCAGCTCTTAAATATCAATTGTCAAACTGCCAAGGCTAGTCATTCAGGTTATAGCCAAACAAAATCCCAAAATGAAATAATATTCACAGCTAAATATACCAAGAATTTCCATACTCCTAACATTACTTGGCAACTTTTTACAAAGAAGTTAATGTAAAACTCCGATATTGCTAAAAACTATCACAGATACTTAAGCATATGGATTAATCTTACGAATTATAAGATAACGGAACTTTAGAGCATTCACATAAAAAGTTTTATTCACATCTCTTCCTTACTATATATAGAAACTATCACCAAAAAATATATCAAATCATTTTTTAAGGAGCATTTTAAGAGTCTTTGATTTCAATATAGCTGTCTCTAATATACACTGTTTGACAATTTATATTAAAAACTTTATAAAAAAAAGGGGGAGCTATATGCTCAGACCAATTTAAATACCTTTCCCTATTATTAGAAGATTTTTTTCTGCCATCAGTCTCTTGAATAGTTTGATGCAATCACTCAACTGTCCTTTCCTGGATTAATTCTTTATCTCTACATTCCCATTAAAACCTAAGGCCTAAATTGCCTATTTCACAAATGTTAATATTTGTCCTCTGCTATAGTTCAAATTTGACAAAAGGCCACACCATAAAAATGTGAACTATCAATTTCGCTCCTCTTTTTGTTAGATTATTCCACAAATTTCTTTTTTCTCACCCTTCATTTGTGGAATATATTAATTTCACACTTTAGTTGCCCAATTAATTATCAAAATCCTTCTATACAATTATATTTTTAATTGTTCCTTCTATTTGGCATTCCCAAACTTCAAATTTTACTTCAAAAAGCACTGTCCTCCACTATGGTTTGAAGCCCTGCTGAATGAGGCTCTCTCTCTCGTGGATATAATTTTAACTTCAGTTATTACTGTCGCTGTAATTTTGATAATTATAGTATTTTTCAGTGAATCTGCCTGTTTTGTTGCATCACAATGACACTTCCATACCCTATTTTTTTTTTGCCCATTATTGATTATATCCATCTATACGGCAAGTTCATCTCCTTCTTGTCAGAACCCATCCAAACATATTTTTACTTTATCTCCACTTTTCATATGTCCTTAGCAGCACAGTTGCTTCCTCCGTACAGTATCTAATATTTGATTCTGTACACCCAATCTCTAACTGGCAATTGTATTTCTTGCCCATCTCAAAGTATTAAGCTACAGCAACTTTTCCAATAGCTTATTTCTAATGATCTTAATCTATTTTTTTTATTCGCTTAGTTGTTCTCTGTACCTACGATCCGTAGGTAGTAAAACTAAATAAGAGGTTTAAATATATGTCTAAGTGTTTTTATTCCAGAGAAGCAACTTTATTTATGAAATAACACTATGTCTTCACATTATTAGTGTGTGCCTATACAACTTACTGTGAACATGGTTCCTAGATATAATATGTAATTCTACTTCAACAGTCACATCGCCCATTGTCAGAACTTCACGTTCTGCCATCATATACTGTTTTTCCAACTCTTGGGCCAAACTTTCAACACATTTTTTTTTTTTCTACACAGTCTTCAAATATTTCTATCTCAATTATAAATCTGAATTGGGCAACATATTTTCCAGTATCGACCAAAAACTACTGAAGAGATTATAATGCAAATTTCATGGTTTCAAAATTTAGGTTTGGTCATAACATTTTCACTGTGGAAGTAGTATTAAGATACTTGAACCCAGGACTGAAGAGTTTTTCATTTACACACATGCAGAACATCACTATTGTTAGCAGCAACCTGTTTTTAGTAAAAAAAATAATTAATATAAGCAAGAAAGAGCAAATGGCATCTAAAGACATCTGGCGCACCTGGCATGCTGATTTCTGCCCAGTACTGATGATGTCTATCGACATCAAGTATTATATGATAGAGAGCAGGCAAGTAGGATAAGTTTTTTTATTATAGAAATGTTTGCAACTGTAGATACAAATACATACCCTAAAAACACACAAAAGTTAAAAGTAAACTGAAATATATTCCTAGTCAAAAGGCACAAAAACTTGATTCAACATTGTACATCTTCATCACTGTCACACACACAAGACCTATAAGCACAATAGTCTATTTGCCTCCACTGTAAATACTGAAATAACGATTTCAGAAAGACAAAAAGTGCAAGATTCATATGTTTTTGTGTTACTGAGAAGCAACGTCCTGTAGGAAATAAAGCTGGTTTGGAGGAACATGTTCGACAATAATATGCTGCTTCTCTTCGCCTTCCACTCTTGGAACACACCTCACAATGCTCATGTGCCACCTTCTTTGCTTGGGATTTTAGTAATAAACTAGCTGGTACCCAAGACTTCGTTCGTGTTCATAAAGAATTTTGATTGACAGCTACCGACATCTAACCACCATAGTGCATGATGGGAGACTCGATGCTATTACCACACAAACGCCAGTCATCTGCGCTATGTAGTTCAGGCAGCAAAGTAAAATATACGGACACACATGTCTTTGGTCAAAATATGAAAATATCCTTAATAGACCAATTTAAACCACCATATCTCCCACACCCTCAGAGTTACCGAAATTCGGCCAACGTTATGATAGACAGGTGACTCTGTGCTATTACCACACACAAACACAAGTGATCTGTGCTAGATAGTTTTGGCTGAAAAGTGATACACCATGACACATACGTTTTTGGTAGATATATGAAAGTGCTGCAGGTCGACCACTTTCAACCACCATATCTCCCACACCCCCATAGCAACCAACATCTAACCAACATAGTACACGATAGCAAATACAAACACCAATGGTCTATGCTATGTAGTTGTGGCAGCAGAGTGATATGTATGGAGACACGTCTTTCGTTGAAATACGAAAATATCCTTGATCGGCCACTTTCAACCACCATATCTCCCACACTCCCACAGTTACTGAAATTCGGCCGACATTGTGATCGAAAGGTGACTCTGTTACTACCACACACAAACGCCAGTGATATGCGATAAATAGTTTTCACTGAAAAGTGATATACCAAGACACATGCGTCTTTTGTAGAAATATGAAATTGCCGCAGGTCGACCCCTTTCAACCCCCATAACTCCCACACCCCCATAGCTACTGACATCTAACAACCGTAGTGCACAACAGGGGACAGAATTCTATTACCACACACAAACACCAATGGTCTATGCTATGTAGTAGTGGCAGGAAAGAGAAGTATAAGGGGGACAAATTTTTTGTTGAAATATGAAAACTCCCTGCATTGACCAACTTTAATCATCATATCTCACACATCCCCACAGCTATCAGAATTCGGCCAACATTGTGCGTGACAGGAAACTCCATGCTACTTCCACACACAGACACCAGTGATCTGTGCTAGGTAGTGGTGGCTGAAAAGTGAAATATAGGAAAACACACGTCTATTTATATATATATATAAGATAAGCTTTTTATCTCTCAGTTGACTAGTCCATCCCAGAGTGCCCAGGTAGGGGGACCAGAGATTTATTGCAGACACCTATCTCCTAAGCAAGTTGTCTTTCAGTCTGCCTACACCTAAATGGTGATTTTGGAGAGATTGACAAAGAAAGATGTCCATGCAAACCTAACAATGTTCTTCATCTTCTACAATCATCAGTAAGGACTGTACCAAAAATATTGTGTTTTTAGTCACCTTTGCCATTGATTTTGGCAATTGGTGGGTCAACTTTCATTTCCATATTGATGTCACCTCAAAGCATTTTTTCATTCTTGTCTGATAGCTGCATTACTGACAGTCAAATCCTTGAGTTAATTGAAGCAGGCAATGCTCTCTACGCAGCACTGATATCATGACAGTTTTGTTCAGTTTTGTCACTTTTACTTTCTTTGGGACTTTGAAAATATCATCTTCGTTTTTTTCCCCATTTTATACTGTTTCACAAATTTGTGATAAAATTTTGAATAATCTTTAAATTCCTCCTTGCACTACAGATTTCAGCAATGTTGGGGTGAAGCACATCTCATATTGCCTTCTTTGAGTTTAAATACATCAAAGATGGAAAGAATATATAGGAGAGGGGTATGATCTGCAACACCTACCAAAGGATTTAGGATTAGAAGAAGAAAGAGTCTACAAGGAGGAGATGGGAGGCCATATCCTGGAGGTGGAAGTGTAAAAGGCTTTGACAGAGATGAAGAACAGAAAAAATATGTGGGATTGATAAGTTACCTAAAGAAATTCTGAAAAGTTTGAAAGATGAGGGAAGAAGAGAAATATTATATCTTTGTAATGAGATATATGAAAGAGGAGAATGACAAAAAGACTTTTAAACAACATTGTTGATACCAATTGAAAAGAAAAAGAATTCAGAGAAGATTTCAGAACTATTAGCCTCTTATGCTACAATGCTAAGATATTACTAAGAGTGCTAAATAGAAGAATATCCAGCAGACTGTCCTTGCCAATTGCTGAAGAACAGTTTAGATTCCAGAAAGGAAGAAGTGCACGAGATGCTATTAGTTTGCTCAGAACGATAGGTGAAAGATACATTGCAAGGGGAAGAGATTGTTATATGGTTTTCATACATATGGAAAGGCTTTTGATAGAGTGCAATGGGTGAAGTTAATGGATATTCTAAAAAATAAAGTCATTGATTGGAAGGAAAGAAGGTTAATAAGTAGATTATACATTGAACAAGAAGTGAGAGTGGGGAACGATCTTACAGAAGAGGGAAAGATTGGAATAGGTGTAAGACAGGGATGTTGTTTGTCAACCATATTATTTAACATACGAGGGTCGTTGTATAAGTAATGCAACACATTTTTTCTGTCGGCCAATCAAACATTCTCACTTCGACTCGTATATTTTCATTGACTTCCAACAGGTGACAGTGCTATACGGAGCTGTTAAAATGGCATCTTTAACGGGTGTGCGTTCCAAACAACGGGCAGTGATTAGAGTTTCTTTTGGCGGAAAACCAGCGCATCTCAGATATTCATAGGCACTTGCAGAATGTCTACAGTGATATTGCAGTGAACATACGGTGAGTCACTGGGCAAAGTGTGTGTCATCATCGCCGCAAGGTCTAGCAATATTATCTGATCTCCCGCAGCTGTGACTTCTGTAATGTAGGAGCGTGCGAAGACTATCATTTGAGACGATCGACGGATCACCATCAAAAAACTCAGTGCTTAACATGACATCTATGTTGGTAGTACTGTAACAATTGTTCACCAGTTGGGATATTCAAAGCTTTGTTCCCACTAGGTCCCTCTATGTCTAACCGAAGACCATAAAGAACAAAGGAGAACCATCTGTGCGGAACTGCTTGCTCTTCATGAGGCTGATGGTGACAATTTCTTGTCAAACATTGTTACAAGTGATGAAACATGCGTTCATCACTTCGAATCCGAAACAAAATGGCAATCAATGGAGTGGCGCCACACCCACTCCCCTACCAAGAAACCAAACAAACTAAATAAACCCTTTTAGGAACTGTATAAGTATTCAAAAGTAAATAGAAGCCCTAAAGTAAACCTTCTACAACAGAAAGAAAACATTAGTTTGGGAGGAAATAGGTTAAATCACTCAATTTCAGTTTCAAGTAATAAATTTTGCTATAAGTTAACTTCATAGTTTCTAAGCCAATTTGAGTGCAGTAAAGACTTTTAGTAGTTGCTAAATGCCGGATATAAATTATGTATAATAATAAATAAACTTTAAATCAACCGAAAATTAAATAATCATTAATAATACAACTTTGGAATTATGAGCTTCTACTTTGGAAGTATTTTGTCATTTTAAACCGATTTACGAGCAAGAAAGTAACTCAATATTTAATAAACCAACTAAATTAATTTTCTGTAATAATATTAACACCTTTTACTAACCTTAAAGATGATAATCCATAATAATCCAGTTCAACTCACAAGAGATTTCTAATAATTGGCATTTCACTGTTTTCACACACTTTCGAGCAGAATAAAGTAATTTTAGGGAAGTAATAATACAATTAAAATATAAATTCACTAAAATTTCGTAGTTTCTGAACGTTTAAATAACTTAAAACAATTTTTAATACTTCGTCAGATGCACTTCACTTTTAACATTTTTTATCTCAAAATCCTAGAGAACTTTCGAAATAAAAAGTAGATTTCCGGGAAGACCTAAAAATCTAATATCACATACAATAATTTCAAGTAATTCCAGGCAATAGAACCGATTCTATAGAGATCTTAAAATTTAGTTTTCATTACAACCATGTGGTCAACTTAGAAATTATTTACAGCTGTTTACGAGCAGATACAGAGACGAGATAACTTTCAGAATGCGTAATTTAATCCAGAGAATCTCTTGGTAATTTTATATTTTGGATAAAAGTAATAGAAACAAAGTTATTAAATTAAATTGAAATAACATTTTTTAGTAAATCTTACACACTTTGTAATTAAACTTTCCCTGCACCAATCTTAATAAAAATTACACCAATAAACTCAGGAATTTTGGTAGAACACGGTGATAATAATATTATTTGTGTAAATTGTGGCTTTATAAAAATGACGAAATAAAGAAGCTTCGAGAACAATAGTAATTCCCCAGGGTAGGAAAATAGTTCATTCCTACGCTAAGATCTTTTAAACCAGATGCTTAAAGTTAATCACTAAATATCCATTATTTCACTATCTAGAAAGTATAAACACTGTCACACTTAAAGTTTCGTATAATTGTTTAGTTACTGAGATATTTCTGGCCTAAATTTTCTAAGTGGTAGTAGAAAGTTGTGTTTTGGCTGTGACGTCAGCGAGGGTATATAACATGACGCCATGTTGAGGCGAGATCTTTTCGGGTCTGGAAGCTGTACTATCATGACGTGCTAAGTGCGTGTGCGCTGGTGAGTTGGTAGCTCAGGTTTTGGGTTGGTACTACCGGGTCGGCCATCATGGAACTTTGGCTTTGGGCGCGGCACTTGTTTTTCGTAACATGAACTTGTGATCTTCATCAGGGGTCGGTCGGTCTTATCTTCTCTCCACAATCTGCAAACTTTTGGAACGAGTGTTCGATTTGCCTAATCAACTTTGAGAATGCTGTTTGAACTTTTAATTTCATTTAAATAAACTTGAAGAATTTTTGGGAAAGTGAACTGTTTTATTTCTGTAGATATTGTACTACCTTTTCAATATTTGAGGTCATCAAATATTGTGGCGACCTTAAGCATTCTAGTTGAATATCCTGGCAACATGGTCAAAGCAAATTAATAGATTCAGTAAGTTTTCATCGAACAGTGAGGTGCTATTAAGAGTTTAAGTTAAGGCACTTAGGCGATACTCAACCCCGGTATCGGCCTGGTTCCTTACAAGATTATGGTGTATTTGAATGTTGAATAAAACAACCCCTGTTGCTGAAAAAAATTGTGTTGCATTACTTATTGGACAACCCTCGTATATTTGGAGGAAATTGTACAAAGGAATTTAAGAGGTAAAAGGAGTTGTATGCTTGGGTGGATGTAGGATTAGCTGCATAAGGTTTGCTGATGACATGGTTTTGCTGGTGAAAAGTCCCAAGATACTCAGAAGAATGTTAGAGGCTTTAGACAAAGGATATATGGAATTCGGAATGAGAATCAACAGGAAGAAAGCTAAATGTACGACGGACGGAAGGAGTAAGAAAAAAATGATGATAACGCTACAAGGAGAAATAATTGAAAAAGTGGAGTCCTTCAAATATCTCGAGAGTATTGTGAGTGGTGATTTGAGTTGCAAGAAGAAGGTGAAAACTAGAATCACAATGGCAAAGCAAGCTTTTAACAGAAAGAAAAATTTATTATGTGAAAGGCTGAATAAAAAGCTGAGGAGAAAACCAGTTAAATGTTTCGTATGGAGTGTAGGACTATGTGTGGTGGAAATATGGACACTACGCAAAGATGTAAAGAGGTTGAAAGATTTGAAATGTGGGTATGGAGGAGGATGGAGAAAATAAGTTGGAAAGTCAAAGTAAGGAATGATGAGGTGCTGGAACAAGTAGGAGAACAAAGGTTCCTTATAAAAACAATAAGGGATGTCATCACTTCTGAACTCTGTAGATGGAACTAGGTTGTCAACATATCTTGGATACTAGGCATCCATCTACCCTCCAATTCCTGTTGTTGTTGTTTGGGCTTTAGGGCACGTCAACGTCGGGGTAATTAGCGCCCTAACTAAAACCTGGTTTAACAGCGTGGTTTAATACTACTGCAACTGTAACTTGGTCGGCCACGCAGAAGGAATAGGAAACTAAAATATTAAAGCAGCAACAGAAATACCGTCCGCATGGCTGAATGTAAAGGTGTCAGCCACACAGACAGAACAAAAACAAGACTAAAGTACTGGCAGAAATGCCAACTACATGGCCGGCTACAAGGAGGTCGGACAGACAGCTAAAAAGGGTACTAAAATGATCGCTGCAAAATGTTCATAAAAATTAAAGACAAAAAAATAACTGGTTCACTATAAAAAGGCCAACCAGGTTCAATGATAAAACAAACTCGCTTGCTAAGCTGTAAAGGGGCGAGCCAGACAGAAGTAAAATCAAAAAATGACATAACACACTAAAAACTGGAAGAATTAAAAACACAATACTTGGGTTAGTGGTTGTAGAGGGACCACCAAAACATACTGTTGTTGTTGTTCCTTTAGGGTGCGTCAACAGTGGGGTCATTAACGCCCTATTACCAGCTATCACTGTGGCTTAAGAAACTACTAAAATACTGTCTGCATGGTTGACTGTAAAGGGGTCACCCGTACAGACAGCAAATAAAATAAGTCATAAAATCAGACCTGGCTTTAAAGCCGCCACCAGGACTTAATACCGTACAAAACCTGGAAGGCTATAAAGAGGCCAAACAGGTTCAAAAGAGGATTAAAAACACTACATATCTTGCTGGCTGTATATTGGCCAGAGACAAATGAATTATAACAATATAAAAAATAAAAACAATGCACATGGATGGGTGATTGTAAAGAGGTCACCCCATCCGTCTTAAAACTAGGCCGATGTGCCTAAGATTTTAGTCACATCCTACCTGTTTGGTTTCACCCGACCCAGTTCGGGTGGGTCGTTGGTCACTGTCCGCTGAGGAACGGGATCAGGCTTGTCCACCAGCATTGCAGTTTACCCTGTTTCCGAATCGTTTGACGTA
Organism: Vandiemenella viatica; assembly: GCA_031002005.1. Lineage (NCBI taxonomy): Eukaryota > Metazoa > Arthropoda > Insecta > Orthoptera > Morabidae > Vandiemenella > Vandiemenella viatica. The sequence goes on from JARYHS010009186.1 coordinate 21,865,992, forward strand.
TCCAACTCATTGTCCTCATTGACTACCTCCTTGACCTTCTTCTTACTCGCTCTCTTTCCCTTTTTCTCCCTTTTACCAGGTGATCTGGGAGGGGACGAAGAGGGAGATTTAACGAACTGAATCGGGTCCGTCAGCCTAAACCTCGGACCACGTGTCTTCGGGTCGCCTCCAGTTATGTTGGTAGTGCTACTGCTTTTGCAGCACGTGGTGGTATTGGAGGTGCTGGTAATTTCACTGCTACTGCTGGTGGGTCCTGTTTCACTGCTGCTGGTGTGATCGAGGTAGCAGACGTGTTGCTACCGACGTCCGCGGTCTTAGGCGTTATGACCTTAGCGGGTTTAGCACCGCATTTGCACTGAGACGAGCACGAAGTGCTTGTGCCCATGTCTGCAATGAACGTCTGGGTAGCAACACTTTGTTTCCTGACGGGAGCTGAAGCCATCTTAGCAAAACTTGTTGCAAATACTGGGGTGGCAAGTAACTTGGCCTTCTTCTGAGCTTCGCCGTAAGGAATCCGCTCTTTGGTCTTCAGCTCCTGTATCTTGCATTCTTCAAGATACACTTGACACTCCCTGCTCCAGGCGGGGTGCAAACCGGAGCAGTTGACACAAGCCTGTGGGAGCGTGCAACTCACACCCGGCTCGTGTGTGCCCTTCCCGCAGTTTCCATATGTGGGGTCGCGCATCAGGTCCAGAACATACGGACGGACGTTAAGGTTTAAATAACTGGCCTTGATATTCTTGGGCAATACTGGAGTGTCAAACGTCAGGGTGAAGGTGCCAGATTTTTCAAGATTGCCATTCACCCTTCATGTGATCTGACGTACCTCAATCACTTTCTCTGATTTCCATTCCTTAAGAAGCTCGTCAGTCCCTAAATCCATAACGTCACGGCAGGTGACTACGCCTTTACTGGAATTTAGGGACTTATGGAGTTCGCATTTTACGGCGAACTCCCCGAGCCTCTCACAATTCAGCAGTTGGGTAGCTTGCTTACTGGTGACTGTTTCCAGCAACAGTTTCCCGTTCCTCAGTTTTTTAACAGTGTTAAGGTTACCGAAAAGAACCCTCTAGTCTAGACCCTTTGAGATGTAGAAGGGTGACACCTTTTCAAACGTTCCATCAACTTTTTCCATGATTACAAAAGTGTTCTGTACTGAACAAACTTTTCTGTTACTGTCAGATGTGGGGTGTATTTATATTAGCCTGCAGCACACCTGTACCACAGGTTGGTTTGGTTTTCTTGTGAGCCTTAATGTTGGTCCCACGAGTATTACCAATTTAAACGGAAATACTAATACAACAGGGGTGCGCAGGTGGCCCTGAGGTTGCATGCTAGCGAGTGATTTCCCTCATCACCCATTCGCCTCCTTGGCACGTGTCTGACCTTGAGGTCGAGGTTTTTTTTTTTATAGAGGTTTGTTCCGTCCTCACAATCTGGGTGATGAAGCCAAGATCCCCGTTCTCCTAGGCACACAGCGTTCCACCGCCACGCCCTGCGGTGGTCGTTGAAGCTTGGTTGGAGGTTACGGTGTGGGAAACTTGCGGCACTCACAAGTTTCCAGCTCGGGCACCGCGGGTTCGCCAAACACGTACCTGGCACTTGTGTACCAGCCCCCTGCGGGGCTCAAATTCCAAATAGATCCTACCAGTAAACCTCTCACATATTGTTTATTTGTTCTTTGTATTTCTATTTCATTATTGCTCCCTTATTCATTTATTTTTAACTAGCTGTGCTTGTAGTTTCATTCTCGCAGAATCTGAGATTTATTATTATTAGTATTATTACTCTGTGATGCACTACAAGTGGGTGGCAGAGGGTGCATTACACCAATCCTAATGTGTAACCATTTGTGCATAGGAAGGGAAATACGAGATACATCAGGAGGCACCCACGGGCTATATTGAGAAACCATACCGGCATTCGCCTGGAGTGACCTGAGAAAACCCAGATCAGGATGGCCGGAGGAGATTTGTGCTGTTAATTCATAAATAAACTATTCAAGAAATGTTGGCTGGGTAGAAAAAAGCAGAGCAGCAGCCCTGGTTTTTTTATATTATTAATTTATTATAAATATTTTCCTTGGGTCTCCTATCCAAAACTTAGGTAGTACATAACTGTTTTAAACACAATTGTGCACAATTTTTGTTTCTGCTACTCCTTGAAACTGTCATTAATTGGGAAGATGTTTTAGTAATAGATGACCCACATGTATACTCAAGTATTGTTCACAAAGCTTCTCTGTAAGCTATATTTGATACAATATTTTTTGTCAGGTGTGTGCTTGAACAGATTACTTTAATTGTATGTACATTTACACATAATCACATTACAAATTCGACCTGTTATAGTTTTTACAATTTAAACACACTTTCTCTGTTTAAATAGCGCTAATCTCGTAAACATTTCCGCTGTAATAGGCAAAATTGTAATTATAATGTTCAATTGGAATAGAAGTAAAGTTACAGCAATAAGCTGTGAGGCGGTCGGCGTAGCGGACAGCGGCCGAGGGTTTCGCTAGTGTCAGCGGTTGTGCAAACAATCAGCTGCAACACAGCAAAGAGGTCGCGAGCGAAGGCTCTAGAAGCTAACGCAAACAGCTGACCCAATAATGGCAGCAATACGTGACCAGCCATCGTGAAGCTTCCAGAACACGATGGATGGGCACGGCCTAGCCGCAGGGTAGGAAAGCGGTCACGCTGACGTCACTCTGGGTGGCCCGATATAAGGACACACCCAGGGGTCGTAGGGGGTCAGTCTGGTCAACCAGGACCGTCATTATGTGGATTTGAGTATCTACTGCCGCGCGCCACACCCGCCTGACCGACTAGTGCTACCGCACGATGATAGTTAAAGTATGTGCCCAGTTGGCATGTTAGCAAACTATGAAGTTCTGTTGCTGGGGAGCCACTCGACATGTATTAGTTGAAGTTGAACGTTAATAAACCAGAAGAGGTGTATCCATTGGTGTCAGATGAAGTTCACTTCATTACCATTTGCTCTTCAAGCAGCTTAGTAGCCTCCGCTAGCATGCGAGACGGGAAGAACGCCAGCGCTGTGTCATCTAGTAATATGCCTGACAAGTAAGTTCCATCCACCGGCACAGCAGCATAGCCTACTCAGCCAATCCCTGACAAATCAGTAGTGGGCTCACACCCATCACAATTGGGTCCACTACACCGCTGCAAGAAGACTTGTGCCAGACAATATCAAATGGTCAGATTCTATTATGGAACTATTAAATCAGCAGACCTATATTTAACAGTGTGTGATTGTCAAATCAAGACATAGTGAAAGCTATCAGTAGCATGACATAAGCTGTCACCATGTACAGTTTCATTGAAACAATAAAAAGTTTTGCTTGACCCATGCAAACATACACAAAACTTCAGAAATATGTGGTTGTGGCCTCTTTATTATGTACAAAATATGCAAGTTATCAGAATGAAAGTACCCTATATGTAAACTGATGAAAAACTCTCACTGCATCCAGTTTCACTGGAATCCATTTATTACTTTCTTTGCATGATCTGTACATACAAAATTTACAGTATAATCAAGATCTATGTTATTGATCTAGATAAATGTATATATGTTATTGTTAACTGATGAAGTAAACTCGGAATATACGAAGTTTTGTTGAAATGCATTTATTAGTCCTTGTGAGATGTACGCCAAATACACAAAAATTTCTAAATTTACAGTTTTAGTCCCCGTATTGTCAAAAATTATGTTACTGGATGAAAAAGTATCCTGTATGTTAGCCAGCGACAAACTATCACTATGTATAGTTTAGTTAAAAAGTTGTTCATTAGTTTCTGTATGAAGTGCTAACATACATAGGTAGATAAAAATTTCAAATTTTATTGTTCTGGCATCTCTATAATCAGTACTGTACATTGCAATTAATCCTTCATAAATTAATTTCATTTACGGACACACCTTAAAAACAATTTTATTATGTAGTATAGATAAGCTGTGAAGGTCCAACAGGAACCCTGAAAAATGACTGCCAACAGGATTCTGGAGAAGCTAAATCAGAACTAGCAAGTCGATTGTGGATTGAGAGTGCTTTTAAAACCGGAATTGCGGAGTTGTTATCCATTATCAGCCAACTCAATCATTTACTGATGTGGCCTCTTAAAGTCTTAAGTTCAGGTAGAAATTGAGCAGTCTTCTCCTGATCATATGATCTTTGGTGAGCCTCTGCCAGTTAACTCAGACAACCCTGCATATGTATTTGTCTCATTGGTTTGGTGGTCTTCCGCTTGGTCTGTGGTCTCCACCCCGACACTTTTTGTCCACTTTTGGTCTTTTCTCTGCACAATATGGTTGGCCCATTGTCTTCAAGGGTGCTGTCTTCTCTAAGATGTCTGAGACCTTCATACATAACCCTATGTCAGTTTCTCTTTTCTTGATAAATCTAGCATTGGTCTTTCCATAGTTCTTTGGCCAGTCCCTAGTTTACAGTCCAGGTCTCATAGTTGTATGTCAGCACAGGAAGAATGCACTGGTGGAGTTGTTATACTGTAATTAAATCCAAACTTGTCTGTCATGGAAGCCAATGGTGATTTGGTCATCCTCTGTTTACTCGGAGGGTACGGCTGCATATATTATGTTCCAGGAACTTACAATCACTGGTCCTAAACTGCCAATGGAAGCACTGTACCAATTACAAGCAACCATGATTTGTGAGAATAAAGGCAACATTACCCCAGGATGTAACCAATCCACCCATCAGTGAATGGCAACCAGGCACAGGGGTTCTGAGGGACAGAGAAAGTCAGAGTTCTCTGGAAAACTAATATTGGGGCCTGCAACATAAACACCATAGTTCAACCAGATAAACTACATATCCTTGTACCAGAACTTGATTGAAAAAAGATACAGATACTAGCCTTTCAGGAAATACGCTTCACGAACGAGAACACTCTCGGCTACGGCAACTATTTAATCTTAAAAAGCAAAACAGACAAGCAGGCGAGAAGAGAAAACATCCCACTCTTGCGTATGGCACTTGTGGTCCACAAGAATGTAGTCAATTCAATCAAAGAAATTACACCCATGAACAACAGGATTATGACAATATGCGTGCAGTATGTGAATAAGAAGTACACTCTTATAATGAAGATGTTCCCACAAACGTTGATAACAACATAGACTTGAATATAATTCTGGGCCAAATTTGAAGAAGTTATGAAGATAGTACTTGGAGAAGACACAAGGATTCTATTTGGTGACTTCAGTGCACTACTTGGCAAGGAAAAAGATATTTCCAGCACATAAATTCACCAACAAGAACAAAATGACATCGATCGAGCTATGCCAACAGAGCAACCTTAAAATCATGTCTATATCCCTGAGGAAAAACTCTCAGAAGCAAAAGACCTAAAGGACTCTTATACAATCACTCGCTAAATGCCAGATTGATCACATAGCCACAGAAAGAAGTACATGATGAGAAAGTCTGCAAAGGTGTGAAAGCTGACTCAGAGCACTACCTTGTCTGCATCAAAGTGAAATTTACTCCAAAGAGAACCTCTTCAAGAAAACACACCTTCAGATATTTGATGCAAAAGAATCCACAAAAGTAACATGAAAGAAGAATGGGAAAGGAACAGTCTGGCAGCTGGGAACAGTTCCACATCATGATCATATAGAAAGACAAAAAGCTAAACATTTGGAAGAAAAACACAATACATCCATGGTGGTGGAAGACACATTGGAAGAACAAAAGATATCTTACAGCAATACAACAGTAAAAAAACCACATGGAGCTCAACAACATTTTCTTGATATTAGAAAATAGGTTGCAAAATTAATCACACAAACAAAGAGGAGACAAATGAAGGAACAATTGGAATCCATCAAAAAGAACTTGACGGACCACAACACTCCAGCCATCTACGGGATGTTTACAGGACAGATCCAAGGATACACCACATAGAATTTATGCTTTAGAAAAAAGAATGGTTAACTCGCTTTAACCAATCAAGACAATTGCAAGCAGCTGGCTCAGGAACAATTGAACTGTCTAGAACCCCTCTCAAAATCTCCTAAAGAGACTCCCACACATACATATCCTGATTCCCAACCACCCACCAAAGATGGAATCCAAAGACATATTCTCAGACATCTGAAGAAGATGGTATCATTGCGGTATTATTGAAAAAAAATACTTGAGGAACTTGCACAAATCATCACAAAAATCTGGCAAACAGAAAAATTACCAGAAGACTAGAAGTGCACGCCATCCACTCACTGTACAAAAAAGGTGATAGGGTGGATGTAAATAATTACAAAGGGAACTTCTCTCTAGCATTTCTACGTCAAAGAGCAAAAGAACAGCTTGAAGATACTATCGGCGAATACCAAGCAGGCTTCAGAATGCCTCATCAAATAAACTATCATGGATACAAAATCCAAAGTGAAATTTATGGGTGAAATGTCAGAACTCTTCGAAATTAAGACCAGAATTCATCACTCCTTTTCAATCTCATTTTGAATATGGAAAAAAAGAACTGAAAAAGCAAAAGCACTGGAAACCCAATCAGCTTGGACAGATGAAGAATGACAAGTTCACTTGCTTAACTGTTGTGAATGACCTACTGATATTGGCAGACAGTGAAAATGCTGTGATCAAGCAGATAGGAGTCACAAAGAATTATGCTTCTAGGTACAAGTTACCAGGTCACAAGTTTTTTCAAACCTAGTGCAACATTAGGTCAGGTAATAGAGGATATAGGTTCATTTTGTAGGAATTTCACTAAGGACGATAGAGTAGTGATAGTGGGAGGGGCAGGGAATAGTATTGATAGAAACATGAGTTACAGTATAGAGTGTGGCTTGAGGAAGGTGGTGAAGGATGTGCAGCATAACAGCGTGGAACTCATGCAGATCCTAATTCGTCATGACCAGCCACAATTGAACAATGCTGTGAGGCAGGTAAATGTGGAAACGGAAGTGCTATTTGGGAAAGGCATTAGTTCTGTCTTGGGGGTTGTGCCTGTGAACACTATGCATGGGCATGGGTGCCGGCAGGATTGCTTCTAGGGAGGTGCACCAGGTCTGCATTGGTGCCCCCCCGCCCTATCGGCCCTAAAATTTCCGGGCTGGGCAACTTTTTTTTTTTTAGCTCTACTACTGCCCAGATGGCGACCTGCGATGTAGGGGGGTGCACCAGGGCTGCATTGGTGCCCCCCCCTTTTGGCCCAAAAATTTCCTGGCTGGGCGACCTTTTTTTTTTTAGCTCTACTACTGCCCAGACGGCGACCCGGGATGTAGGGGGGTGCAAGTGCACCCCCCCTTGCACCCCCCCTCCCTCCTGGCACCCATGTGCATGGGCCTACATCTAAATAGTAGGGGCAAGGGGGTATTTTCTGAGTTGTTAGCTAAAGCAGTAAGGAAGCCCATTTGCAGTGATAATGGGGTTAGATTAGGGGCTTCTGGTGAAGGGATGGAAATAGATGATCAAAGTGATACTGATTGTAGATCCACCATGGGAAAAATCACAGATGTTAATGAAATAGACGAAGTTGCTGAAACAATAACTGACGGGGGTAGAACTGGAAAGGAGGAGGTAAATGCTTAAAATATAATGTCAAGGCTTACATACAAGATTATGACATATGCTGGAAAAGTTAAGAGTATACCATGAATTCAACAAGTACAAAAGGACCTAGACAGGGCTCAAATAGACAGGAATCTTTTCAGTCAAAAGGCCAGCAGATGGGTAGATTGTAGTGAATGAAGTTCCAATAAGACCAGAAAAAAAATGGACTCAAGAAAGAAAGATAGCTCTTAGAGAGAAAATGAGACCTATATGGAAGATTAGAAAGGAGAATCATAAAAGCAATGTGTGATCCAACTGGACTCATATGCGCATAATAATAATATATTCTATTATCAGCTTAGATGTACACATTTATTTGTGTGTTCTACCTCTGCCAACAATGTAATTTTTCCACAGTTATTAATAGTTTACATTGGTCTACATGATCAGGCACTAGTTGCCAGGTTGAGCACACTTCCCTTGCCAAATGGTTCATTTCTCTTTGCATGAGTAAGATTTATAATAGAAAAATTGAAAACAGTATTCGTCTCATTTTCTGGGTCTCTTTGTTGCCCGTATGGTGAGTGATGGGTCTACTTCCCATAGGCGCTGGCAAGATTACTTTAAGGGAGGTGCATCAGTATCTTTTTTTATGCATTATATATAACACTTATTACTTATTAACTAAGGATACTGAATCTATTGACAATGTGTTGAACAACAACCTAGGCACCTTAAGTTATTATTCAAACAGAGAATTTAATAATAAAATCTTCATTTCTTAATCTTTTTCCGAGTATTTTCTTTCATAGCAAGGGGGGGGGGGGTGCAAGTGCACCTCCTTGTACCCCTTCTCCCAGAACCCATGCTACTTACCGAATCTTTTGTTGTGTTTACAGTCTAACAGATTTTCCCTTTTTATTATTGTTACATTATATAATAATAATATTTAATTAAATTGCAATGGAGTGCACGCACCAGTGGCAATTTACAGACACACCATATTCCCCCTTTCCCGCACACATCTATGTTTGCTCTCTACAAATTTTAACTTTAAATTCTTTCAATGTTTTTGGTAAATTATTCATCAGTTTCTTCGGTAACTTATTCCAATCCCTGACACCCTTGCCTAAGAAAAGAGAATCTTCCTTCTTGTGCCTAAATTCAAGTGACAGCCTCTGGTCATGGTCATCTTTTCCATTCAATTCTTACGCCAATATACGCCTTGCACACTCCCATGACCCTCTTCAACCTCCTCCTGCCATGAAATGAATCCCACTCCAGCACTTTTATCACATCTGTTACCGATTGCATTCTGCGATAATTTCCAGAAACAAATTTAGCAACCCTTTTCTGCACACTCTCCAACTCCCGTATTCGATACTCAAAATGTGGGTCACATACTACACTACCACATTCAAGCAATGGTCTGACCAAAGTTTTGTAACCCAATTAATTTACTTCTCTTGTACATCCCCTCATCACTCTCTCCAAAAAGTGCAGAAGTTTGAAACTTTTTTCTACTACCTGCCCAGTTAAGCTTGGTATCAAATGTAATGCCAAGATATTTACATTTCAAGTCTTCAACAAGCAATTCTTTCCCCACCTTATAATCATAATCAACCTTTATATTTTTTATTTGTGTATCTAATAAAGCTGACTTTTCTTTGCATTTGTCTTCATTCCATGTTTACCAACCCAACTTCATAATTATCACTACTACTGGTGATATAAAAGTCCAAGTGCCAATTTATTTACATTCTCTATGAGCATTGTTATATAAATTTTCTGGTCCACGCCTCTGTAAATAACTTATTTTAACTGTAATGAAGTATGAGCTTCATTGACAATTTCAGTACAAAGCTACTGAAGCACTGAGATACAATGTTCAATTTCATATTATTTTTAGTTAACATAATATTATACAAGTTAGTTAGCAAATTTAGCCATGATTATACACTTATCATTTACCTTTTTTTTTGCTTAAGGCTTTACACATCATTGATGTCGAGGTCATTAGAGACGGGAAGCGACTAGGGCAAGGAACAAGAAGGAATTCAGAAATGGCCTTTTTGAAGAAAGCATCCCAGTATTCACCTGGAAACCATGGAAAACCTAAATCTGGATACCCAGACGGGGATGTGAACAGGCGTCCTCCCGAATGTGAGGCCAGGTCATTAACTGCTCACCCACCATGCTCAATTTGTGACTACAATAAGCCCATATTTTGACATATGAAGTAAATGTTAACTACTGCAAGTTTTAAAAATAAAAAAATCTATTGTGTCACTGACACCTTTTGAAAGATGACAAATCAATATCAATCTAACCGTTTTTAGTTTTACAACACACGCTGTAGTGAACAGGGTCACTCCATAGTTTTTGTATTAATTGTGAAGTATTTCTATACCATTGGCGTAGCTAGGTCAAAAAGGGCCCCAGTGCAAAAGAATTTATTTTGGGCCCTCAGGCCAGATGGGTGACCTTTTTTTTGCTTTGTGTTGCTGGTAGGGGCTCCCTGATCTGAGGCTAGGGGCCCCCTGAGCAGTGAGAGCCCGGTGTCTCAGGGGCCCACTTAGACCACAACAGAGCTAGAAGAAGAAAAGAAAAAAAAGATCGCCAGTTTGCCGTGAAGGCCCGTGGGTCCTCAGAACTGCACTTGGGGGTCCCCAGAGGTACACTTGGTGGCCCCCAGAGGTATGCTTGGGGGCTCCCTGCACCGCCTAGACCCATAGTAGCTACGCCCCTGTTCTACACCCACATAGATGGCAGTACCATAGTGTGAATGGCAAGGTTGGCTGGAGAGACAGGGTATGCCACCTATTGACGTAGTGTTAAGATGTGTTCTCTCTCTGCATGGCGCTGCTCAAATGGTGGGGGTTTGACAAGCGGCTGAGACAACCGATTGGCCGTTGGAATTTCGCACGCCAAAATGAACAAAGGGTGCGTCGGTTGCCGAAGAAGGAGGACACTGGCCGACAAGTGGCTGACGAAGTAAGATCACTGTGTCACCTCTTAGTGGTTCCAGATCAGAAGTTGGTTACAAAGTGAAACGTGATCAATAGAAATGTTGTATCTGCCAGGATCTCTCTTGTCTTATTAGTGAAGTGGATGAAGCAATGGTGTCCAGTGGCGTAGCTAGGTCAACAAGGGCCCCGGTGCAAAAAATTTATTTTGGGCCCTCAGGCCAGACGGGCGACCTTTTTTTGCTTTGTGTGCAGGAAGGGGCCCTTGAATTGTTCTTTAGGGGCCCCTGAGCAGTGGTTGGGGCCCCTCCTGAGCACAGCGAGGGCCCTTAGTGAGGGGCTCCTGTGTTCTCAGGGGCCCCTTAGACGACGTTGAGGGCCCCTTGAGGTATGCTTGGGGGCCCCCTGAGCGTGAGGGCCCCAGTGCACTGCACCGCCTAGCCCCATAGTAGCTACGCCCCTGATGGTGTCAGAAAGTCTATGGTTACTTGGAGTAGCCATGCAGAATTTTAAACCCCACGCAGCCACAAAATGGTAAGGAGATAACTTCAGATCACTGCAAAGGTTTGTGGATCAGTATACAAGTGCATGCTCCTGGGTGAAGCAATTCACCAGATAAGAACTTCTCATGTCTGTTTTAATTAGAGTTACTTGGACAATATAATTTTTGTTGAGGATTAACAGCAAGTAAGCATATACGTGTATTTAGTCTCATGCAGGGTTGGCGCCTACAGTATGTAATGTTTGTTAAATTTGGTTGTTGTAATTAAAGTAAAGTGATTAAATTTCCTGATATGATTATAAATATTAAATTTTGTATATGTTTGTAAATAAATGTTTAATTATATAGCTAACTAATTCTTTGTTCAGAGCAAATCTGATCTATTCCCTGCCAAGATTGAAAAATTTATATGCTATCAGTCCAAGAAGTTTTGATATAAAGATTAAAATATTAAATTTTCAGAATTTTTTTGTTTTTTGCTGTTATAAAGCACAAACCTTCAAAAGAAACACAAATCACACACACTACAGAATGGCTAAAACCTACATGCAATGCAGTAGTTATTGTACTTTATATTCATTGTTTATCAGCTGTTAATTTAACAGTGAAAACTTAGAACTTTCTGTGAAATATAACAATACAAACTTAGAAAAACCACTGAAGGCATTTGGAAATGACCATTAAATCAGACTGCTAGAAAGGATATCCTACAGAAGAACTTTAAAAAAAAAAGAAGCTAGATTTGCTTATTTTACAATAAATCATAAGGGGTTATTTATAAATTACATCACTCAAATTTAATCATTTTCTAACCTCCCCCGTCTCTGTTGTTATATCACATATTTTGCAATCCCCTTCACCTCAGTTTTCTAACATAACAAATTTATAGATGTATCTGGCAGTGATACCCTGTACCAATAATACCCTTAATAAACTGCACCTTACTTCGATTTGTTGAAATCTCTCTTCAATTTCGAAAACTGCGCCTTTTTATAATATTAGGCCTACATAGTTCCCCTTCAATTTGAGCCACTGGTTTACTGAATCCTCTAATTGCATCAAAGATCATGTAACTAATCAGTTATTGGTACAAGTTAGGATTACGTTTAATGTAAATGGATCCATTAATTATATATTCAACAAACGAAACAAAGACTAAATATCAAAAGCCATAAAAACAACCATTGTAAAGAATTCTCTTATGTTAAAAATGGTCAACACATGCACAAAAACACAGATATAGTACAAAATAATTTATTTAAAATGGTTCATTAAAATTCTAAGGCACAGTATGTTTTTCCAGTTACAATTTTTACTCATAGCCTACTTCTAAATTCCTCATCCTTCTACGACAAAAGAACTTTAATTCATTATTCAAGAATTTTCAGAAGCCTTTATCAAAATTTTAAAATAGCTTTCATGGATGAAACATACAATGTGAATACTCAGATGACTGTATAGCATGCAACATATATTCAACAATCACCATATATACAGACTAATAATGTTATTTCAGAACTGCTTCTGCTCTGACACCAGTATGTCATAGTTCATTTTATATACATGTTCCTGCACACCACATTCAAATCTAGATTCATACGACATACAGACTGTTTCAGTTCCTTCACTTCTGAATTAGTAACATTCCAAACAATTAAATTTCCTATGTATTTTAAGTTTGGACAAAGTGCTAAAGCTGTGTCCACAGATACCATTGTAAGACCAATCGCAACAATATCCTTATTATTTCCAGGAACTGCTACCAATAATCTTTCAATACTATCAGCTGGAATTGATACTAGCAGGGAATGAAACCAGCTATCAGTTACTGATGGGCTTCTAAAGATTAGTTGTAGGGAAGTCAATATGCAACTGTTTCTTAAAACATACGACAAAATATAATCTGGCACAAAACAATCTGAAAGTTCCATTTCTCCTACTCTTACATACAATGAATCAAGATTAGCATATATGAGCTGCTTTGACGCTGGAGCCTCCCACTCAGGAAAATACAGAATTCGTTACACCTAATCCAGAGCTGCTTTAAATTTATGCAGTTTTCTCCAATAACAGTGAACATCTCCACAGCAAAAATATTACACTTCAATGTTAGTATCGTTAACTGATAACCATACTGCAACAAATAATTTTCAGTGGCTAGTCCTGGTGAAGATGGTCTACCAACAATATACACCAACTCCAAGCATGTTAGATTTGGAAATCTTGGAAACAATGTTACATCAAAGTCTGTGACCCTCACTTTTAAATTACGCATGTGTGGGCATAAGAGTTTTACAACATTTACTGCTTTTTATCAAAACCTCATGGTTTTACCATTATAACCAACATTGTTAATGTGAGTCAACTTCAAACCTTTTTGCAGTAAGGCAGAACCATCCTTTAAACACTTATTCTGAAGAATAGTTAAAGCTGCACATAGTTCTCTGTAGTCTACTAGCCTAAGACGAGGTAAATTTTCTAGTACAATAGCAACAGCAGGAGGAGACACATCTGTTTCAAACAGAAAAAGTTCTTCAAGGAAAGGACAACCACTCCCACCATTAAGCTGTGGCACTAAACATTTTAAACCATCGTCACTGACATAATTACAACACATTACATTTAGTGACTTCAGATTTCTACAACTGAATGAAATTTTTTTTAGCATGTTGTCATTGCACATTGGAAGAGTATTATCATTTTTATGCGTTGCGAACGATAATCTCACTAACCGACTGAGGTAAGGAATTAATGATAACATTGTAGTTTGAAACTTTAATATATCGAAGTCCGTCGTCCGTCCAATATTTACAAGACAACTGAAGTCTAAACACTGTAACTGGGGGACTACAATCGCTTTAAGAAGAAAATGAGAAGTGCACATATCACTTGAGGGTCTTCTTTCCACACGATACAAATCACATTCTTTAACAGAAAGAACGTATTTTTTCAAAATGAGAGACACAACTGAATCCACATAGGTCACTGGAATACAAGAAATAATGGAATTCATATTTGCTGATGTATCGTCTGAAAATATTAATAATGACCATGCCTCCGTCAAGTAGTCAACAACTACTCTCTCACTCAAAGTGAAGAGCGACAGAGGTTCCTTCTTACGAGGCATCGTAGAACAAAATTACCAGTTAGTTTCGACGAAATACTGAGCAAGTACCACAGCTGACCGACAGTCCATAAGTGCACATTCATAACCGCCCCTGCATCAATCGAACAATTCATCAGTACAGCCCGCACAAATAATAACAAACTATTAGCACTAACGGACTGTGACTCCCTACAAAACAGAAAACAGCTGATTTACTGAATGGCACCAACGATAATAATGGGGAAAATTATGATCTACATGAATAGCAAAGACTGTACGCTACACACTCCTCCACAAAGTACAGACAGAACTGCTGAGGTTCTGACTTGGATCATGGAAGAAGGAAAAGAGTGGAGGCGAAATACTGCTAAAGTGCTAAATCTGTGAAGCCTCCCATTTAAGGTTCCTGTAGAAGATCAAATTTATTTGACAAATTTGTTGGTCAAACATCACGTTTTCATCAATCAGCGCAAACGCTCAAACCTGAGATCAAACAGATTTGTCAAACTTGCCTTTAGTTTTGATTGTTGCCTTGTCGGAATAGGACGCGTGCCGCAATGAGGAATAAAGACAACGCATTTTTAGTGTTGACTCTAGCACTGTGTTTTAATACAATACAATAATATCCATTCATTTTCCATTGATCCCAATATAAGAGACTGGCTCTGTAGGGATGTGGAAAGTTGTCAATTTACAGATAAACAGTTGCATAACAAAATAATAAGTACACCAGTAGACGTACAGTCATAGAATACATGGTACATTAAAAATAAATCCATAACAAAATAATACATACACCACAAGATGTACAGTCATATCATACATGATACATTAAAAAAATTCCATAACAAAATAATACATACACCACAAAATGTACAGTCATAGCATACATGGTAAATTAATTATATAAACTATATTTACACAAGCTACTGGCAGTTATTTGTTAGATACCTTAGAAATAAATTCTTCGACAGAGTAGAAGGAGTTGTCAATTAAAAATTCTTTCAATTTTCTCCTGAATTTTTTCTTATCATCTGCTATACATTTAATACATGTTGGGAGCTTATTGAAGATATGTATCCCTGAATATCGGACCCCTTTTTGAAAAAATGATAATGACTTGTAATCCTTGTGAAGATCATTTTTACTTCTAGTGCCATAATTGCGTATTTTACTATTTGTTTGAAACAAAGTATAATTTGTGACTACAATATATACTCAGACGCTAATGTTAAAATCCCTAACTTCCTGAACAGCTCTCTGCATGAAGTTCTATTACTAACCTCACGCATAATTCTTATTACACGCTTTTCAGCTCTGAACACTTTGTCTCTATGGGTAGAATTGCCCCAGAATATTATTCCACATGACAATAAGGAGTGAAAATAAGCAAAATAAATTAGCTGCCTCATACGGAGATCACCTATAGCTGAAATTGTACGAATTGCAAATGTGGCTGCACCCAATCGCTTTGATAAGTCAGAAACATGTACTTTCCAATTTAAATTGTGATCAATATACAAACCTAGAAATTTCACACTCTCTACCTCTTGAATAGACTGGGCTGCAAAGTTTATGTCTGTATCTGGTGTTAATCTGTGTGATGTGCTGAATTGCGCATACTGAGTTTTATCAAAGTTTAAACACAAGCCATTAGCTGTAAACAATTTATTAATCAGTTCAAAGACATAATTTGAAATATATTCTGTAGATAAATCTAGAGTATTTTTAATTCCTATGTTTGTGTCATCTGCAAATTGGACAAATTTTTAATTTTTACATGAAACACAGGGTAGATCATTTATAGATATTAAAAAAAATAGTGGCCCCAATATAGAACCCTGAGGTACTCCACATCTGATTAAGAAAACAAAAAGTAGAGGTTGGTATACAGAATGATTGAAATTAAGAGAGAGAGAGATATAAACATGAAAATTTATTGAGAAATATCACGCAAGGAAGCAGATGATTACAATAATTTCCTCCTCATAGAATATAAAACTTTCAAATGATTATAGCCACTGCAAATTATGAATTTCTTACGGTTGATATCGGTAAAAATTTCAGAGCGTCAGATGGAGGAGTGATTAAAAATACATTTTGGAATTTGTTTGAAAATAATCAGTTGCAGATTCCAGTTTCAGATGAATTGTCGAAAACTAATTTTAAAAAATGCCCTCCGTATTTGCAGGAGATGAAGCTTTCCAGCTGCTACAAAGTTTTATGAAATATTACAATAAACAAATGTTAAATGATAACAGAAGAATTTTCAATAATCTTTTACCTGGCGCAGGTTATTGAAAAAGTATTTGTCATTCTCGCATGTAATTTTAAGTTTTTTTTTAGAAACCCACATAATTATCTTTAACAAAAGCAAGAAGTTATGGCGTGTTGTCATTTACTTACTAAGGGCGAAAAAATACATCCGACATGGAGGAGAAGACATGGAGGATGGTGTTATGGAGACTATTATACAGGGTTCTTGGAGAAATGAGCCAAACCAGATGCTAATATTTAATAAAATTGCAATGGAGACCACGCTCCGGTGACAATTCCCCTAAACACCCATCTTCCCCCTTTTCTGCACCCTCCTACATTTGCCCTCTACAAATTTTAACTTTAAATTCTTTCAACGTTTTTGATAAATTTGGCTAAATATTGAAGTTATTCGATTCTTTAAATTTTATTTTCATAGCACATGCAGATCGCAATATATGGACATGAACTGTAAAAGGAATCCTTCGTCTGATAAATTATGTCCACTCAACCTATTATCATTCCTGCTGTAGTCACTTTGCGAACGGCGATACGTTCTCCATGGTCACTAAATTAAATAATGTTTGACAAACACCACAGCACATCTTCAAACTTATTTGACAAACACGCCGTAAATCAAAATTTCCATCAAACACGTCAGACGCATCGATTGTTTGACAAATGCATCAAACAATGCCGCAGACAAAAAATTTGATCGTATACAGGCCGCTTAACACTCGGCTCCTACTGCGCATGCGCGGTGGCTATTACAGATTTCCCAAAACATAGCGCGGATTGCACCCATGGAGCAAAGAAAAGAGAGGAGACCACGTAAGGGACCTTCTCCATACAACGAAGTGACGCCGAGAGGAGAGCGGTGGGGTGGGAAGGTCGCCATATTGGTAGGGTCAAGAAACACAGGGAATGTATATACTGTAGAACAGAAGAATTTCTTCGTTTTTAACCTTCCCATTACTAATAAGGAAGTCTTATGGGGTCACATTTATACATGGTATATACCAAAAGGAGTAGGACTCATTTTAAAAAAAAAAATTATTGAAGATATCTTTACAATTCCTTAATCCTCTTCGAAATAGCACCCTTAGGTAGCTACACACCAAAAATTACGCTGCTGCCATTGGCCATACGCCTTCTGGAAGTCAGTTTCGGGGACGCTGTTGAGAGCCCTCGTCGATGCTGCTTCAACGTCCTGGATTGAGTCAAACCGCTGTTCCTTCAGCTGATTTTTCATCCATGTGAGTAAGAAAAGTCAGATGGAGCCAAATCAGGACTGTAGGCGGGGTGCAGCAACGTGGCAATGTCAATTCGGGCCAACAGTTGGCTCATGACGGCGCGCCTTGGCACGGCGCATTGCCGTGATGCAGAGTCCAGTTGGCGGAGATGACTGGTCGGACGCGATTCACTCGGTCTCGCAGGCAGTTTAGCACTTGCACGTAAAAGTTCGAATTGACAGTTTCCCCAGGGGAAACGAACTCCTTATGAATCACCCCGCAACGGTAAAAAAAACACGATCAGCATTGTCTTGATCTTTGATTTGCTCATGCGAGCCTTCATTGGACGGGAGGATGAAGAAGGCAACTGTTGGCCCGATTCAGCGTTGCCACGTTGCTGCACCCCGCCTACAGTCCCAATCTGGCTCCAACTGACTTTTTTTTTTTATTCCCACGGATGAAAAGGCAGCTGAAGGAACAGCGGTTTGACTCAATCCAGGACGTTGAAGCAGCATCGACGAGGGCTCTCAACAGCGTCCCCGAAACTGAATTCCAGATGGCGTATGGCCAATGGCAGCAGCGTAATTTTTGGCGTGTAGCTCCCTAAGGGTGCTATTTCGAAAAGGATTAAGGAGTTGTAGAGATATCTTCAATAATTTTAAAAAAAAAAATCAGTCCTACTACTTTTGGTATAAATACCCTAAATGATATAACCTATAAAAACATTAGAAATTAAGGAAAACCAGCTGCTAATAATTTTGTATAGGAATTTTGTATGCCGAAGCAGAACTTTTTTTTCTCCCTACAGAGGCGAAAAAATATAAAACGACCTAAGTGTATTATTGCTATTTCAAATAGATTAGATAGCTGTTCAAACAGATTATATTACCACATTCCATTTCAGTAATTTTAAACCTTTCAAAATCTTTGATGAGAGAGATTACAAAATCAAGGAAAAGGTCTAGACCTATTTACAAGCAGAAGCAAGTCATATATGAAATTTTTAAAATAGCCTCGATGAATGGTTAGGACTTTAAAACAACTGAAACCTTCAAAAGAATTCACAGCTTACTCAGAAATATTGCACTGGTATTCGATAGTCCTATTTAAATTCGTCAGCAGTATCAGTGCAAGGGGAGTCTATCTTTCCAGTGGGTTCACAATCTGATGATGAATTCTTATATATATATATATAATATATATATATATATATATATATATATATATATATTTACTAGCTGGTACCCACGACTTCGTTCATGATTGTAAAGAATTCATATTGACAGCTATAGACATTTAACCACCCTAGTGAACGATGGGAGACTCGATACTATTACCACACACAAGTACCAGTCTTCTGCGCTATGTAGTTCCGGCAGCAAGCTAAAATTTACGGATACACACAAGTCTTTGGATGAAACACGAAAATATTCATGATCGACCAATTTCAAACACCATATCTCACACACTCCCACAGTTAACGAATTTCGGCCAACGTTGTGATCGATGGGAGCCTCTGTGTTACTACCACACACAAACGCCAGTGATCTGCAATTGATAGTTTTCACTTAAAAGTGATACACCGTGACACATGCGTCTTTGGCAGAAATATGAAATTGCCGCAGGTCGACCATTTTCATCCCCCATTTCTTCCACACCCCCATAGCTACAGACATCTAACAACCATAGTGCACGATTCTACTACCACACATAAACACCAATGCTCTATGCTATGTAGTCGTGGTAGAAAAGTGAAATCTGCGGACACACATGCCTTTCGTCGAAATACGAAAATATCCTTAGTCGGCCACTTACAAACACCATATCTACCACAGTACCACAGTTTCTGAAATTCGGCCGCTGTTGTGAACGAAAGGTGACTCTGTGCTACTACTACACACAAACGCCAGATATCTGTGATCTGTAGTTTTCGCTGAAAAGTGGTACACCATGACACTTTTGTCTTTGGCAGAAGTATGAAACTGCCACAGGTCGACCACTTTCAACCCCCATATCTCCCACATCCCCATAGCTACAGACATCTAACAACCATAGTGCACGACAGGAAAGACGATTCTACTACCACACACAAACACCAATGCTCTATGCTATGTAGTTGTGGCAGAAAAGTGACATATGCGGAGACAGTCGAAATGCGAAAATATCCTTGGTCGGCCACTTACAACCACCATATCTACCACAGTTTCAAAGTTTCTGAAATTCGGCCGCCGTTGTGATCGAAAGGTGACTCTGTGCTACTACTACACGCAAACGCCAGTTATCTGTGATCTATAGTTTTCGTTGAAAAGTGATACACCATGACACTTTTGTCTTTGCCAGAAGTATGAAACTGCCACAGGTCGACCACTTTCAACCCCCATTTCTCCCATACCCCCATAGCTAACGACATCGAACAACCATAGTGCACTACATGAGATACGATTCGACTACCAAACACAAACACCAATGCTCTATGCTATGTAGTTGTGGCAGAAAAGTGACATATGCGGAGACAGTCGAAATACGAAAATATCCTTGGTCGGCCACTTACAACCACCATATCTACCACAGTACCACAGTTTCTGAAATTCGGCCGCTGTTGTGATCGAAAGGTGACTCTGTGCTACTACTACACACAAACGCCAGTTATCTGTGATCTGTAGTTTTCGCTGAAAAGTGATACACCATGACACTTTCGTCTTTGCCAGAAGTATGAAACTGCCACAGGTCGACCACTTTCAACCCTCATTTCTCCCACACCCCCATAGCTACCGACATCTAACAACCATAGTGCACTACATGAGATACGATTCTACTACCAAACACAAACACCAATGCTCTATGCTATGTAGTTGTGGCAGAAAAGTGACATATGCGGAGACAGTCGAAATGCGAAAATATCCTTGGTCGGCCACTTACAACCACCATATCTACCACAGTTTCAAAGTTTCTGAAATTCGGCCGCCGTTGTGATCGAAAGGTGACTCTGTGCTACTACTACACGCAAACGCCAGTTATCTGTGATCTATAGTTTTCGTTGAAAAGTGATACACCATGACACTTTTGTCTTTGCCAGAAGTATGAAACTGCCACAGGTCGACCACTTTCAACCCCCATTTCTCCCATACCCCCATAGCTACCGACATCGAACAACCATAGTGCACTACATGAGATACGATTCGACTACCAAACACAAACACCAATGCTCTATGCTATGTAGTTGTGGCAGAAAAGTGACATATGCGGAGACAATCGAAATACGAAAATATCCTTGGTCGGCCACTTACAACCACCATATCTACCACAGTACCACAGTTTCTGAAATTCGGCCGCTGTTGTGATCGAAAGGTGACGCTGTGCTACTACTACACACAAACGCCAGTTATCTGTGATCTGTAGTTTTCGCTGAAAAGTGATACACCATGAAACTTTTGTCTTTGGCAGAAGTATGAAACTACCACAGGTCGACACTTTCAACCCTCATTTCTGCCATAGCTACCGACTTCTAACAACCATAGTGCACTACATGAGATACGATTCTACTACCAAACACAAACACCAATGCTCTATGCTATGTAGTTATGGCAGAAAAGTGACATATGCGGAGACAGTCGAAATACGAAAATATACTTGGTCGGCCACTAACAACCACCATATCTATCACAGTTTCACAGTTTCTGAAATTCGGCCGCTGTTGTGATCGAAAGGTGACTCTGTGCTACTACTACACACAAACGCCAGTTATCGGTGATCTGTAGTTTTCGCTGAAAAGTGGTAAACCATGACACTTTTGTCTATGGCAGAAGTATGAAACTGCCACAGGTCGACCACTTTCAACCCCCATATCTCCCACATCCCCATAGCTACCGACATCTAACAACCATAGTGCACGACAGGAAAGACGATTCTACTACCACACACAAACACCAAAGGTCTATGTTATGTAGTTGTGGCAGGAAACAGAAGTATACGGAGATACGAATTTTTGGTCGAAATATGAAAACGCCCTGCACTGACCAACTTTAATCATTATATCTCCCACATCCCCACAGCTATCGCCATTCGGCCAACGTTGTGCACGACAGGACACTCCATGCTACTTCCAACCAGAAACATCAGTGATCTGTTCTAGGTAGTGGTGGCTGAAAAGTGAAATATAGGAAAAAACACGTCTATTTTTATATAAGATTTCGCTTAGTTCTCGAGATATACTGTCTAAAAAGTGAGGTGGTTAGGTCGAAATGCGGCCTGGACCAAAAGAAAAGAGAACTAAGTGAGATATCAAAAAATTGTGTTCTTTACTTTCAATTAGTTTCGTTAAGTTACATAAGAATTCATCATCAGATTGTGGCACCACGTTAATGATAGAACTGGCCAGTGTGATTATCTTGCTACCATATATCAAAAGTCGCAAGCTTGTGTCACTAACAAGGTGCTCAATAAGTTACTAATAACAAATAATTTGTTCCTTATCATATATATTATTTCTATAAGGTATTTTTTTGTCTCAAAGCTATATCTTCCTTCATACTTAACCAAAATCAATGAATGAGGTGTCATTTTAAAGCTTATGGTCTCCACTTTGGTTAAATCGTATTTTAAGCAAGAAATTTTTCGAAATTGGACCCTTAAAGGGCAAAAATCTAAATTTTTCTGAAATGCTGTTTTCTGTGTTACGAGTCAGTTATCTCCCTGGATACCTATCTGAAACCGTTTTATGAAGTATTGTTTTAAAGATTAAGATCTCCGTTTTAGTGACGTCATATATAAAGCCAGAAAGTTTTCGGAATTCAACCATTAAAGGGCAAAAGTATTGCCGCATGAACGCCAGTGTACCGTCTGCCAGCATGGCGCAGCGGGTAGCGTCACGAATCGCGGTACCGAAGGTCGCCGGTTCAATCCCGCCCACTGACAAAAATTATTTAATTCTGTTTATTGTTTCCAGAAGATTCTACATGTTTCCTAAGGTCACTTGTAACTTCTACTTGTTAACTACTCTTGTAATCTCTAGTACGTTCTATCTGTGTATAAATAGAAGAGCATTCTGCCCAAGAGGCAGTCAGTGCTGCGTGTATGTTTGAGTTCTCAATAAACCTGTTCTCAGTTTAAGTGCTGTGTTCATTGACAAGTAACCTTCGAATTCACACCTGCCCCGGTTGCAACGCGACATAGTTTGGTGGAGGCGCCGGGTACCCTGTGCAACAGCTGCATCATCGTGGCTCCGATTAGGCAACGTAAAAGTCGCCGCCTACACGGACTGGAACCGGACTACAAAGGATATACTCAGTACGTCCTTCCGAAAGTCCGCGTCATTAGGAAACCCATGGCGGCAAGCCAGCTGCACATTCGACACCCATCGGTGTTCTCTGGAGACGCTGGACAGGACCCTAACAAATGGCTAAAAGGGTTCGACCGAGTCGCCAAGTACAACAGGTGGGATCATACCATGTGCTTGGCAAATGTTTATTTCTATCTGGACGGAACCCCAGCAGTGGTTCGAGAACAACGAAGATAAACTGAATAACTGGGAAATGTTCCAGACGGAACTTAAGAAAACGTTTGGGGGACCACCAGCGACAAATCCGCTCGGCGGAAGAACAACTGAAGAACCGGGCCCAACGACATGGGGAGCCGACGCAATCTTACATACAGGATGTTTTGGCCCTATGCAACGTAGTCAACCCGAATATGACTGAAGCCGACAAAATCACGCACCTAATGAAAGGTATTGCAGAAGACATGTACCAAGCTCTTCTGATAAAAGACGTCGCTACGACGGAAGAGTTCATCAAGTGGTGCCAGCGGATTGAGGAGATGCAACAAAGGAGGGTTGGGCGAAAGAAGTATGACAGACTTCCCAACGTAGTCCCTATGGCAGTTGTGGAAGACCAGCACGACTTTGCGTCTCTCATACGACAAATTGTGAGAGAAGAATTACAACAGTTCATGGCAGCTGGGACTCTTGAACCGAGTGAGCATCAGATCATGGCCATGGATGTAAGCCCAGTGGGTCATGAAGGAGCCGACGCGGCGGAAAAAAGAGGTATTTCAGACAATAGCTCTTGTCTGCCGAGCCAATCGCACTCGACGTGAAGAATGGCCTCGCCCTGATATGACGTATGCTGCAGCTGCCAAACGGCAGCCTAGGAACCGGCCGACACGGCCACAACCAAATCCTCCGGCACCTATGACGTCCCGCAGACGAACGGACGTCTGGAGGACAGAAGACAACGCGCCAGTATGTTTCCACTGTGGGCGCCCTGGACATGTCGTACGATACTGCAGAGAGAGAAGACGAGTATTTGACGATTATTTTGCCGCAAGACGTCCGCCATCAGAACAGTTCTACCCCAGGCAGCCACCCGCTGACGAGTTCGGTCGACCAACGGGAAGAAGCCCATCGCCGTACCCTAGACGAGGTCGATCCCCGACGCGCCGCTGCCGTTCATCGTCGCCGGACAGAGCTACCAGCCGCTCCCCTAGCCGCCGCACGCAGGAAAACTAAGCAAGGTGACCATCTACGGAGGTGAGGCCGCCGCAGATGAAAATCCTCCATGGATGACAGTCACTAAGATGTCGGGAAATCTCATCAACGTTATAATCGACGGCCAACCTGTCCGGGCGCTGGTTGATTCAGGAGCTTCTTTCTCCGTATTGTCGGACAATTATCGTCGCACACTAAAGAAGACAATGTTCCGTGATACGGGGGGCAACTGTGCTAAAGGTCGCAAATGGAAAGTACGTCCAGCCAGCTGGGGCTTGTGTCGCGAGAATAACCATCAACAATAGGACCCAGCCAGTTGAATTTGTCATTTTAACAGAATGTAGTCATAATGTCATCCTTGGATGGGACTTCCTTAAGGCATCCCAAGCTGTCATTGACTGTGGAACATCTGAGCTGCAAATTGAAGAAGTCGTTGCGACGGGTACACGTAACACAGAATCTTCTGGGAAGTTATTCGCCGTTGACAACGTGACAATCCCGCCGTTCGCAATGAGAAGAGTCCCAGTCAAAAACACGGACGACCGCAACCTTGAAGTGCTTGTCGATAGTAGAAAGTTTATTAGGCTCACGAAAGAAATCTACATACCAGCGGCTATCATAAGCATTATCGGTGGTCGAGGAGACATTTGGATCACCAACTGTCACGAGCAGTCACAAATTATCCCCAAAGGGAATGTGCATAGGGACAGCTGAACCAGTCCAGGAGGGCGAGCTCAACGTCATTAACGAAGATCCCATGCTCTGTTACTAGTACCGACAACACGCTGGAGGAAACAACTATGGAACTGCCAATAGGGTCCGCGCCTGACCAAGGAACAAACACCACCGGGTGTTAGCTATACTACGCCAATTCTCTGTGTATTCACACCCAGCAAAAAAAGGTCAACGAAACGGCCCACGATAAAGCATCGTAATCAATACTGGGGATCATCCGCCCATTAGCCAGCGCTCGTACCGATTGTCACCAGTCGAAAGGCGAATAATTCGAGAGGAAGTGGAAGATGTTGCATAATGACATTATTCAACCTTCGGAGAGTCCTTGGTCATCTCCGGTGGTCCTCGTAAAGAAGAAGGATGGTACGTGGCCGATTCTGTGTCGACTATCGGCGGCTGAACAAAATCACAAAGAAAGATGTCTACCCACTGCCGCGCATCGACGACGCCTTAGACTGCTTGAAAGGGAGCTACATACTTCTCAACCATGGACATGCAGACAGGCTACTTGGAAAATCGAGGTTGACGAAGCTGACAGAGAAAAGACGGCTTTTATTACACCTGATGGCTCTATGAATTCAAAGTAATGCCATTCGGATATGCAACGC